>JAOTRA010000037.1:6676033-6712450 GCA_026260255.1 Pseudolaguvia tuberculata | reverse complement strand
ATAGAGAGAGAGAGAGAGAGAGAGAGAGAGAGAGAGAGAGAGAACTAGGCAACTCTGAATATGAAAAAGTAAGGGAGATTTGCTGCATCAGGGGCTGCATGCCTCTGGGTTATAATGACAGTTGTGGTGGAGATCAAGTGGTGATAAATCATCACATAAAACCTTTTCATAAAAATAATACAACTGCTGTGATCTAGCTTGGTTAGGCATGTTTTATATAAGTCTAATATAATATTAATTTAATATTTCTTTTTAATATCTGTGACTGATTTCCGATTGCACACATAATATTGAAATTGCATCATATAGTAGGGATGTGATTCATTTACATTTTAGTACTATTTTTTAATAAAAAAAATAAAAAAAAGAAGGATATAAAATATAATATAATCAACTAGAAAATTATTGAGATGATTAGAAAATGGTCATTATATTATCTGCCTCAGGCAGAGGCGCTGCTAGCAATTTTGAGCCCTGAGGGCAGCCTCCCTACCAGATGGAGTCTGTAATGTTGCTACTAATAAATCAAACCTCTGGGGCCGGAAAACTGCATGGGCCCTAAGAATCTTCCTAACTTTCTTTTTTTAATGCCAGCCCTGGTGTCGGGTAATGTTTGTATTTTGTTTGACTCTGTGATTTCTTTAAGCTCTGACAGACAACATTTTAAAGCTAGCCAAGGAGCTGGAGTTGCCTTTGCCATCATTTTAAATAGACTTTCTTGTCAACATATCTTTGATGGTCATTACTGCCAAGAGACTCACCCCTATTTGTCTTTGATTGGCCCTGACTTGAACCCTGACTGTGTTAAAACAAAAAAAGAATAGCATGAGTCTTAATAGAATGTGGGTAGGACGGTTTGCATGAATGCTACACAAACCAAAAATAAGAGGAAAAATACAGGATGATTCCGTATATCAAGGCGTCTTAAGTTCAAGCAACAGTAAAGAAAACTTCCATAACCTGCACATAGCACATAAACTGCTCACTAATATAGCACTTTACCACAAGTCTACTAAGTGTGCAACCGTCACTATCACTATATTACTATCAAATAATACTTCTAAAAAGATTAATTGAAAGATTAGATAAGAATAATTAAATTGTACATTTTGGATATATTCAACATATTGTGATTTATATAATTGTAATTGGTCACAAACTATCGGTCATAGTGGGCAGTTCTGTGAGGACATATTTGGCCTTGGTACACACTTTAGAGACCAGCTATTTTGGGATGCTATTTCAGCAGCAATAGTCTAAGTTATGTCAGGTAAGGAGATCTGGGTTGCAGTCAGCATTTCAGTTCATTTCAGTCCAAAAGTGTTTATTGGTATCACTCGTGTTTTCTTTCTTCTAATAATAAAACACCATGTCCTAATGGAGCTCAGGGTCATCAGTGTTGGAGTCTCTTAGTCATCTGACCACAAACGTTTGACAATAAGGTGTAGAAGTAAGGATGGAGATAAGGAAGGTGGAGATACAAATGAGATACTAAAAAAAACATAGAAGGATATGATTGTCTATAAAGTGTAAGGAGGGAAAACGTAAGAGAATACTCTAGAGGAACTATAGTTCCCATGAACATAAAGTTTAATACCAAACATTAAAAACACACTGACTGATATGTCTAAGTCCAAAGTGGACACAATGTTCATTCATTCATTCATTCATTCATTCATTCATCTTCTTACCCGCTTATTCCCGAATACGGGGTCACGGGGGTCTGCTGCGCCTATCCCAGCACACATAGGGCGAGAGGAGGGGGGTACACCCTGGACAGGTCGCCAGTCCATCTCAGGGCAACACACAGACAATCACCAATCCACCTAATCTGCATGTTTTTGGACTGTGGGAGAAAACCCACACAAGCGCGGGGAGAACATGCAAATTCCACACATAAAGATCCCAGCTCGGGATTCGAACCCGGGACCTTCTTGTTGTGCTAACCACTACACCACCGCGCCGCCCAGGACACAATGTTATACCTGACAATTATTTAAATGTCAATTTTTAGTCGGATCATTTTATCTTCCTGAATGTGTAACATGCACCCTTAATTGGACTGGCTTCTAATACATGATGTAAGTTCTGGATCTACCACAGCTAACATCAACAAGAAACATTTAGCAAAGATGTAACTAGTATTACAGGTTGGGTTTTGTAAACTGTTGTTAAAATAAAACTCACCATTGGTTATTTATTATTGTTTTAATATTCAATTTGTTTGGGTTCTGTGTGATCTATATTAAGTACAATATGGTTTATAGTCATCTTTTAATTGAGAATGGAATATCTTTGGAATATATCACAAAATTAGAACATTAGATGGACTGGCGACCCGTCCAGGGTGTACCTCTCGCCCTATGTGTGCTGGGATAGGCGGAGCAGACCCCCGTGACCCGGGATTTGGGAATAAGCGGGTAAGAAGATGAATGAATGAATGAATGAATGAATGAATGAATGAATGAATATTTAACCGTAATTACAGTCATGGTACTCTATCCTTCCAGTATTTTACTCTAATCTGTCAAACTCCTCTTCAAGAGGTTCAAAGTGTTTATTGTCATGTATACAGTAAAGGAAACAGGTTTCCCTGTACAAAGAAATTCTTACTTTGCTGTCCACCCCAAATGCTAAAAGTAGAGTTACAAAATAATTTAAAGGTAAAACAAAGGTAAGAAAAGTTAGAAATAAAGAGCGTAAAATAAGACTAAAGTCAGATAAATAAATGTGCAAGTTGTGTTAAATTTAGCAGAATGAATGAAATTGTGCAAAAGACTATCAAGATATTGACGATGTGCTACCAACACCACTATTAAATAGGAATGTGTATTTGAACAGGAATAAATAAGTGGTAGTGTTGTGTTGAGAGTAGTGCAATAATAAGGGTGCAATATATTGTTACAGACTCCTGTCAGCTGTTGAGGAGTCTGATAGCAGCTGGAAAGAAAGAGTTCCTCATTCTGGTGGTCCTGCACTTCACACTCCTGTGCATCCTGCCAGAGGGGAGAAGTGTGAACAGTCCTTGTTGTGGGTGTGAGGGGTCTTTTCTGATGCAGGCAGCTCTCCTATGGACTCTGTGTTGGAAAAAAGTATCCAGAGAAAACCCATGCAAGCACGGGGAGAACATGCAAACTTTGCACAGAAAGACCCCTGACCCGGGAATCGAACCTGGAACTTTCTTGTTGTGAGGCAACCGTGCCACCATTACGCCACCATGCCGGCCATCTGTGCAGAGTTTGTATGGTTTCCTCTGGGTACTCCAGTTTCTTCCCACACTCCATGTACATTAAGTTGATTGGTTGGTAATTCTAAATCGCCCAGAGGATTAAGCATGTGTGATCTCCCAATCACATTCTCTTATTTTCACCTTAACTTTAAATACAGTCCAAAAATATTGGAGTATAGGTTGATTGGTGATTCTAAATTGCCCATAGGAGTGAATGTGTGTGTGAGTAGTCTATGCGTGGCTCGGAAATGAACTTGCGACATAACTTGCGGCGCCTCTCACGTCAATGTCCGCTGGGATAGGCTCCACTATTTAATTTAAATATAAAAGATTTTTAAAATAATAAAACAGAAATAATTAATGATTTCTTGTGCGACCCGATACCAATTGTCTGGGGGTTGGGGGACCACTGCTGTATAGTATATATACACCTACACAGATGTATACAGACATCCAGAAAAGTCATTAAGAGTCAAACAGCTTCTGAGTTATGTTTTGTCTGTTGTCTGTTCTTAGTTGTTGTCAGATGTCAAAACATGTCTGTGTAACTGTGAAAGGCAGATTGACAGTGAGGGGTAGGACAACAGGACAGCTTGTTGGTCACTCTTTTCCTTTTCTGTCTCAGTCAGAGTTGTATCTTTAGCTTTAGTACCCCGTCCTTTTTATCCACCCTGACCTCTTTTTTTAAGATTGCTGTGTATGACACTAGCTGAGTAGTTAAACTGGTTTATTAGAAAGCTGAAGGTTTTAAGACAAATTGCCATGGTTGCACCTATTGTGAAGAAACTGATGATGTGAGAGGAACACAACCGCTCCCTTGAGCATAAATAAAAGTTAGTATGTTCCTTGAAAGCATATATTAATCTAACATGCATCTCTCACTGAGATTGGATCTGGTCTTGCTGCCCTTGAGGCTCCATTTGTTGTTCATTCTTCGATTTGAAAGTCTTCGATGAATAAGAATTTGGACCGGGATTTGTTTGTGTGTGTGTTTTAATGATTATTTAGCTCAGGGGGTACTTATTATTAAGTGAAAAATACATTTGAAAGCGGAAGTTTGATTAGAAAATAATGTTCCGTTCAATGGACAAAGAGGGCTTACAAAAAGGAAAAGAATAGTCTGGAAATAGCTTAACCAAATGTCTACGATGCTTGTAAAAAAAAAAAAAAAATCCCATTGAAAATAAACTCACTACTCATCAAAAAATATGATATCGCAATTCCTGTGGCAATATAGTACCAACATGGCAGTGTGTTTAAGTTTATCTCTCAAAGACTGAGCCTGTGTCACTGATCAGATTGGAAACCTTCTTGTTTCTATTCCCCACAGACCACTTGTATTGTATTGCATATCACTGCCTCCAGAGCACACTAAAAAACATACATCAGGCTTGTGATAGGAGTTCGACTTCTTAGTCTCAGTGAGGGAAAAAACACAGCCCTTTATAAGACATGCTCAACTATTGATCTGTTCTCCCACCATTATCATAGCAATAAATTAAGATTAGTATAAAACTATATCATATAGAATTGTTTGGACCACAAGAAGTGGTAACCTAGTGGTTAAGGTGATTGACTAATACCAGAAAGAGTGTGGTTCGATTCCCACCTCTGCCAAGCAACTACTGTAGACCCTTGAGCAAGGCTCTAAATCCACAATTGCTCAGATGTAAAAAAGAAAAAAGAAAAAAAGATACCAAATGTAAGTCGCCAATAAGAGCATCTGCCAAATGCCAAACTGTAACTGTAGCAATAATAATCCAATATACAGCTGAGAATGAAAAAACTATCATCATCTGACTTTTACCTGGCTTATAAATATGAAAGGATCACATGTCTTGACTGGACAGAACAAAATCAGTGGGATATGGCTTCTTCAGATCAGCTAAAAATATCCAGAGCTAAATTTTACTTAAACATATGCTAATTGCATGCTACCCTGTAAAGTACTGCCTTTTTGGTGCAAGCTGCTGTAGTGCTGATAAAATCCCAGTTACATTACTCACAACAGCAAGATTATTACGTTTTTCAAAGCTGTTAGGACTTTCTGCAATGTCCTCTTCATTCAGCATTTTAACAAATGGCCACAGTCAAAGTTAACACATGATTAACGTTTTCTTCAGCATGTAAAACCTTACAGCTATCTGATGAATACTAGTGTATACCATTTTTCCATCCAGAGACCCAATCTGGTTAATGTGTTGAGTGGAGTACAGGTGGACAGCATGCCACTACTGTGCTCTGTAGCAAGTAAAAGATGTTCTCTGGTGTAATGATTTATTCTTTACTAACTGGCGGTCTGGTGGATATGTTTTGGCTCGGTAGATGACAGGAAAATGCTGCCTAAAAAAATGCATAGTGCCAACCAGTGGTATAACTACAGACAGTGCAGCCGCTGAATCCACACTGGGACCCTTTTATCAGTGAGGGTTTGGGGTTGGCGGCTGTAGCGCACAAACGTCCTGCAGCGCCTGGGAACATACTGACTATATTTATAGAACTATACATATTAATCATACAATAGAATTAGTGCAGATATTTTGGGCCCTCATTTTATATGAACCATCAATTTATATGTTTAAAATCAAGTACAATCAAGTCAAGGACCCGTTTACCAGAACCATTTGTGTTAAGACAGAGAGAAGTGAAAACAGCGGCAACAAGCGACCAGGTATGATCTCTTATTTGCAGTGAAGTTTAATGCCCATGCTGTATTATTTAAAGAATATGGTGGCAACAGCTTGCAGAAATCCATTTCCATTTTGCAATATTACAATATGGCACGAAATTCATTCATTCATCTTCTTACCCGCTTATTCCCCAATTCGGGCCACGGGGGTCCATTGGCACCTATCCCAGCGCACATAGGGCGAGAGGCGGGGGTAGACCCTGGAAGAGTTGCCAGTCTATCTCAGGGCAACACACAGACAAACAACCATTCACACACACATTCACTCCTGTGGACAATTTTAGAATCACCAATTGACCTAATCTGCATGTTTTTGGACTGTGGGAGGAAACCAGCGTACTGGGTCTGACTGACTGGGTCGTCTATAAATAAATTCAAGTGAAAATAGAGCTTTTTATCTTAAGACAATCTGTTACTTTCCTTTGGCCAATTTAGGACCATCCTATCCCCAAAGGGAATTTTGGAAAAGCCACACACTGCCCCGAATGCAGGTAGAAAATTAAATATACTGCAGTGTAAAAAAAACTGTACGCTGTGTACTTTTTGAAAAAAAAAATAAAAATCCCATAATAGCACATATGCAGTAATTCATAACACACAGCGTTGCATCCAACCAAGACAAGGGCAAGATACAAGATGGAGAAAATGACAAACACATCACGACTGCATGGCTGAGAGCTACAGCCTTGAATTCATAATCCTTGGGGGAATCAAAACACTTTTCAATAATTCAGTATGAATAGCGGAAGGGTGGGTTGAGGTGGAGAGTGAAAGCGGAGGAGAGAATCTTATAGCGCATTAAATTAACAGGCCATGGAAATGGCTAAAGGTAAATCTTGGAGACTTACGAAGCTCCATGTTTTGGAAAGACACATATGGGTCCATGTAGTCTGGAGTTTTCTCCACGTCCACTAGCAAGCGATGAAACACATATGGTGGCTTGTCTTTACACAATCACTTTTGCATAATCCAACATAAGCTCCTCATACAACTAAATTAAAATGCAGCTTACCTCAGCACCGGTTCAATTGCAACCCTGTGTACACTGAATTTCCCAGAACATCTCCTCTTTTTGGGAAAAATCATTTGATCTACACTGTGGCATAGTGGTTAGCATGGGTGCCTCACAGCAAGGTCCTGGGTTTGATTCCTGGGCAAGGGGGTCTTTCTGTGCGAGTTTGCGTGTTCTTCCTGCATCTGTGTGGGTTTTCTCTGGGTACTCCAGTTTCTTCCACAGTTCAAAAACATGGACATTAGGTTGATTGGTGATTCTAAGGAGTGAATGTGTGGCCCTGCAATGAATTGGTGACATTTCCAGGGTGTACACCACCAATATTGGGATAGGCTTCAGCAGACCTCCATAACCCAACATTGGAAAATAAGCAGGACAGAAGTACTGTACCACCTGTACTCCTAATTCTAAACTGTAATATGGTGTAACCTCCACATTCTGGGAAAAAAAGTGTAGGTTTGTGGATTTACTCACAATAGTATTAGCAAACTATTGATTACTCACAGATTTTAAAGCAAACTCTTAGCCTTATAGTGTATAACAATGCAAAGCTATTTAATTTGTTGATGTTTTTTTTTTGTTTCCTTATGTTATCTCCCATTGATTTAGAGTATGTGTTGGTGCCTATTAGATTAACTGTAGATGAATTTGTATTACGCTCCTGTTTAAAAAAAAAAGAAGCCAGATTTTCTTCTCAAGACAAATCGGGCATCTAGGTAATTTGCATAATCGTAATTATGCACCGCAGTGAATTAGTGGTTAGCACTGTAGCCTCAGAAGCAAGAAGGACCCAGTTTGCACGTTCTTCCTTTTCTAGCGTGGGTTTACTCTGTATACTCTGGTTTCTTCCCACAGTCCAAAAAGCAAGATAGGTTGACTGTTGATTTGTAATTCCCCATAGTGTAAGTGTGAGTGTAAGTGTGATTAGGAATAAGAGGAAGTGGGTGGATGGAAGGAAGGAAGGATGGATAGAGGGAGGGACACAAGGACAGAGGGATGGAGAAAGGAATAGATGGATTTGACTAAATCTAATGCCATCAGCATCAATCAGCCTTACCAGGCTTTATGAAACATACCCACATACCCACCGTACCCACTTATGAGGCCAGATGTTTCTTGTTTTTATGGTAGCTTTATGTAAACTGATAAGCATGTTTGGAACTGTTACATAAGTATATTAATAATTTAATAGCCTGCTGCCTCTTTTTGACTTGTAATGCCAAAACATATAAGTCTTCCATACGCTAACAACTTTAGAATGTTAAGGATGTGAATATTAATGTTAAGAAAGAGTACTTTTGTCTAGACTGGGACGTGATCAAAATTAGAAAAAAAAATTAAGATTTTTTTTTTTATTATCACTTCAGTACTAACCGTATGTGAGTGGAAGTGGATCAGAATTCCCATTGCTTGAAGCAGCTTTTGCTTTCATCTGGGTACCTTTTGAACATTTTTTACAATGTGAAAAAATGCCTTTGTCATTTAATCAGAGCCCCTGTAATTATGCCTCTCATGCTAACAAAGCCCTGCTCTTTTATTTATTTATTCTGAGAGCACATTCACACATTCCATCAAACCGGGGAGAGCCCTTGAAAGTGAGGTCTCAAGACCTCATGTTGCTCTCTATCACTCCCTCATTCCCATCCCACTTACCCTCCCCAAGATAATGGCTATGCCTCAGCGAAGGACATCTGAAAATGGTCAACACAACAACAAAGCACTTTGTCTTCTATCTCATTGTTTTCTTACACTTTTCCCCTCTCCGAAAGTTGTCCTTTGAACATGTGTAGTTTGGAGCCTATATGCTTGTCATGCATGTCACTATACTCCAATCTACTCCAATACTCCAACTCTAATAGACTAGTGTACCTATAAAAATATGCTATTATAAACATTAACCTTTAAATGAAAAACTAAATCATTATTCTCTTCATGATCATTATAATACTCTATGAACAGCCAGTTTTTATTAAATTATAAATGTCAAAATGTCATGCCCATCAACATAACTATGTTCCAACACTTATAAAAAAATAACATACTGTCAAATTTATAGACACCTTCATTCTGGCCAGCTACACCTACATGTATTCTCAGAATTCTCACCAAGAATTATTTTTTTTTATAGGTACACTTTTTACGAAGTTTGAGGTCAACATCTCCCATGGCTTGCATGGCACCAGCACCAGATTGATGTGTTGGTAAGACGCATTTGGGTGTTTTAAAATCTGATAGTCAGTAAACATCTTCCTCCTTCCACCTGTATTTTATACTAACCTCGGCCAAGGTGTAATCTCGTGGATACTGTGCAAGAACTGTATCTGTCATTCCCAAGAGCAACTGATGCTGTATTAGCCACAGAAAGAGAACCCAGACCATAATGATTAATGACTCTGATTTAGAATCTGCTGCTTATATCAGCCATCCACTTTATACACTCAGTCCTCTAGTAATTTCTAATGTTCATGTGAATATTGCATGTGTATGTTTTGAGATTGTATTAATTTATCTTCTTCCGTTTATTCCCTGCTGGAGCCTATTCCAGCCCACGTAGAGTATACACCCTGGACAGGTCACCAGCCCATTTATGGGCCAACCACTTACACTGACTCCTATGGGAAATTTAGAATCACAAAACAACCCAATGTGCATGTTGTTGAACTGTGGGAGGAAACCGGATACACAGAGAGAACATGCAAAGACCCCTTGCCTGGGACTCAAACCCGAGACTTCTATATGTAAGACCAATTCCCTGGAACTGTTTGCCTTTCTTAATATACACATTTGCACAATATACTACACAATATACTATTATTGTTTACTAATGCTATTAATACTATACTACACTATACTAACACAATACTATGGAGTGTTTCTGTACACATTTTCTTAAACAAGAAAGTCCCGGGTTTGGGCCAGGGTTATTTCTCTGCAGAGTTTGCATGGGTTTACTCTGGGTACTCCGGTTTCCTCCCACCCCTAGGAGTGAATGTGAGTGTGAATGGTTGTGTGAATGTGAGTGGTTGTTTGTCTATGTGTGGCCCTGCGATGGACTGGTGTCTTGCCCTATGTGAGCTGGGATAGGCACCAGCAGAACCCCGTGACCCCGAATTCGTGGAATAAGTGGGTAAGATGAATGAATGAATAATCAGCCAATATAAATAAGCTCTAGGAAATGGGTTTAAAAATCAGATTTGTTATCTGTCACTGATTCTGTAGGCTTTGGGCAGTAACTGAAATCTGATTGGACCAAAAATCTAACATCTTTATTCACGTATTAGAAGCAGTGCAACCGAGAGAAACCCTATAAAAAGAAGAGAATAAATAAATGGTAGTAAATAAATTAATACAATTTAATGAAAGAAATATTAGAATAATCAATGAATTACAAGAGAATGCAAATATATTTCTATATTTTTAAAGCCTATAAAATAACTTAACGGGCTGGGGGTAGATACATTTTGATGCCCAACTAAAAGATACAAGAGCCATAGGAAGAAGACCTGGCGATTTTACAAGCCCTGGTCATTGCATGTGAGTTAGTCACACCCTCGTATTTACATACTGTATTATACATGGGGAAAAGAATCTATTACGGTTTTTGAAGGAATTTATTACTCATAGAAAAGGAATATTGTAGCAATGATTCATTGGTGTGCTGATGAAGCGTCCAGAAACTTTAGACAGACTGCAGCCTGTCTTTTTTTAAACATCATTTTTACAACTTTTATGCAATATTTAATTCTGTTCTGTTATTTTGCAGCAACTGTCTGGTTGGTTTCAAATATTATAACCTTATTCGAGTTTTCCTTGCTGAACAGATAAATATTGGGTTTGACTGATAAACCGGAATGTCTCTCTCTTGGCTCAGTCTTTTTTGTTGTTAAAGTGGGTTTTTTTCTATTAAGCATAAAAAAGAACAAATGTACGTTTTGCTACTTCTTTTATACTCTTGCTATGCTTGGATTGCTGTTATTCGCAGATTTTAGGCCTATCAATAAAATCACCATTTTTTCATGCTAAGGGAAATGAAAACAGGCCAGAGTGCATTGTTATTGGAGGTTATTTAAATGATTGAAAATGCAACATTTCTTAAAAAATGTATACAGAAATTCAAATTCTAAAATTATTTTATAGTTCTGACATCTGGAAGTCTAACTCTGTTATTAAAAAAAAATCAAAAAGATAAAATGACCTCTAACTAATTTGTATGTGCATATTTACTATCTACTATCTATTACTATCTATCTAAATCGTATGTGCATCTTTAAAAATTTTTTATTGATTTATTCAGGTTTCATTCTTTTCCATTTCGAAATACACCTGACTAGGAAATTCATTTCAATCTGGGCCACAGCACACAAGGGTTAATGTAGTTTGAAAAGTTCTTTTAACAATCAAATATGAATTAGCCACTTCCAGCAAGCCGGGTTTATGAGTGGTTCCAGTCAGGTTGATGTCTGCCGCAGTGACACCAGAGTGGTAGAAAGGATGTTATGTAGACCGTGGTGCAAAATGAGTTTAGACCGGAAGGCTAAGTTGACCTTTTCTTGGAGCTGTGTGTGGGAGAGCTATGTGCGGATGTAAGAAAGACAGAATTTTGGAACAAAACATTACTTTAATCACGAGGTGACAAACACAACACTCTTGAAACAAGCTTACAGCATGTTTTTTATTTAATGTGTTTTTTTTATTCTTCATACAAAACTAGACAGCAGCACTTATATAATGTTTCACTAAACCTGGCCTGCTCTAAATGGATGGTTATCTTGGCTTGCTGTGGCCGCCTGTTATTTTCCAAAAAGATGCTTTGGAACTTTGTAATAATGACATGGGAATATCTGACTAAGCACATTGGAGGCGAAAAACATTTTGCCTTTTTGTGTAGGGGGTTTGTGTCATGGGCAGTCTAAATATGTGTGTAAAACAGTGTGTTGGCCTATAGATAAATAGATAGACTGTTTATAATATTTGATTTGGCCACAGAGTGCAAACGTCACAGCCTGTAAGCTGAATGTGCCTCCCTCGAGATATGCCTCATTTAGCTTTGCTTAGGCTCTCTCGCAAGCCTGCACTACATAGCAACCAGCCAGAGATGGCAGACTGGAAGGAGCCAGCTGGAGCCTGTTAGCCGTGGATAATAAATGATATTGGTCTTGAATGGAAAAGGCTTTTTGTCTCATTACTTTTAAAAGCATGAGGGACAGGTAATATTGACAGTACCATAAAGACTCTTGGCCTGTTGGGTACACTGTCTATTTCCTATTATCCCATTCTTGGAGTCTTAAATCAGAGTTAGGAATTAGCGTCTGGTTGCCCTGCTTATTGGATCAATACATTATTGTGCTGATACTATGCATCTGTTGAGACACCTCTAGAAGCACAAAATGTTTTTTATGTGATCAAAACTTAATAAGCCTTTCAGTGTGACAAGATTTTGTGCTTTCTATCAAGATCCATAGCCGTGGCATTGGAGTACAAACAACGCTTAACAAAAAGATGAGGGCTAAATTGATCTTTTATTCAACAGTTAAAGAGTTTGTTAAAGCAAGTTAGATGCTAAGACTTTACTTCAAACCAGAACAAAAACAGTCAGTGGTAAACTTTCAATTTTTTCCAACCATTTACCCAAACATGTTTCCGCTTTGTTATTATCAGTATTCAGCGCAAAGCATATCTGTGGAGCCAGCTGGGCCTGTGCCTGTAAATAGCTTGGAAAACGCCACTAAACGGGTGGCTCTGCATGGGCTGAAAGTGAGATGATGACTTTGTGTTTGTTGTGAATCATGGCACCTGGTACAGTGGGAGTTTTACTCAAGTAGCAGTGAAGCAAGTGTGTCATGTGCCGGTAGAGAATGTGTAAAATGGAGGACCTGCTCTGTGGAGGAGTAAAAAGGCACACATGGCTGCCAGTGCATCCTGTGCACCTGCCCTGGTGCAGCTGCCTTAATACTCAGCCAAGAGCCTGCACACCAATCAGACGGATAATTGCCATGGTGTCCTCTGGCCTCCTACAAAGCTCACAGTCAGTCTTTTGTGTAAGGGAGTTTTCCTCTCAGTTTGGCTGTTTTATTGGGGTGTTAACCCCCTGCCTACAAGCATACTGTGTACTGTAATGCATGAGGGATCAGAAGCCTGAAAGCTTAGGCGCCTGGAATAGTGAGATCGCTGGCCCAGTCTGTTCATAATAAAGAAATTACTGCAGTGTCCACAAAGATCCATTAGTATTTAGGTCAAATGTTGCTACAGAAGTGTTTATTATGATCTAATTATGAACATGCCTTCCTAATTGTCAAAACATCTTTTAGAGAAAAAAAAGCTACGTGTCTTAAAGAGAACTTTTTAATGAATTAATTTAGTAAGTTCTCCCAGGAAGGAACATTGTCGATGGAACACACCAGCACACCAGGAAACTTACAGAGGATTTTTCTTTCATTCATTCATTTTCTTACCCACTTATTCCTTAATTCAGGGTCACAGGGGTTTTGCAGGAGCCTATCCCAGCACACATAGGGCGAGAGGCAGAGGTACACCCTGGACACATACACAAGGAGTAGCAATTTTTCATCTTTACTTCTTGGGTGCTGCTTGAGCCAGCTTGTTGTGAATTTTTATCAACAAGTTGAGGCCATATTTTCCTCTAAAAACACCGCAACAGCTTGTTCAGGTGACCTTTCTTAAACAATGCTTTATTTTGGTTTCTTCAAAACCTTAACAAATTTATCTTTTTTTCTTTCAGACGAGACATAAAAAAAAAACCTGCAGCAGAAAAGGTGGGTAAATAATGACGTTTTTATAGCACCTTGGGCTGAAAAGTACAGTAGTTCCGATAAAAAACATTGACCTTATATTTATCTTTTCTTTTGCAAAGTTTTTTTTCCTTTTGCAAAGCTTTTTTTCAAAGAAAGAGAGAGATAGAGAGAGAGACAGAGAGAGAGAGAGAGAGAGAGAGAGAGAGAGAGAGAGAGAGTGGGGGGGAGAGAGAGAGAGATGGTACCAGACCAGGAATTAGAGAGAAGGTGTATGTTAAATGGGCTATGGGGTCATTTTGTCCAGTGGCAAATAATCGCAAGGGTCACCAAACTTTCTGCTTGTCAGCTGACTTTGGCTGAACCTTATGTAAACAGACTAGTAATTATCCAGCTCGTCCCTTTGATCTATGACCCTCCATAATTAGCCTATGCCCCACTATAATCATATTAAACACTCTGCCGTAGCCCACTTCAGCTTTGCTTTACCCATTATGCATCTGAATCAAATCAAAGTTTTACCTGTGAAAACTGTATGTATGCTTTATTACTTCATGTTATTAAATGTAAGAACAGACAAAGTCATTAAACTCCAGACAATGTGACATTTGGATAGTCTAGCCAAAACACAGCTGGTAGTGAGAGTAGAACTCAGATTGGCTTGATAGACTCAAGGTTTCCTGAGTCCTTGGTGTCTGTTGATCACCTAATCAATCAATAGTGTGAGCAGATGTGGCATAGAAACCCGTTTGTTCCATTAGAGCCCTAACATAACCTAATGCTGATCCTCACTTCTAGTTTATCGTGCCATTTTTTTTCCCCAAACACGTATATCCATTCTGTGGTGCTTATAACTTTTTATCACTCTATCATTCACCTTTTATTCTCCAACTGGACCTCCTGTTCATCCCTGTATCCTCCCTAGTGATCTGGATATGGAGACAACACCAGAATGACCCAAATGCACAGAACATTCATAAGGGAATAGGTGGTGTAAATGAGAAACTTTGGTACAAATTGCTTGCTCCACTTTGATGTCGACTTGCTCTTTTAAATAACTGACATGATGGTGCTACTGGAGACAGGGACAAATCGACTCAAGTATCTCAGCTAGAAGTTATTCTGGTGTAGGATACTCTCCTACAGTGAAAAGACATAGAGTCATAAATCCAGTAGCAGTGAAATATTCATAAGCAGGCAGTGCAATAACAACTGTATCGCAGTGCGTCTTGCATGTTTTTTTTGAAAGGCAATATATCATTTGATGCATTCTTTTCCAACAATGGCCTGTTTTTTTTAAACGTTTTACCATTTTGCAATCGTTTCCATAAAGTAAGTCGCAAAGTAAGTCACTAAATCAGTTTCTCAATCTCTCTCTCTCTCTCTCTCTCTCTCTCTCTCTCTCTCTCTCTCTCTCTCTCTCTCTCTCTCTCTCTCTCTCTCTTTCTCTTTGCACCTAAAAGAGAAAAAAGAGATCATGATCTTGCATTGAACCTGTTGGTTCTAAAGGCAAAGCAGTAGATGTCACCGGTTGATGTCTCAGCACGCTTGCTGGTTCTCTTGGGTACTTGCTAGTGTGTGGCGAAGACTGTGTTGGAGCAGATTAAAGACTGTCACTGTATGTACATCAGTGTCCCTTGCGCAGAGAATTCTCTACACTGTTTTTATGAACAGATTGAAGAACAGGGTTTTTGTTTCTATGAAAATTTCTTCAGTGGTGCCCAGATGCTGTGGGAATGCAGAGTGTTCTAAAGGAAAGATTGTTCACTCTTCACAAGGTAAGATCACTTTACTGTTTTATCAAATTATTCAGTAATTCATCTCATTTCAGAACGACACACAGCCACAGTCATGATGGAGAAACGTTTGCATCCCACAGTTCCAGAGAAAGAAGCGTTTAATGCTTTAACATACAAAGACATTCTAGACAATTGTGTGTTTTGAATATGATGGCAACAGTGACACAGGTACAGTACGAGAGTGAGCTTGTACTGCATCCACAACTTTTTATCTTACATGTTACATTATGTGGTCCATATGTGGTTCCAATATGGTATATGGAAGTCCACAGTTGTCTAGAATGTTTTTGCATGTTGTAGCATTGCATTATTACTCCAACAGACTCCAGCACTGTTCCAGCATTGCAATGACTGGAATGAGCACAAAACCCCATTATCCATTATCACCTGCCGGGTTATTATTAGAACTGGAATGGCGACTGCTCCTCAGACCTCCTTACCTGCCATTAGTGTCTGATCTCACTAATACTGTTGGAGGTGTATGAAGAGATATCTCCCATTTAAACTCCACAATGGACTGGTAGGTCTGACTAGAAGAGTGGTGCTTCTTCAAATAGCAAATAGAGAATAAATCTAGAAGAAGATGTTTGACATCGCACGTTTCTAATAATCAGATGACCAAATTGGCGTATACAGTGCGGGCAGAACTCCACACCAGCTTGCTATGGGGCAATCGTGTTAAACACTACGCCCCTGCGCCGCCCCTTCATTAAACAAAAGTGATCATATTTCATAGCGCATTTTGTGAGGTTGCATGTGACTCACCTGTGCATTAAGTCAGGTTTCACATAAACATCTATTAAGTACACAATGCATTTGTAATGATTTTTAAGTGTGAAAATGCTTGACAGGGAATTTTTAAGTCAATTATTGTGCAATAAAATTACATAACCATATGAGCAACCACAACAAAAGCAAAACGGTGTGTGCAGTGCTGAGCTGAAGCTAAATGCTCACGGCTGGTCGCACTAACCAACCCAATCAAGCCTCGCAGGTGGTTCATCAGAGGATAAAAATGCCACTCACTGGGAAAGAAGAAAATGATAAATCACTCTCAAGGGTGCTGCCAATCACCTGCTCAACCTACCAAAGCCACATACTGGGACAACTACACATGCTCCTGCCGCTAACATTTCTAAAATGGCATTCTGGGGTTTAACCAGCATTCTGTGTAAGGAGTCTTTCTATAAAAACTTTGCATGTTCTCCCAGCACTTGTGTGAGTTTTCTCCAGGTACCAGGTAGTTTCATCTAGGAGTAAATGTGTATATGTGGGTCTTCATCCATCTGTTCATCTAACTGTTCTGGCTTTCGCTCTGTGTGGCTTTTTTAAATTTGGGGTCGCTGGCCATGTACAAATGCTCAAGAATAGTTGCCAGTAGTGGGAACTACAATTTTAGCTCAGTAGTTAAGGTCCTACTTAATGTCCACTGCTGCTTATATACCAAGTTTCATGTTTACTAGTTCACGGATAAACCATACCGTTAAAAAAAAACAGTGCAACTAAGCTCTAAACGCTTAGAGCTTAAACTACCCCAGAACAGTAAGTAACTATCAACACATCTATCCGTTTATGTTTTTATAGAGAGTAAACAGGATATAACCCACATGTAAGTTTCGTGTAGCCAGATGTTACTGTAACATCCCTGTATCATCACTAAGCACCTTAACACTCAAAACACTCTTTTAAACAGTCCAGACCATAAACCTCACATACTTTAAAGAATCCAGTATGTAATCAATCTTGATTAATGCTTATTGCGCAGCGTGTAAACACAACATCTGTTTCGAGGCAGACCTATACACTTGAGATGACGTTTTTGAAATTTACCGCTATGTGTGCCGTATGTATGGCTGTGTGGTTCTTGGTTCTTCTTTCACAGTTATACCCATCTCTTCATTCAGCTTCTAATCCATTTATTCCCTAATTGGGGTCACCCGGTTTTCTGGAGCACACATAAGGCGAGAGGCTGGGGTACATCCATTGCAAGTCCAGCACATGCACACACACTTACTCCTATAGCAATTTGGAATCACATGTTGTACATGTTTTTGAACGGTGGAAGGAAACAGGATTACCTGGAGAAAACCCACACAAGCGCAGGGAGGACATGCAAACTCAATACAGAAAGGCCCCCGGGCCGGTAATCGAATCCAAGACCTTCTAGTTGTGAGGCAACCTTGCTGATCACTACGCCACCGCCATCATATTCTTCCATCATTTTCCAATCCTGTTCACTCTCCTTCACCTCCGTACAAAAAAAATCATGCTATGCACACAGGCATTGTTTGGTCTTAGACTAAAATGTTAAACTAATGTTTACCCTAGACTCGATATTTACCTTGCAAACTCCCTGCTTTCTAATTTCCGCTTCCAGGCTCCTGTTCCATCACCGACTATGTGGATTTTCTCCAGCTTTCCCAAGTTAACTGTGATCCTTCGGCTTCCGGTGTATTCCATCGCTATCTTCCTTTTTACCCGCTTCCTCCTGTTTTCAATAAAAGCACCCATCTGGGTTTAACTCATCTGTATCTCTGCCTGCCATTCCGTGACAGTAGGCATGACATCTGAGTTTACCCACATGTAAACATGCATCTGATAGGAAACAGACTTTTTCACTCCATATTCTGTGTTAGAACTCGAGCTCTTAATCAACATGGGTTAATACACAGCTGTTAGCAAATGTCAAGGATGTCGTTTTAATTGAATATATGATATATTGAGAAAACTTTTCTATACTCATGTACAAGACTGTACTTCATACTCAAAATAGAGCCATGTGACTGTAGAACAAATATGCAAGGCTAATCAGCCCTGGTATTTGGCAATGTGTCTGACCTTTTCATAAAACAAATGTGTTTTAAAAAGGATGGTAATTTATAAGGCGCTTTTTGTGAGATACCTATTTACAGTACAGAGAAGAGACCTTGAACAAATATTCTTCACAAGATACCTATTCCATTCACCTGTGTCTCAACAAGATACATGTCTTCTAAAGCCAATCAGCTTCACTGAACATAGCATAGAAAAAAAACTGAGTCCAGGCTTCTTTTGCACAGTTTGGTTACAGGTGTTTGCTAGGTTGCACTGAATTATTAACTTAAGGATGGAGGAGGGGTAAAATAATCAAGGTTTATTCATTTAGATACCTAGACTCAAGTGGGAATTGCATCAGGACTGTCGAAAATAGCGTAAGACCTCTCTTAACATGTCGATTTCTGAACCGCTATAATCTTGTTGCAAGTAGACAGCTGAAGTCTCCCCGGGTCTGTATACCACAGAGTAAAGCAAGAACACTGATAACATTCAGACTCACAAAGGATCAACAGCTGTTAGAGAGATCCCAGTCTCATTTCCATATCATAATATCCTGTCTGATTCATTCTTTCTTTCAGTACAACATACAGTGAAATGTTTTTCTTCACATATCCCATATTAGTAAGTTGGGGGTCAGATCTCAGGGTCAGCTAGTGTACAGCGCCCCTGGAGCAGGAAGGGTTAATGGTCTTGCTCAAAGACCCAACACAGGTGGACTTGAGCCCAGGTCTTCCGAGGTCAACAACTCGGCATCTTAACTATTTGAGCCACTACTTCCCCCAGAGACAGTGAGACAGTGATATAGAAAGGGAAGCTATGTTCAGAGTTTCAGACGGATGGTAAATAAGAAGAGCAACCGGAGCGGTCATGCAAGAGATAAAGAAGGATGTGAGACCATTTATGCCACTTCTTTATACTGTTTGGAACATCTAACGTCAGCTCCCTGCTGATAGGTTCATAAAACTAAGTGCATAAAACAAAGAAAACTTCTATCTGGGGAGAAAAAAACCAAAACATGCAGCATACCGGACCTTGCTAAGCTTACACGGAACCTGAATAATTCAGCACTGTGGTTGGCGTGAGTGGAATATGAGAGCAATAATAAGAATCGTAATGAGGAATATCCACACTGAAGGTCACTTCAAGAAGGCAGTGAGTGTCACTGAAAAGGACTAAGCGAATATGATAATATGAAGGGGGTTGTGTGTTTGTGTGTTTTTGAATGCATAATGTTCATACTCTGCACCGAATCTTCCTTTTACCCGCATGTCCATCAACATCAGATTAGTAGTTGCGGTGAAAAAAAAGGTCAGAGAGACCAAGAATAAGCTCAGGGGGTAGAAAATAAAGCCACACACTCTAGCTGTATCAGGCATGAGCGTCAGTGTGACACCCGGGAATTCTGTCAACACGGTCAGGGTATGTCATTTTCAGTCTCACAGTACCTTGCACCTCGATAAATGGCCTTCACATTGACATTGACCTTTCCACTGTAATTAGCCATTTAATTGGCTATTAATTATTAATATTAGAAAAACCAACAGGACTTAGGGTTGTTTGTCATATTAACCTCATTACCATCTGTTAATGACTTAGCCAGCATCTCATTTCCACTCCAAAGAGAAAACTAGAAAATTATGGCTGAAAATTCAGGTGATGCAAAAAGGCTAAGGACGATGCAGCTTGAACCACTGGGAATTGAATACCTTCATCTAAAGTTGCATATTTGGTAAGTCACATGGCTATTGCTGTTTTTACAAGGTGAAATATTTTGATAAGTGAAAATCTTTAGGGAAATACATAGGTATGTTATTCAAATAGAAAGTTTACTACTAGAAATTCAAAGTCTGTCTGGAAAAGTGGTGCTTATTATAGCAGTAAAGCAGGACTAGATGCTCAACTAGTACATGGAGGTGAAAATGGGATGCCCACAAACTTTTTCTTTAAAACCTAAAAGAAGCAGGAGAAACTTAAACGGATTTCACCATTCCTCTAGTATGTCTTCATAATTGTTCCATAGTCCAGAGGTGAATAAAGATAACATTATCTTTATGTCACAAACAACATGCAGTAAGAAACAACCAAAATCTTGTGGTCAGAATCACACACTAATTAGTTCAAATTTCTTGTGGTTTGGCAAATGAACGCATTTCTTCCTTTTTTCTTTCTCACATGCTTTAATTTCTGATTTTGTTCAAAACAAAATCAGAAATTAAAGCATGTGAGAAAGAAAAAAGGAAGAGGGGGGCAGAGAGAGAGAGAGAGAGAGAGAGAGAGAGAGAGAGAGATAGTAACATTCATTCATTCATGTTCTTACTCGCTTATTCCCTAATACGAGGTCACAGGGGTCTGCTGGTGTCTATCCCAGCGCACATAGGGTGAGAGGCAGGGATACACCCTGGACGGGTCGCTAGTCCATCGCACGGCCACACACACACACACACACACACACATTCATTCCTATGGACAATTTAGAATCACCAATTGACATAATCTGCATGTTTCTGGACTGTGTGAGCTGTAGGAAACCCATGCAAACTCTACACAGAAAAATCCCCCGCCTAGAAATTGAACCCGGGACCTTCTTGTTGTGTGGCAATCGTTCTATCCATTACGCCACTGTACAGCCTATTATAGTAACATAAATATAGATTATTACAACAGGTTTTCTCTCTTTTAACATCAAAGCATTTCACTTATTTTTCTTTCACTCATCACTTTTCACTCACTTTATTTTATTATTTTGTTTAGTTTCATCCTAAATATATTACATTCATTTGTATATCATTTTTAAAAGAAATATCTTTCAATAATTTAACTGGGCAATAAGCAGAAGCCAGAACTTTCTATCTATTTATTTATTCTGATTTGAAAAGAATTAAAGGTGATAATACACTATTTGTGTAATAAGCAGACATTTTGTTCAATCTAATTGCTAAAGTCAAAGTTAATTATCATTTTAGGAAAACTGTCTCCGGGTCTTTAGAGCGTTTTTATTAGCGGTTGAATTTAGGTGCATAAGCCAATTTTGGAACTAAAGATAATGTTAGTAATCAACAGAATCCAGAGCATGTGTTAAGCTTTTAATACGACTCATGAGCAAATGTCTTCACATGGACAACAAAACAGTTAAAGCAATTAGAAAATGTTGCAGCAGTGGGTTTTTTTTTTTTTTTGGATGACTGCGATTTTAAAATTGACTTGACTACTTCTATGCTTTCATCGTTCATTATTTATTTATTATTTTTCATTTTACTACCATTATTTTCAGCGCAATACCTCAATCAGTGTTGCGGACTTCATCCTCCTTCTATATGGACTAACTAGGCTTCGAAATTATCTTTGTACAAATTAGGAAATTCATTCATTCATTCATTCATTCATTCATTCATTCAATCATCTTCGTACCCGCTTATTCCCGAATCCGGGATCACGGGGGTCTGCTGCGCCTATCCCAGCACACATAGGGCGAGAGGCGGGGGGTACACCCTGCACGGGTCACCAGTCCATCTCAGAGCAACACATAGACAAACAACCATTCACACACACATTCACTCCTATGGACAATTTACAATCACCAATTTACCTAATCTGCATGTTTTTGGACTGTGGGAGGAAACCGGAGCACTTGGAGTAAACCCACGCAACATGGAGACACGCAACAGGGAGAACATGAAAACGCCGCACAGAAAGGTCCCGGCCCGGGATTCGAACCCGGGACCTTCTTGTTGTGAGGCGACTGTGCTAATATAATTCCTATAATTAGGAAATGATATTTATTAAATCTATGTAACATATATAAATGTAAATATTTGTTTTGATGCCGTCTGATAATAACTGAGCTCATCTGCTCAACGTTTCCAAAACATTGGAACTAGTGATATTAAAACCGTTCTAAGAAATGATTACTGGAATAACTGTTATCCAGAACAGCTCTACCAAGCAACCATGGTGGGCCCTTGAGCAAGACCCTTAAACCCCAATTGCTCAGTTGTAAGTCACTCTGGATAAGAGCATCTACCAAATGTTGTAACTGTTAATGTAAATTATAGTGACTTGCTCAAAACAAAGTGTCTAAAAAATTGCAGTGAAATTAAAATAGATATTTTTTGATACTGAAATGATTAAAAATAACATAATGGATATAAAATGAATCCAAATGGACCATAACATTACCTCTTTATGCAGCAGGTAGATCCATAGATAAAAAAGAGTAGGTTCATGTTTATGCAACATAAAATCTGTTGTTGAAATTGATATTAATCTATTTTCAAATAATTAAAATGAATTACCCTCTACTCATTGATAATAGTCGTGGACATTTGCTATGCTGATGCCTCTGAATTTAGGTAATTTACTCTGGGGAATATAAAACCTTCAAATTGCTTCATATAATTAAGCCTGTTTAATTTGCCTACTTGTTACTTTGGTTCACATTTGGAACCATTTAATGATATGACTTTAATGAGTTTTTCGCTGATCTATCATCCGTCTAGCGAACACCTCATCGTAAAAGACACTTGGCTGAGCAAGTGTTTAGTGGATCTGTCGATAAAATCACTTTTATTTTTGGACACGGTAAGCACTACTTTACTTTAATCATACAGTCTCTTATGTAAAATCTGCTACTACTAAACACACTTATGTCTTTATGTCAGTTCTGCTAACGGACCATCCACAATTATAAAATAATTAATAGAATTTGATAAATTAATTGCCCTGTGATGGACTGGCGACCCGTCCAGGGTGTACCCTCTGCCTTTCGCCGTATGTGTGCTGGGATAGGCGCAGCAGACCCCCGTGACCCCGGATTCGGGAATAAGCGGGTAAGAAGATGAATGAATGAATGATAAATTAATTAAAGTATTTATTCATTCATTTCAGGGTCACAGGGGTCTGCTGAAGACTATCACATCTATCGCAGGGTCACATCCATCGCAGGGCCATACATTGAACAGCAACACACACACACACACACACACACACACACACACACACCACACACACACACACACACTCACCAATTAACCTGATGTACATGTTTTCCTCAAACGCAATTGGACTGCCTCTTTCACACAAACTACATCGATCTTCCCTCACCCCATCCATAAACCTCCTCTTTGGTCTTCCTCTTTCCCTCCTACCCGGGACCTCCATTCTCAGAATTCTTCTACCAATATACTGCATGTCCATCCTCTGCACATGTCCAAACCAACTCAACCTAGCCTCTCTTACCTTGTCTCCAAAACATCCTACATGCGTCGTCCCTCTAATAAACCCATTTCTAATCCTGTCCATCTTTGTCACACCCAATAAAAATCTCAGCATCTTCAACTCTCCAGCTCCGCCTCCACCTCCTGTCTTTTTAACAACGCCACTGTCTCTAAACTGTACAACATCGCTGGCCTCACTACAGTCCTATAAACTTTCCCTTTCACTCTTGCCGAAACTCGTCTATCACAAATCACTCCTGCCACTCTTCTCCCTCCGCTCCACCCTGGCTGCACTCTTTTCTTCATTTCTCTGGGAGAAAACTAGAGTACCCAGGGAAAACCCACACAAGTGCAATGAGAACAAGCTTGCCACAGAAAGGCCCCTTGCCCAGGAATGGAACCTTCTTGCTAAGAGGAGATTGTGCTAACCATTATACCACTGCGTTGCCCACTTATAAATTTAATATCTTTAAAAATATCTTTCTTGTCCCTTCTCTTTTTCTATTGTCCAAGTCTGCAATTCAGTATGACTGTGCTTCTGAAAGGATAAGGAAGCTGTTGAAAAACAGAAGTACGGTTGAACAGGAGTAAAAAAGAGTCTAAGACTTAATTTGAATAAATTCTAAGAATCTATAGGAAGAAGAGGAGAAGATACTGGCAGATAAATTGCAACGTCCTTGTGAAGTGCAGATATATGATGCAAACTGCAGCATAATGGATATTATGTATATCCTGATTTTTATCTAGTGGTTTTGTGAAAATACATACTTTTATAATCACCTTAAAAATGTTATTTTAGGTTTATGGTTTTGTTTAGTTAATATTAAAGTCACATTTTTGCGTGTTAAACTGTTCTAATGTTAGAGATATGAAAGATGATTGTGATATAATTATACTTTATCCTAAGAATTTGTTCAGCAAACAGAAGGGTCTGCTGGTGCCTATCCCAGCGCACATAAGGCGAGAGGCAAGGGTACACCTGGACAGATTGCCACAGGGCACACATAGACCAACAACCACTTACACACGCATTCACTCCTATGAGCAATTTAGAATCATCAATCAATGTTTTTGGACAGTGAGAGGAAACTGGAGTACCCGGAGCATGCAAACTCACAGAAAGATCCTCGGCCCGGGAATCGAACATGGAACCTTCTTGTTGTGAGGCGACCGTGCTAACCGCTATGCCACTACACCACCACGCTGCCCCCCAGATTAACATGCTTTGTTTATTCTAAATCAACATTTGAATCAGCAAAGTTTTTCAATCTTTTCCTTTATTGCTCACCAACAAACTGAAGAACTTTAACTCAGCAACTATTGTGTGAGGTAACTGGTTATGGTTGAACTGGTTATTTATTTATTCACAAACAGTTTAATGATAACGATGAACAAAAAAATACAAATTTACATTTTAGTACACACAGATTTATTTATAGGCACACAGTTGGGGGAAAATGCTCACAGATAGTACATAGATGTTGCAATTGTTTATTATAGCAGATACATAATTTAATACATATGTCATTGAAGTATTTCATTCATTCATTCATCTTCTTGCCCGCTTATTCCCAAATCCTGGGGTCACGGGGGTCTGCTGCGCCTATCCCAGCACACATAGGGCGAGAGGCCGGGGTACACCCTGGACGGTTCGCCAGTCCATCTCAGGGCAACACATAGACAAACAACCATTCACACACACATTCTGAATGGATCAAAACTTGCTTTTTGGGAAGTGACAGAAATAAACACAGTGTGAAGGACAGAGCAGCTGAGCTTTCTCTTTAACCCTTATTCAACTCTTTTATCCAGTTCATGGATCTAAGGCTGATTCACATGAGTGCTACTACTGTTTAAATTACAATTATTTTTAATAGAAAGCGATTCAATGTTTGTCACATACATGATTACACAGAGTACAACATATAGTGAAATGTTTTCATTGCATAGCCCATCTTTTAGTAAGTTGGGGGTCAGAGTGTAGGGTCAGCTATTGTATAGCACCCCTGGAGCAGGACGGGTTAAGGGTCTTGAGCCAGATTCTTTGGCGGTGGTGGGGCTTGAACCCAGGTCTTCCTGGTATACCGATCAACAACTCAAGCACCGTTACTATTGAGCCACACACTGCCCTTAAAATATTATAGAAGTATTAATATTACAATTTTTACACAATCTGAACTTTCTATGCTGGAAGCTTTAAAATAAATAAGTAATTTCTATAAACGTAAAATGTTCTGGCTGTTTGTACTGGCGGTTGAGAAAGCTGCTGAACACCTGCTGGGTTATGAAAAATGTGATAACAGGTCATTTTTTGTTTCTAAAATCTGGTTATGTGAAGTTTTTATCCATTAAAACTGTTATAATATAAAAATCCTTTTTTTATTGCGGGAATTGTTTAACTGGATTTGCCAATCAATTTGGTTATTACGCAGACTGAATGCTTTTTAATTGAGAGATGATAATGAGGCTCTTACTGATCGTTATATGTATTACTTTCTTGTACTCAGTGAGCATAAGAACAATAGTAACGATTATAACATTAACTGACATATACACTAGCTAAAGCAATATGCCGTGCAGCCTTTAAGACACTTGCTTGTGATACTTGATGTCTATTCAGTTTTAATATGAATGCTGTTGTGGTTTAATATCACGGGTAATGGAAGAGCGGAAAGATTTTTCTTTTTAACATTAATTATTAATATGGTTGTTTTTGTTTTTTGTTTTTTTTTTAATTAGAGGTAAGCATCTTTTACTACAGTATAAGCATCTTTCTTTATAATGTCTTGATTGTCCAGTGTATTTGGACTTTTGGTGTATTCTAGATGAAGGATTCTTAAAGTGTTTCTCAGCGTATAGTTGTATAATCCTTTAATTAACTGCAAGGTTAATGACAGTTGAGAGTGAATGCCCTTATGCAAGGGAAATGTAGGACCATTCTAAAGGCCTTTGTACTTTAGGAGTTCCTGGATATTTGGTTTATTAGTAGTAACAGTGCAGAATGGAAATGGTGCAGAATGGGTACGGTGGAGGGGTCCACCATTATTTCATATGGCGCAAGATTTACATTTACACCATTTGGCAGATGCCCTTATTCGGAGAGACTTACAACTGAGCAATTGGGGGGTTAAGGGCCCTTTTTTCAGGGACCTACAGTGGTTGCTATCTGGTGACAGTCTAACACCTAAATCACTAAATTCCTAAAATTGCTAGTGGTGTCCCTGCGTTTGTGCCTTACTGTAATATCGTGTAATGTTTTAATAGCTGAGCCCAAATGTTTAATACACTAAAGGCATTTAAACTTCACAAACTTACATCAGTGAAATGTGGGCTTAGTATTTGGTTGAAAATATTCTTAAATTTAAAAAAAAAAAAAAAAAAACCTTTTACATAACTATTTACATAAATTTACTACGCTGTCTTAAAGACCTTTTTATTCATTCATTCATCTTCTAACCTCCTAGTTATGGGTTAGTTAGGGTCATGGGGTCATCTGGAGCCTATCCCAGCATACATAGGGTGAAAAGCAGGGGTACACCCTAGACAGGTCGAAAGTCCATCACAGGGCCATACACTGAAAAACAACCATACACACTTGCACTCATTCCTATTGGAGAACTTAAAAATCACCAATCAACCTTGGACTGTAGGATTAAACAGAAGTACTCGGATAAAACCCATGCAAGCACAGGAAGAACGTGCAAACCTTTTTGCTGTAAAGTGACTGTGCAAACCACTATGCCACCCCTGACATTTTTATGTATGCATCAGATCAGATTGTCCTGCTAAAAGCCAGAGTTAAAACCAAATGTCTCACTGATGTTTTAAAGTGTTGCACCAGTATTGCATCATTATCGACGTTTCTCATGATCCACATGCAGTCTAATGTCTAACATGCACCAAGTTCTTTTACAGCAAAACCTGCACAAAACATCATGCTGCACCCCCATGCTTTACTGCAGATCTATCATTTTGTGGTAATAGTGGATGTTTATATTTAATAATTAATGGCTCCTTTCTTCTTGTTGTCGTCTTGTGGTTTAGTTTACCACCAGTAACACAACCTGAAATTGCTCCTCAGCAGGATCCAAACTTATTATTCTGAGAAACTGGGGCAAAGCTGGCAGGGTTTTAAACCAAATATGTTATTTACATTTGTAGCATTTGACAGATGCTCGTATCCAGAATTACTAGTATCTTTTGAATGGCGTTTATCTATTTCATACAATTGAGCAATTGGGGGTTAAGAATTGGTGGTGCTGAACCTCAATCTTCGAATGAACAGTTCAACACCTGAACCACTGCACTTCTACCTAAAAAGTAGATGATCTCTGTGACATACCAAAATAAATGTTATATGTTGCGTTTACAATAGTAAAATATTTTAATTAGCCTAAAAATATCAAAGAATGAAAGACAAGAAGAGAATGTATGCAGTGTTCAGAGCCAGATCACCATCGTGGATCCTGCAGTCTGGATCTTGGTCATTTTTACCAAGAACCACAGTTGTAAAATAATTACCTTAAAATAATTCTATTTTGGCACTGCAAGGATAAAAAACCAAGATAACAGATCAACCCCACAAAAAGATTTCAAAAGCAATATGTATATAAGTCACAGGTCAGATAGATGTTCAATTCCCAAGCAAGGGGCCTTTCTGTTAGTTTTTAATGTTCTCCAAGAGCTTGAATGGATTTTCTCCGGTTTCCTCCCACAGTCCAAAAACATGTTTATTAGGTTGATTGGTGATTTTAAATTGCCCATAGGTGTGAGTGCGAGTGTGTGTGGTTGTCTGTCTGTGTGTGGCCCTGTGATGGATTGGTGACCTCTTCAGGGTGTACCCCTGCCTCCCGCCCTTTGTGTGCTGGGATAGGATCCAGCAGACTTCTGTGATAAATGAACGAATAAATATAAACCAACAATATTAATGTAGTCTTCTATTTTTAATGGCTCATCATAACAGCTATAGGATTAAAAAATATAGTTAAATAAATTCTACATATAGTAAATCAATTTAAAAAACTCAGTCATAATAATCCTGATATCTTTCAGTAAAATCAAATGTCCAGAATAATAAAACATAAATATGATCATAACCAATTTTTTTTAATACTTTCATTCATTCATTTTCGAACCCGTTATTCCCAAATTCGGGGTCACGGGGGTCTGCTGCGCCTATCCCAGCACACATAGGGCAAGAGGCAGGGGGTACACCCTGGACGGGTCGCCAGTCCATCTCAGGGCAAAACAACCATTCACTCCTATGGGCAATTTACAATCACCAATCCACCTAATCTGTATGTTTTTGCACTGTGGAAGGAAACCAGAGTACCCGGAGGAAACTCACGCAAGCACGCAAAGCACACATAGGGTGAGAGGCAGGGGTACACCCTGGACAGTTCACCACTCTGGACAGGGCCACACACAGAAGAACAACCACTCACACACATTCACTTCTATGGCCAATTTAGTTTAACAATTTTTCCACTCTTAACTTGATCAGTCTGTTCTTTGAGACATTCAATAGAAGAAGAAAGAAAGAGGGTAAGAAAGTAAGAGAGAGAGAGAAAATGAGTTAGATATCTGACTCATCCAATAGATGGTATAATGGAAAGTATCACATGTCATTTTTTTGTAAAAAAAAATAAAATAAAATTCGGCTGAGTAACAAAATGTTTTATGTTGTTTGTTTTTTTTACTTTTCTTATAGTAATCAATAATACTACCAAAAATAATAAAACTAAACAATAATCATTAAGGCGGGCGGCGCGGTGGTGTCGTGGTTATCACGGTCACCTCACAATAAGAAGGTCCCAGGTTCGATTCCAGGATCTGGGGTCTTTCTGTGTGGAGTTTGCATGTTCTCCCCATGCTTGGGTGGGTTTCTCCCGGGTACTCCGGTTTCCTCCCACTGTCCAAAAAACATGTACATTAGGCGGATTGGTGAGTATAAATTGGCCATAAATATCCAGCCATTAGGGAGTAGCCTTAGTGCCGGTCACAAGCCCGGATAAATGGGAGGGTTGCGTTAGGAAGGGCATCCAGTGTAAAACCCCGCTAAGTCGAATGTGCGGAACACAGATCCGCTGTGGCACCCGCTAACGGGAGCAGCCGAAGGACAAAAAAAAGAAGAAAAAAAAATCATTAAGGCGGCGCAGTTGTGTAGTGGTTATCACGGTCGCCTCACAACAAGATGGTCTCGGGTTTGATTCACAGGGCAAAGATCTTTTTGTGCTGAGTTTGCATGTTCTCCCAACGCTTTCTACTGGGTACTCATGTTTCCTCCCACAGTCCAAAAAACATGCAGATTAGGTGGATTGGTGATTCTAAATTGTCCATCGCAGTGAATGTGTGTGTGAATGGTTGTTTGTCTATAATGGATTGGCGACCCGTCCAGGGTGTAGCCCCGCTTATCGCCCTATGTGCCCTGGGATAGGCACCAACATACAACCGTGACCCTGAATTAGGGAATAAATGGGTAGAAAAATGAATGAATGAATGAACGAACGAACGAACGAACGAACGAATGAACGAATGAACGAATGAATGAATGAATTATCATCAAAGAATAAACATTGATATTTGGATCCAAAACTAATTTAGGTGTCTAGCAATAACAGGCTCCCTGATACAGCATTGTCATGTACATCAGACTAATATTAGTGTAATCAAACTCAAGCAGCAGACACGGGGGTGCTTTGCATCACTGACCACATGATTGCTGGTTCATTTTCTGCATCATGCACCAAGGAAATGAGCTAATGTTAGATTAAATAGATTAGATAAGCAGGCTGCAGGATTTAATATCCCTGGGATTCCACTCTATAAATGTACCCTCCAGTAAAACACTAAGTGCCTTGTAATTAAACGACATGATTTTGAAGCCACCACCAAAACTGTCCAGCAGGAGTAGATTTTATTTTAGAGAACCATATCAGTGTCATTCAGATTCTTCTCAAATTCTTTGTGCTTCTCTGGCAAAAAGAGTATAAGATAGAAGGGCATGCACCAGCACTGACTGCCATGATGAACACCAATGTCACACCGAATCACACTGACACATCCATCCATGGCTGAGCGGGCAGAGTGCGACGGAGTCACTCACCCAGACCTGACACACAGGCCACAGCCACACGGCTTAAAATAAACCATGTCCTAGTGACAGTGTCAGGGGTACTCACACCGATCAAAAGCACATGGACACACACACACACACACACAGAATTTAAATAAAAGAATCAGAATACTCATGGCAGTGACAGCATTTATAAATAATCTCTCTGTAGAAACGGCTTTAAAGGAAATATCTGAAATATTTTCCCGGCAGAGTGAGAGAAAAAAATAATATGGACAGCCAGAGTGTGTGTCAGTTTTTGGCATATGTCAATTACTTATCTTAATATTTCAAACACACACTAAGAAACTGTGTGGAAAGAAAGCAACACCCACCGCACACACACACACAAATTCTGTTAACCTCCTCTTTTGTCTTAGGTTCAGCACAGGCCATAAAAGAAAACATTGCCATCGTATCAGAATGATGGAAAACTCATACAAGAATGACAGAATATTATACATTTCTGGAATATTAGATTACAGACTTTTAACGATGTCTTCCTTGGCTTATTATGCATCATTATTATGAATTATTGTTTAATACAAACTGTTTCTAATTAATAGCTAACATAATTCCTTAATGCAACATTTTTATATTTTTCTATGTTCAACAGTCTCATTTTGTATACTTAAAAAAACACAAACTATTATAATAAAACTATTTCAGGTTAAGGATTAATGTTGGAATTAAAAGTGACATGACGTTAGATCAGAAAGCTGAAGTACCAGGATGTAGATATAAATAGCATTTTGGTTGCTTTTGTTTTGTTTTTACTAAAAAAAAAAAAAAAAAAAAACTTTCAATCCCAAAAAGGATTTAAAAAACTAGGATGTCTGTTGCTATGGACTCGAATATATTGCTGAAAGTATTATTTATTCACGAGTCTCTCGTGTTTCTCACGACTCGCCCTTGAGCACTAAACAACAACGGTTGATGTGGATGAAACTCATCCTTAAACTTAGACTGAACAAGATGTCCAAATAGCACTAAAACACAGATCGAGCACTACAATAGTATTTAGTCGGAAAAGATGCGGTTCCTGATGTAGCCAACCAGTTTGGGAGAAAACCAGCCAATCAGTTTAATCCATTCAGGACCGAGTAAAGGTGCGAGGCGCTAGGTGCAGGATTTATGTATGAAGTTCAAAAAAACAGAAGCATTAAAAACTGTGTCAGTGTATATAACTTTTTAAATATAGAAAACAAATGGCTGATGATGCTGATGAATAAATATGCAAGATGAAACGCGCACAAAGCGCAGTTATAGTTACGGCAGAACGACTGAAACAACAGAGATACTCAATCCGACCATTTATATCCAAACCGATATGTTATTCATGAAAAGTCTGTACATGTAGATCTAATGACTTACAAATCAACAGCCAAGCACAACATCAGTCTTACACCACACAATCGAACCCAAAACCATGGAACGATCCATTTTAATGACTGATCTGATTCCAAAGTGAAAATCTCCGACACCAGAGTCATCCGATAAAACTGCACTGCGGCACCACGAATATGATGAAGAAAGTCGAGAGAAAAAAAATCCTAATTCTAAACATAGTGTTTCATCTTTTTCTTTTCATCCGCACAGGACGTACCGTTTGTAAACAAGTCCTGCTGTTTAACCTATTCAACTTTCAAAGGCACCACTAAACTTGTCTAACCCGGAACCTACCCGAGGATGTTTTTCCCTTTATTTTTGTTACTGAATAAATGAACAGCAGCCCAACTGACATCAGAACACAATTAGAAGCTAACAAACCACCAGCAAGTAACTTCTGATCACAAACACAATGACAAATAAACAAAAGAAAACAAGCAAACCAACGAGTCTTACCCCGTTTAAACATGTTGGAAAAGTGATGGTGCGCGTTAAACCCCTCTGGGGATCATTTAGTCTTGCGATCCGGTCCGAATGGGATTATTGTTTCACGGTCGTTCTGAAATGAAGAGGTGAGATTTGGGCTGGATGTCGACTGAAGGTATTGGTGGTGTGACCACCTCCGTCCGTGATGAAAGTCCCAAAGCAGGCGTGAGAGTTCAGGCTGAATTTTAATTCAGGGAATCAGTACAGATGCTCGATCTTATCTCCTCCAGTCAAGTCCAGGATAAATATTGTGATCATATCAGTAATCATCCTGTAGACCGAATAGCTTGAATTGTTCTGTGTGGGTTTTTTTTTTTTTGCTCGTTCTATATGCAGGTGGAATCCAGAAAGGTGCAAAAATGAGCCAGGAACTGAACGATGATGTGAAACTTCAACACAAACCAGCGTCTAAACGAGCATCGTGCGTTGCCAGACGCGTCTCTATTAAACTTTGGCTCCATCCGTTTGGTGAACGTTCTTTAGAGCAGCACGACGATCCAACAGTAAGAAGCTGTGTCTATACGAGGACATGTCCACTATACAGAACACCGAGCATCGCGTTCACATTTCCGCTTTGGAGACAGCAGGGCGCAGTTAGGGCGCGACACCGAAGTGTTTGCGCACTAGATAAAAACAAGAACCAGGGATGCTGCTACACAGCCGCCGACTGATGAGCAGCTGAGATACACTGAGCAGGACTCAATGAACCTCAGCCAGTGGGAAAGCAGGGAAAATAATCTTATTATACCTTACTGTTTATAGGCGCTGCCTGCAAGTGCATTCGGGATTATGAGATTCTCTCTCTCTCTCTCTCTCTCTCTCTCTCTCTCTCTCTCTCTCTCTCTCTCGCTCGCTCGCTTGCTCTCTTACATACACACACGCTTAAATTGTCTTACTATCCTTCTGAGGACTTAGTTATTAATACAGCTGATTAATGCACCTGAACCTAAATTCAAAAATGTCTTGCTTTTTCTCAGATTAAGGTTGCTTTTACCTTTATTATTATTATTATTATTATTATTATTATTATTATTATTATTATTATTGGAATTAAACCTTCAGTTTTTTTGTTAGATCTTCACAGGGTATCCCACATTTGTCAGCCTCCATTCTTAATCTTGATTAGTCAAAAGGAAACTCTTTTGTGCTCAGACCCAGACATGAATACATGAATTCAGCTGTAGTAATTCATTCATTCATTCATTCATTCATTCATTCATTCATTCATCTTCTTACACGCTTATTCCCTAAATCGGGGTCATGGGGGTCTGTTGGTGCCTATCCCAGCGCACATAGGGCGAGAGGCGGGGGTACACTCTGGACAGTTTGCCAGTCCATCTCAGGGCAACACATAGACAAACAAACATTCACACACATTCACTCCTATGGATAATTTACAATCACCAGTCCACCTAATCTGCATGTTTTTAGACTGTGGGAGAAAACCGGAGTACCCAGAGGAAATCCACGCAAGTGCAGAGAGACCATATTTATTTTTAATGCTTGATGTAAAATAATCATGTAACTCATACAATGCGATATACTGATCAAAAGGAAATTATTGCCAGACAAAGTAATGACTATATAATTCCAACAGTTAGGACCCAATGTATGCATAAAAAGATTAACAATAAAGATACACGAATGTCCACTGGACTCTGTAAAGATATATAAATGACTTTATTTTATTATCAGACACTCTGCTGTGACCAAGATGAGGATTGTTTTCCAGTGAATCTTAGCTTTCACAAAGTTTCTTCTTTATATTGTCTTAGCAAATTTTTTTTTTTCAAATTTGCTCAACATGAATAAATGTCATTCATTTTCTACTCAATATGAGGTATATCAATACCCAGATTTCTTTGAGATCAAAGAATTTCAGAAATTGAAATCGGGCGGTACCGTGGTTCTTTCTGTGTTTTACATGTTAGTGAGTTTACATGTTATCCCTGCGCTTGCGTGGGTTTCCTCCGTGTACTCCAGTTTCCTCCCACAGTCCAAAAACCTGCAGATTAGGTTGATTGGTGATTCTAAATTGCCCATAGGAGTGAATGTATGTGTGAATGTGTGCCCTGCGATGGCCTGGCAACCTGTCTGGGGTGTACCCTCACCTCTCGCTCTATGTGAGCTGGGATTGGCACCAGCATACCCCTGTGACCCCGAATTATAGAATAAGCGGGTAAGAAGATGAATGAATGAATGATTGAATGAATGAATGAATCAAGTCATTAATTAATTAAATTTCTTTCTTTATTCCCTAATTCAGGGTCACAGGAGTCTGCTGGAGCATATCTTATTGCACCTAAGGCAAAAACCAGGGTACACCCTGGACAGGTCACCAGTCCATTGCAGGGTTACACATAAATGAACAACCATACAAGTTTTTTAAACTGTTGGGGGAAAATGGAGTATCTGAAGTAAAACCCCTGGCCAGAGAATCGAATTAGTGACTAATAAAAAGTCACCACTTGAATTTAACCAAGCCAAAAGTAAAGGGTCTCCCAAAGGATATTTACTGCATAGTTGATTTTATTTCAGCTAACAGGTTATACATATAAATATAACTCTTAACTAAATGCATTGAGAAGCTTCCCATTTTCTTAAACAACCCTGTCAGAAAATACATCCTGAGCTTTGTCTGTTTAACTCATTCAGTCATCTTCTAACTTGCTTATTCCCTAATTCTGGGTCCCAGCGCACATACTGTGAAAGGTTACAGCATGGACAAGTCCATCACAAGGCATTGGAATCAGATCATTAATAAAAACACTAGAACTAACAGCTCTGTTTACTAGTGTACTTTTTTTTCACATTCACAATGCAAAGGGAACGTAAAGGATTGGGACTCAACAGCTATGTAGCCCTAAGAAAACCACTTATCAGCTAAAGATTGGACTCTGGAGCAATGGAAGGTCATGTGGTCTGATGAGGCCAGATTTAATCTGTTCCAGAGTGATGGGTGCATCAGTGTAAGAAAAGAGGTGAAGAAAGTAATGCAACCATCTTGTCTTGTGCCTAGGGGCAGTGTAATAATCTGGGGTTGTTGTTGTTGTTGTTGGTCAGGTCTAAGATTTAGCAACAATATGAATGAGGTCAGCTGACTACCTAAATATATTGAATGACCAGGTTATTCTTTCAATGGATTTTTTTTCTTCCCTGATAGCCCGGGTATATTCTAAGGTGACAATGCCACGTTTCATAGTGCAAGAGGGAACAAGAGCTATTATTTTCACATATGGATTGGCCATCCCAGAGTCCAGACTCTAACCTTATTGAGAATCTTTTGGATTTGCTAGATAAGGTTTCGTACAGTAGTCTGTCTATCTTATCATTAAAATGAAACTTGAATGCAAGTCATGAATGCAACTCTGGGTGGGAATAAATCTTGTGACTTTGCAGAGGAATATTGAAACAATGCTATGGTATAAAAAAAATCTCAAATACACATGCTACTGATAAAGGCAATTAAAGTGTACACTCTCAAAACACATTGTTATTTTTTTCCATGTGCAAAATACATTAAAAAACCATATAAGAATATGCTGTTTAGCGTCTTAAATATATACAAGTTGAATACTGTCCAATTTTAGGTTTGCAACTTTTTATATAGATGATTTACAATAAAACTAAAGCAAAATTATTGGCACAAAAAATTATAATAATGTGAGGACATGGTTAGCATGGTTGCCTCAGGGAAAGAGTCTGGTTCGACTCCAGTGTAAGGGGTCTATCTGTGCAGTTTACATCTTTTCCCCACAATTGCAAAGATTTTCTTCAGCTACTCTGGTTTCCTCCCACAGTACAAAAACATGTACACGAGGTTGATTGTTGAATCTAAATTGACCATAGAAGTGTGTGTGTGTGTGTGTGTGTGTGTGTGTGTGTGTGTGTGTGTGTGTGTGTGTGTGTGTGTGTGTGTG
>JAOTRA010000037.1:6614670-6660832 GCA_026260255.1 Pseudolaguvia tuberculata | reverse complement strand
CAAAACATCCTACATGCGCCGTCCCTCTAATAAACTCATTTCTAATCCTGTCCATCCTCGTCCCTCCCAATGAAAATGTCAACATCTTCAACTCTGCCACCTCCAGCTCCTCCTCCCCCCCATTGTCTTTTTGACAATGCCACTGTCTCTAAACCGTACAACATTGCAGGTCTCACTACAGTCCTTCACTTCTCTAAAGCACTCTCCATTACTTCTCACCACAAATCACAACAATGGACAAAATTACGACTTGAATACCTGTGTATCCCCTCAGTTACAGTGCCTGCAGAGCGACGGTCAATTAACACTATCACAACTAGTATAGATGCAAATAGCTGAGAAATCACCTACAATCTACTCTTCTGCTAAGTTTTGCCTCAGACAACAAGCATCTCCCGACAGTTCAGCCTTTATTATGAATGCACACCCCCTTCTATATTGTAAAAATGCTTACTTCCTGTCTTTTTCCTGACAGTAAATCATTAATCACATTTCTTGTGGACAGCAAAAAAAAATCCTAATAGGCATCAAGTGTTAAAGCAAAACAAGCAACAGCATCATTGTACTTGCCAAGGAGAAAATCCCCAGTCATTTTTTTAGATATACCGCTGATTCACAAACATTTAAAGAAGAGGAAGGAAAAAAAGTTTGGCACCTCAGTTAGAGACAAGATAAGCAAGTCAGATCTAAGAAGGCAAATATTTATTTAGTTGATGAGCTCTATTCAGTTATCTTCTGCTTTACAAGCCTCATCAGGCTCAGCTTGTCCTTCGTGTGAAAACAACTATTAGACAGGGGAGGAGAGAGAGAGAGAGAGAGAGAGAGAGAGAGAATGGAAGAATGTGCGCGCGCACACACACAGAAATTATTGCACTGAGGAAGAAGATATAGCCACACAGTAGGAGACAATGTGGTGCAAGTATCACACAACCAGACAGTGGGGTGATAAAAAAAAAACAGGTGTGTTTGTCAGTGAGGTTTACAGTACCCTGATGGAGAACGAATTTAGTGTAGACACAGACAGAGAGAGAGGCAGAGAGGGTGAGACATGCTTGCTCTGAGATTTCAGCTGAGCTGAGAGAAGCAGGATGAGCAGTGTGACCAGAAAGGAGGCTTGCTACCTATATTCTTTGCGCTCTGTCTGTACAACTGAGCGTTCTATTAATAATACTCGTCCTAAATATGTCTGGATTCCTATGCCCAGCAGCGAGTACCCGAACCTCCTTCGCTTTTCTCGCTCACTCATTATTTATGTGCTCTCCAGTCTCATGTTTATGCTGCATTTTAACTGTGCTCAGAGGAAGGACAGCAGCGGCGCAGCACTCAATATGAAGCGCTAACATTTAACGACCCCCGTGGAGGCAAACAAAAACAGATCGTTGGCTCTTCAAACATAGTCTCAGGGTCTGACCTACCTGTTCGTTAGCCATCTCCCAAAGGCAGCAAGACCCTCAATGTCAAACTGGTTTATGTCCCATAATACGTAATTGATTGGTCTTGTGATAACATTTTGTTGATGCCTGTTAGCTGACATTGCTGTTTAAGACAAGCATATCCTATTCAGTTTGCAAGCATGTTTGATCAAGCTGAGAGATTTATTGGCTAAAAATTTATTTCACCGAATTTTCCTCTCATCCCCTGAGCAGTCAAGTCATTTCAGGTGTTGTCTCCTTCTCTCAGGTTTGGGCTGATGAGAAGACGTTCTTTTTAAAGGTCAGAAAACTGTGCAGAATTTCTAGCAAATCAATTTTTGAACCCTGCCTTGTCTATATGTGCACTGACTTCCTCATTATCCCCTAGGGGTCGTTGGATTAAAAAAGGGTGAGAGTTAAATATGTTTATCGGACAGTATATCGTTGGTTTTAGTTTAGTAAATGAAGTCCACAGTAAAATGCAGCAGCAGTCTCCTGAACACAAAGTTAAAGACTCTCACTTGCAAGGGGCAATCAAGAATTCAGCACATATAGGGGGAACAACAGGGGAAAACCCTGGACAAGGTCGCTAGTCCATTGTAGTGCCGTACATAGATAAACAACCGCACACACTCACTCCTATAGGCAATTTAGCATGATCAGTCAGCCTTAATGTACATGTTTTGAATTGTGGGAGGAAACTGGAGTACCCAGAGGCAACTCACACAAGCGCGGCCAACAACTGAAAACCTGTAAACATCCGCACAGAAAAGACCCATTCCCTGGAATCGTACCCAGGAGCTTTTTTCTTTGATGCGCCCAGGCTAACCACTGCAATCCATGTTAATTTAGCTGCAAGTACTGTTGTTGTCACCGTATACGTCTGCAGTAGTGTGTAGTCGGTGCCAGTATGTCCTCCTCTGGTGGCCTAAACTATCAGAAGCTACATGACCTTACATTTACAATCTCAATTCTAAAATTTCTCCATTAATTGTATTAATTTATTCCCATTTTTTCAATTTATTCTTTTCATTTCGTGGTGGTTTTTTTCTACTGCAGTGCTTCCCGTCTGTGTATGAGGATGTTAAATTTTTTCGTACAATCAGATTTGAATTACTATGTTCGGCCATGTTAACATGTTAGCATGTAATCTGCCCAAAGCCTCCAGAATCAGTTGTGCTGCCCATCTATCTTAAACTATATAAGCAATGTCCCACTGCTAATTGTAAATATTATTCAAGACTGTTTCTTCACCCAATTGGATTTTTTTTATGGTTTTGTAATTTTATTAGCTATTGGTTTTGAATTGCTCCAGATAATAATGTGGTGCAGTTGTAGTGTAGAGATTTATTTTTCTTACTTTAATAAAAATGGATTTGTTAATACACGAAATGTCGGGTTATATTCTGTTTAGTATAGTATCCATAATCACAACGTGACAGTGGTGGTATTAAGAGTTGTATCAGTTCCTACTGAAGGCTCAGGTACAAAATGCAGAGATGAATAAAGAATATAATGCATATATAACAATGTAATGTAAACAGTTAATCAAGATTCATTTTTGTTGTCCTTTTGGCCTAGAGTAAACAATGTTTGCACTCCACTTTCTGGTGCCCTTGTTAGTCAATTGTCCACCCTTCTTTATTTTACACCATATTGCACTTCCCGGATTGTTTGACTTCACATCTGCAAGTGTTCAGAAGTTTCTTAAATCAGGATGTCTGGTCATGAGAAACCTGAAAAATTCTTGGGAATTTACAGACTTGGAAAAGTTCTGGAAGAATAAATAATCTAACTTACTTTTGTAAAAGTTAATGGTGATTTCTTTCACAAATCTCCTAAAGCCCAAATCCTACAAAGCATCTATAGTATCTTACTGGTTTAAACCGATTTATTCTGGATACAAAGCATCATCAGTAATGATAATGAGGGCAGAGGTCATGCTCTTGTGACGACGGTTTTGAATGAAATTAAGATAGCTAAAATATAGATGCCATATTTATAAATTTGGAAAAACTAGAAGACCTGCATTTGAATTTTCCCCAAAAAAAAAAAAAAAAGTACAACGATCAGCTATTTATGCAAAACAAATCTGCACCTAAGTAATGGAAATGTGTGTAGACTAAAAATGATCTAGTTATGATCCGAAACCTGTCCAGCTCAGTGGCGATAGTTTTACATGGCTGCCTCTGGAACAGACTCGCTAATCTTCATTGATGATGTAACTCACAACTCACAATCTGCAGAATGAATAAAGAAGTGTAAAATGTTTTGTCTGCCGATTTAAAGAGGAATTTTTGTAATTATCGTGCAGCAGGATAAATCACACTTTGCCAACTCAACAATTTTGTCTGCAAAAACGTCTCGACTGTCTCAGTGAGCAGTGCATTCCTAAATTAAGCATTAATTCATTCAAAGAGAACCAAACAACAAAAAAGAGCCTACAGGTCTGGAAATGCAACAGTTTATTGCAAGCAGAAGGTGTTAATCCAAACTAGTATGCATGTGTTATTTGCTTTCCAGCTCATGTAATAAATTGTGGTTCACCATAATGTGTTTTGTGTTTTAACATTAACCCTGAAAGTAAGAAATTAGGAAATGAAATAATCCTGGTGTCATTATATATTTGGAAATGGACACATGATGGTGTGTAAAGCAAAAATCCGTATGTGCTGTTCTTTTTTTGACCGCTGCTTGTTTCTCAGGTTTACAGATGCAGACACACTGGTTATGGGTGATGTGACGTATGGAGCCTGCTGTGTAGACGACTTTACTGCTCGAGCTCTTGGAGCTGACTTCATGGTGCACTATGGACACAGCTGCTTGAGTGAGTTTCATATACTTGTGACTCATGATTAAAAGTTTTTCACACCGTCGGTTTAAACATTATCACATCACACATAGGGGATGATTAAACATGATATCAGATCATACATAGGGGATAATTGTACCTATCAGATCATACATAAATGATAATTGTACCTGATATCAGATCATACATAGGGTTTGATTGTACCTGATATCAGATCATACATAGGGGATAATTGTACCTGATATCAGATCATACATAGAGTATGATTGTACCTGATATCAGATCATACATAGAGTATGATTGTACCTGATATCAGATCTCACACAGGGTATGATTGTACCTGATATCAGATCATACATCGTGGATGATTGGACCTGATATCAGATCACACATAGGGGATAATTGGACCTGATATCAGATCATACATAGGGGATAATTGGACCTGATATCAGATCATACATAGGGGATAATTGGACCTGATATCAGATCTCACACAGGGTATGATTGTACCTGATATCAGATCATACATCGTGGATGATTGGACCTGATATCAGATCATACATAGGGGATAATTGGACCTGATATCAGATCACACATAGGGGATGATTGGACCCGATATCAGATCACACATAGGGGATGATTGGACCCGATATCAGATCAGATCATACATAGGGGAAGGGTTAGTGCAGTGGTTAGATTGGGGTTCAATCATCATCACCACAATCAAGTTGCCACTGGTGGCACCCCTTCGTTATGCATTTAAACCCCAATTGCCCAGTTGTATAAAAGTGTTAATCGTAAGTCTCTCTAGATAAGGTCACAAGGATAAGCATCTGTTAAATGCTGAAAATGTACATTTTGGGAACTTGTCCTTTTTCTAAATATTAGGTTCAAATCTATTTAACATTCTGGAATCTTTGTCATCTAATATTCTCCGATTTCTGCATTAACATTTCATCAACCTTACTTAAATATGTACCAGGATTGTTATACTCAAATATTATACTCAAATGTCTTGAATAAAATTTTAAAATTAAAGCCAGGTCACATTGAATATCAAACAGCAGGTTTGGAAATTCCTTGAATCTAAATTATGATGCATAGTTCTAATTTAAATACCTTTTACCTTAACAAATCCCTGTTAAACTGTACTGAATAAAAAATCACAAGAACATCTACCCACCCTGAAAAGTGGAATACATTTGAATATTTATTAGACTCTGATTTTATCCTGCTGGAAGTAGAATATTACCAGCAGTGCTGTAGCTGAGTATTTTATCAATTCTAATCCCATTTGACATAACAGTAAGTTATATAAATTATATTTGGCAAATATTCAATTTTTTTTAAATACTTTAGTTTATTTTTGTATTTTAATAATAATGCATGTTTATTGGCAATAGAATAACCTTAAACCATATGTTTCTCCATTGGCATGATAATGCAATTAGAAATATGTTCTATCATTTTAAAGCTTAAATTCCTTTCCCTCTATAATGATTTTCACTTTATAGTAACTGAGATGCATTATTTATTAATGTCATTTGCATTTAATTAGCAAGCAAGAAATTCTATTTAAAAATGCAGGTAGCAAATGCCTGTTGCTGTTTTGTATTTGGGTAATTATTAATACTTAATAAACATCACAGCAAATAATAAATTGATAGTTTGCCATGACCAGTTAGACTACACCACATTCTGTTATACTCAATAGAATAAGTTAAGAGATCTTAAGGAAGATCTCTGTTTCCCTTCAAACACATAAAACATTTAATAGTCAGTCAGAGCATTATGTTCTAACATCAATAATAATGCATGTATGTTGTGTATTACTTTAATTTAGACAGACAGAATGATATAATATATACATATAAATTTTGTTGTTATATTCATTGTTCTTTGAAGTTTCAGTGACCCGAGTCGATTTAAAGCCAGGTGGGATTTTAGCACTTCTGGGGAAAAAAAAGGTTAGAGATTTTCCCTGTGCTGTCGGGCTGAAGCCAACCGATGTGTCAAGAAGTGTGAGCTTCATAGATTTAGTTGTGTAAGTGCTAAGCAAAGCTGTCTTCAATAGCTCAGCAAGGAAACCATTCAGCGTGTGGCACATGAGGAATAGTGGACCTTTCACTCAGCCCCTGCTGCACATTAACCCAGCAGATCAATGAAGGACGTGCATTAAGCTTGTTCTTTGAAAAGCGCTTGCTTGGAGGAGCCTGTGCCTGTGCCTCCCGCCGCCAGTCTGCTGTCTCACATACAGTAGGAAGGAAATGCTAAATCAATAAGGCCAATATATTTCTAGAACAAACCCCCTCTCCTAAATATCAACACTCACCAGTAGAATATTAATGCCACGCCTGTAGCTCAAAGCGCAGGATCTGTACAAGACATGCACACAAAACCCATCCTCAACATATTCAGTAGTAATTATCGAACGGTGTTCAATCATGACTAGATCAAATGAACTTTAACAGGCGTAATACACAATAATCTAGTTTAGTTCAAAGTTTGATGAAAGTTAATAAAATGTCAAATGATTGAGGTGTACTACTTTATACTATTATTAGATTATACTATAGTTCAGAGGTGGCCAAAATGTCAGAGACCAACAGCCACATTTATTACTGTGTTACCGCAAAGATATCACCCACCCCATCACCCATCCTTTCTCCTCACACACACACACACACACACACACACTCTCAGTTCAACCAAGTCCAGAAACAAAAATATAATAATTTACAATAGTAAAAATAGTCGTATTGTTTCGTTCACATCTATGTCACTGGTTCTGTTTTTAATGGCACAATATCAAGGAGTTCATCTGTGATCACACGGTCCTTAGACACAGACTGTGTAAATATTGCCAACTGAGGAAAGTCTGAGTGTGTAACTGTGATTCAGATGTAAAAATACTGTATTGAACTCAAACAAAGCGAATTTGCACACAAATTGCGATATGATCGTTAAAGCCGCATGAAACCAGGCAAAGAGCCGCATGTGGCTTGGGAGCCGCGGGTTGGCCACCCCTGCTATAGTTAGATTTACATAAAATTTCTCTGCAGTGTGACATTTGCCGAATTTTGGAAAAATTCTAAATTTTTATTCAAATAAATGTCACCACCAAAAAAAAGGGCACATGCACAATAATATTTGGTTAGACTCCTTTAGCTTTGATTTCGCTGTTGCATTGTTTCAATAAGTTTCTGCAATGTCACAAGATTTATTTCCATCCAATGCTGCATTAATTTAACTGTCTAACTGCTGCGCAAAACCTTCTCCAACACATCCCAAGGATTATCTATGAGGTTAAGATCTGGACTCTGTGGTTGCCAATCCATGTGTGAAAATTGTGTCTTGTGCTCCTTGAACCACTTTTTCACAATTTGCCCAATAAATCCTGGCATTTTCATCTTGGAATATGTATGTGCTATCAGGGAGGAAACATCCATTGATGGAATGGAATAACCTGGTCATTCAGTATATTTAGGTAGTCAGCTGATTTCATTCTTTGAGCACATACTGTTGCTGCACCGAGACCTGACCAACTGCAGCAACCTCTTTATGCTGGGTTAAATCCAGGTGGTGACTTTTTTTGGCCTGGTAATGTAGATAAATGGTTAAACTGTTAAAAGGTGTAAATTTATCAACAAAATTAGCTCATTTCAAATTTCATGCCTGCTTAAAGGTCTCAATTTATTGAACATGCATCTTTACCATGATACAATATCTCCTCAAAACATTTTGAAGATGTCTGGCGATTCAGGTTTCTAGCTGCCAAAAAGTTTGTCTTTGATGTTTGTTTTATTTAATAATGCACCAAATGTTCTCTATAGGGGAAAGTTATGGATTGCAGGCAGGTTAATCCAGCCCCCAGACTCTTTTACTACAAAGCCATGTTGTTGGAATAGCTGCGTATGGGATTTTGCATTGGTCTGCATCTTCTAACTAATCGTGTTTACAGACCTAAAGCTAATTAAGTTAATTAGTTGCTAAATTTTCTCCCAGCGGAATCTTTTCAAAATGTATTGCTTTTTCAGCCAACTGTTGTCTCTGTGCCAACTATTTTGAGACCTGTAGCAGACATCACATGAAATGAACTCATTTAGTGGATAGAAGTGTCAAATGTCTGTTTATCCAGTTATGCTCAACTTTGGTGGGAGATCTAGAGCGTATAGTTTAGTTTGCTTGTTCTTTTAGACACATGGCGATCCATTTTAAATGTAAGTTATACCAAGCCAAACTAGCCACAGGCAGAAGGTCTGGGCAGCATAGCATCTGACAGAGGGTGATGTAACCAATCTCAGTTTATTTTGTAAGATCCTTTTCCTCTAAGAATAGTCTCTGTTACGGTTTCCACCAGATGTTGCAGAATTATTGAATCGCATAATTGCCTGGGATTTGTTAGCTCCACAGCAATGTTGCAAGTCTTTCGTTCTACCACATCCCAAAAGTGTACTATTGGAGTCAGATCTGACAACTAGGTAGAATGCTGACGTACACTGAACTCATTGTCATGTTTATGAAGCCAGTTTAAGATGATTTGTGCTTTGTGACCTGGTGCATCATACTGAAAATAGCCATAATAAGATTGTGGCCATAAAGGGATGCATGCAGACAGCAACAGTACTCTATGGCATTCATCTGTACAAAAACACCCCCCACTATTCCACCAAAACCAGTCTGTTGTATTCATATAAGACAGGTTAGGTCCAAAGGATTCAATTGATTTTTGGTGTCTGTATCCACTGTATCCAGAGATCCCTTTCTTCACCCACAGGAATGGTGTGGTGTTGCTGGTATACTCCATTTGCCTTTAAGGTACAATGTATTATGCATTCTGATGCTTTTCTTCTGTAGACTTCCTGTCCACGCAGACCAGTTCAGGCAATCTTCAGAAACCTCTTACATTAGTAGTTTCCCGTCCTTGAACTTGGTTGATTGCTGTTTTTTTTTTTTTTTTTGGTTGTGTGTAACATTTTGAAGTTTGATATGTATACTTATTAGCTTTCTGTCATCAGCCAGGTTTATCTTAACTGAAATCAAATGTATAGCACTCAAAAGCATAACTACACAAAGAGGACAAATAACTGCCTAGGCGGCAAAAATGTTTTTACTGAAAGAAGAAACATGAATGACCTCTGAATGAATAAGGCAGATGAAAGAGTAGAATCCATGTTGCAAAGAACGGCTTTGTTTAGAAAAGAAGAGGAGATGCAAAAAAAGTAGTCGTGGAAGGAAAGGCAATTGGTACACGGTAATCCAAAAAGCCAGGCAGACAAATCCAAAATGCAAGGCACAAATTGAAAATCAAAACCGTGCAATGATCAAAACAATGTGCGTAAGTCTAAGCATGAAACGCTTAGTGACATGCAAGGAGCAAACAATGTTTCAGAACAAAGCAGTCTAAAGGCCTAGGCTAAATAGTTAACACAAAGGACGTAGCACAACAGAGCTAGTATACAGGATGGAATCATTACAGTATGAATATCTTTTGAGAGAGAGAGACAGAGAGAGAACATATTCATGCACCATTTACTTCTATGTAACCCATCCTCTCTCTACAAATGTTATGTTGGTTGACTATCTGAGATTTTCCCTTTTTCTTCCATTTTGCCCTGTCATCCTTTATTTCCGCTTGCATTATGAGTCTTCTCACTCATGCATGATGTAGCACTTATGCCTAAGTGAAGGTGGAGAAGAGAACAGTAGAGGAAGAAGGGAAGAAAAGGCTTCATGGCTCTTGTTGCCAATTGGGCTGATAAATATTATAAAAAAAATAATTAGTTGCATTTAAACCACATAATTGTCTTTACGTTTGACTTTTTTTTTTTTTTTTTTTTTATAATAGAAATTTTGGTTTGATTATGGGCTGGCAGTAAAAGTTTAACATTTTCTATTCTTCGGCTCATTTCAAACAAATCTGTAATATGACTCAAGGGAAAATAATTCCCTAATTTTGTTTGCCTGTGCAACATCCTATAGGTTCTGTACAGATAACACTGTTTCATCATGTGACAGTCTCATAGGCTTTGACTATGCAGTCTGTGGTAGAAATAGAAAGAAATAGATCTCTTCTGAAATCTGAGAAGTACTTTTTTCTGGTTTGTACTTTTGTCATGTCATAGGTAAATTAAACATGTTGACAATAAAGCAAATATTATAATCGAGAATGTTATATGTTAGTGTAATTAATTATCTATGTACACCTAACATTTTAAATATATTCTGCAGATATATTGCTCAGTTGTATAAAAAAAAAAAAGAATGTAAGTCACTCTGGATGAGAGCATCTGCAAAATGCTGTGCATGCCTGCTGATCTCTGTCTGATTAAAAGTATTTATAATTGTATTTATTATAATCTTTTTTCACTTTTTTTTTTTTTAAGAATCTTTTCTATTTAATACTTCGGACCTTGTCATATTTTCTTTAATTTCTAAACTCTCTTCACTTCCTCTGCTCTTTTCTAAAGTGGTGTCTGTCTAATACTTCATTCCGATTGGTCAGACTATATAAATTTTTTAGAGCTGGTTTCAAAAACATTACTGATTACTGATATTAAATACTAATGTCAGATTGCTGTGTTACTTATTTTTACTCAAAGTAATAACACAATAAAAACATGTCTGTAAATTAAGTAAATCCCTAATTCAAGGTCACGGGGGTTTGCTGGAGCCTATGGGCAATTTAGAATTACCAACCAACCTAATGTGCATGTTTTTGGGTTGTGGGAAGAAACCTCATGCAAGCAAAGGCATTGACCCGAGACTTTCTTGTTGTGAGGCGACCGTGCTAACCATTACACCATTACTCCTGTCCTAATACGATAGTTAAAATTCTTGGAAGGTTGTTTTTAAATTCAATTCTCCACTTAAGGGTGTCTCTACCATTATTCATTACATTTCTGTAACAGCACACTGTAACAGGTTGTCATTTCTTACATACTGCTTTCATGGGTTCAACCACTGGGGGGTTTTTTTTGTTTTGTTTTTTATCTTTATTGGCAAACATGACATGCTTTCTCGTGCATCATCTTATTATTTCTCTAGTGTTTTTTAATATCCAATACATGGAACTCCATGGGAGTCCAATGCAGCAGCAAAAGCTGTTATAATAATGATCGTCAGGCCTTAATGATAATGTAAGAGAAACGCGCGCATGGCTCACTATTACAGTTTCTATTTCTGTCTCTCCCAGGTGCAAAAACACATGCAGTTAATTTTTCACCTTTCCTTTTGTTTCACTTAGCCTGAAATTTCTTTTTTTCATAGTTTAAGAATGAAAAAGAATTCACTCTCTTTTTATGTGTTTGCAGTTCCCATAGATGCCACGGCAGGGATCAAGATGCTCTATGTGTTTGTGGACATCCAGTTGGACACAGCTCACTTCCTGGACACTCTCCGCTTCAATTTTCCCCCAGGGCATTCGCTGGCTCTCGTCAGCACCATCCAGTTTGTGGCTGCGCTACAGGTAACTTTTGACCTTACATCTTTGTTAGTTGTACCAAACACGCTGTGTAACTCTGGGTGTTTGGCAGAATGTTTTTGTGGAGCTGTAGAAAGACCATTAGGTCTCAGACACTGTGTGTGTCTAAACTCTTGTGTAGTATAAGCCTGGCTTTTTTGTATCCTATCCAACCAGCATGGATTATTCTCCTCTTACACCACAGACCGTCATGTTTTGATACTTTGTGTCATTGTAAGCTTTATATGAATGTAAATGGTCTGCTCTTTTTTGGGGGGGGGGGGGGGGGAACATACTTCTTGACTAGTTAACACATCTTTCCACGTTCAGTAGTAGGTGGGTACTATCTCCATTACAGTGGGACCGTAAAAGCTTAAGCCCACACAAAATTCCTATAGCTGAATTCTGATTTAATGATTCAGTAAAAAGGCATTCATGTTGTCATGGCAGAGGCAAGAGATTGAGGGTTTAAAAAAATCTAAATCATAATGTTTCAGTGTTGAGCTTTATTTTTACTAAAAGCGGACTCAGTGGGTCTAGGATCTATTATTCAATGTTGCATTTTAATTAGGTTCTCTTGTAATATTTTATAGCATTTTATTAGGTAGTTCAATCCGATTGCTTGCTTTTTTATGTCTATGCTCCAGCTTTATTTCTGTTTAGAAGTTGTTTTATTATCCCTCCTGTACAATAGTCTGTCAGCTTGAGTTGTAAGACTGTCTGGCTTTTGGACTGCACCGTGTTCTTCAGTAATTGTGATCTGTGAGAATAATGTCTCAAAGATGCATTTCAGATATTTCATTGTTGTCTATTGTTATAAATTAATTGTTGTCCTTATTAGTCATTGTTAGATCATAGTTGGATTGATGTGCGTAGGCAGAAGTGGTGCATGTGTTTATTATAGGTTTTAGTGGTGGTGATTGTTGTTGATTTATATTTATGCATTTGGTGATGGTTGTGTTGTCTGTAATATTGTTAGTAGTGTTGTTGGTAATATTGATGACTTCGATGGTGCTAGTTGTGTTAGAAATTTTGTTGATTTTGATAGTGTTAATTAATCGTGTTGGTAATATTATTGTTTTTGTGGCGGTAGTTTTGGTGTTGGGGCTAGTGTTGGTAATTGATGGTGGTGTTGAAAATATTGCTGGTTTAGTAGTGGTAGTGATATTGATTTTGATGGAATGTTTGTAGTAATAGTGAAATATTTGGTGCCACAAATGTTAGCTGTAGTAGTAATGCTGGCGTTGACATCAGGAATGTAATTATGAATGATGGTTAAACTATTGTTGGTGGTGGGGATGTTAGAAAAGCTGTAATCTGTAGCTTTGTGTTTGGATATTGTTGTGGGTTTTTTTTTCTTTTTTCTTTAAATGTCAGCTCTGAATTCTCTCGGGAAGTGTTTCCTTGTGCTGTTGATGTTTGTTGTCATGTTAGGGTTTGTAAAGTGTGTGTTGTGTCTGTGCCATACTTCAAGTCTAGTCATTATATGGCACTGTGTTTAATTCTCTCTCAGCTGCTTGGTTTTTCTGACATGTCTGTCATTTTAATGGAATTTTGCCTGTCTAGTTTATCTTTACTCGAAGTGCTAGATAAGGGGGGAGATGAAAAATGCAAGGAAAAAGATAGAGACCAGGAAAAAACAAGGCAAGCGTGACCCAGCATACCCTAACACTGATCTAACTGTCCCTCTCTCCACAGGCAGTCAGTGCAGAGCTGAGGCCAGATTATGAAGTTTTGGTACCTCAATGTCGGCCGCTCTCTCCTGGAGAGATCCTGGGCTGCACCTCCCCTCGCCTTGATAAGCACGTCAATGCCGTCATGTAAGAACACAATCTCTACATTTCCGCTATCTTTCAGTGTGTGCGTGTGGAACCAAAGGAAGGCTGGAGGCCAATACATCAGTTTTAATGAAAAGCACATCAGTCAATGTCTGTGAAGTGCTTGAAAAACACAGTTAAGGGAAATACACTTGAAGGGCTAGATTGTGTATGAGTATAGATGATACAGGCACATTTGAAGTATGGACTCATACATCAACTCATATCCTCTGCACATCATCATGATCCATTGACACATAAACCTGTTGAGCCTTTGTCTCACACAAAATATATCAATTACTTTGCTGTGACCAGCGGCATCAAGTGTGCTATTTATTTGTCTATGGAAGAGGAGCACTACATACCCAAACAGTATATTTGTGTTTCAGAGAACGTTTACAGCATTGGAACAAGGACGGCATTTTCCTGACACCCTTATCCAAATCAACTTATGTTCGTTATCTATTTCACAGGGTTCTATTCTAATTAGGGGTTCAGGGGCCCAACCGTGGCAACTCGGTTGTGCTGGGAATTGAACTCCGTTCTTCTATGTATCAGTCCAACATATTAATCACTAAATAACCACTGCCCCTATGCACTTTAATTAACACACATCTGTCTGTGTTTTAACAGAAAAACTCAAAAACCTTTTATAATTTGGGGTCACCGGGATGCTGGAGCCTATCACACACAGTGCACACAGAGCACAAGGCAGGGGTACACCCTAGACAGGTTGCCAGTCCATCTCACTCCTATACTCACTCCTTTGGGCAATTTAGAATAACCAATCAACCTAATGTATGATCTCGGCTTGCAAATCTCAATGTGTTTACACAGTCTTTCATAAATAACACAGTCAGGTCGACATAAACATATAATAAAAGTTCTATCTGTAAAGACTAGGGGGCTTTTAAACCTTTAATGAACGTAGAAATGGCTTTTACCCTAAATGTAAAATATCTAACGTACTGTGCAGCCGTCCTGACACTTGCAACCAAAGCGTGCACACACACACACACACACACACACACACACACACACACACTGCACCCTCAGATTAATTTGTTTGATCCTGTATTGTTTTGGCATTAAATTTCACCATTGCAGCCTTTTTTGGCACTTGCAGCATAGCACTAGAAGCTCACACAGTTCTCTCCCACGTTTCTGACTTGCCACCTATGTAAAAACAAAAGCTTTACAGAAATGTTCCACTTCACCAGTTATTACAGATAAACGAATTAGTCATACTGCCATGCTTGAGTTCGATCAGTGATGTTCTGTACCACAGGCTCCACCTCAGTAGCTTTCATTTTCCCAGAAATTCTTTTTTTCCAGGAACCATGAGGAAGTCACTTGCACATAGTTTCTACACTCAGCAAAGTATCGTGTGGAGACTTTTTTCTAACACCAACCCAGTGTGGTACATGCCGTTTTCTGAGCTTATTATATAGGGAATTTGGTGGCACATCAAGCATATTCCTAGTAACTTTAGTGCCTAGTAGTGGGAGTGATAGGGATGGACAGGATTAGAAATGAGTTTATTAGAGGGACGGCGCATGTAGGATGTTTTGCAGACAAGGTTGAGATGGTTGGGACATGTGCAGATTAGGGACATGCAGTATATTGGTAGGAAAATGCTGAGGATGGAGGTGCCATGCAGGAGGAAAAGAGGAAGATCAAGGAGGTGGTTTATGTATGTGGTGAGGGAAGATATGCAGGTAGTTGGTGTTAAAGAGGCAGTTGTAGAGGACAGGGTTGTGTGGAGAAAAGTGATCCGCTGTGGCGACCCCTAACAGCAGCAGCTGAAAAGGAGATGACGACGACTTATTGCCTAGTTAAAAAAAATAAAACAGAAGGTAAATTTAGGTTTGTGTTTAAGTGCATATTTAAGGTAGTTATTGCTGTTTGTATGTAGACATTCATGCAGGTTCATTTGTATACCCATGTGCGGCTGTGTTTGGTAGTTGTAGAATGTGTGTGTGTGTGTGTAGGATGTTGTGAGGTGACTCGAAGCAGCTGCTTCTGCTGAAACTGAACTGCATAATTAGCACCAGTACCTATCTACCAGTATATATATATTTTTTTTTTTTTTTTTTTTAATAATCATTATCGTACCGCAACTCATGCTGATTTCTCTTTACTTGTTTTCCATAAGGTTACGTTTGCCTGCTGTGTAGTTAAGCCTTGTTATTTCCCAGTACACTTTCCCACAGAGTTACTTAAGGCAACAGGTGGATATTTCTTTTTTCTAAGAAATGTGTTACGCTGGATTAAGAGGCAGAGGAAGAATTACAAATAAAAAAAATACAAAATAAATAGAATTTAGCTGTCACACCGATGGAAGTGACAGATTTTTTTAAGCTAACAGAAGTTATGATTTCTTGTAAACATCTAAAATGGATTATGGATATGTTGTTCCTACAAGTCTGTTGGACCTTTCTTTTAACCATTATTCTACCAAGCAGAACCATTGTATCACCACGAACCAGTCAAGGTTTGGATATATTGTACAATATAATATAACGTGAGTCCACTTTGTACTCGTACACACTTTATTAGCATCTTTCTCATAACTTTGGGCCAACAAATAACATAAGATGAATATAATGTATAAACTAAACATGAACAAAGTTTCATGTAATGGCTTCATTGCTCAGTTAGAGAGCTGGTCGCGCCATATGATGTCAAGCGGGTTTGGTTTGTTGGAATCACCATTCATATTTCAAGTATGACTCCTAATATTGTCTGTTAAAAGCTTTATTTTTCTTGGAAGTCGTAGACTTCGTTCACTATTTCATTTCAAAATAAAAGATTGTTCTTAGTCATATAATAAATAAAACGGAAATAATTAATGATTTCTTATGTTACCTGGTACAGGGGGTTGGGGACCACTGCACTAAAGGATATAAGTTAAAGGTAGTAAATAAGTTGTTGGTGGTGTTGTGGTGGTTTCTAGCAGACTAAGATTAATCGACTTACCAAAAGTCTAAGACGATTGATATGGCCTAATGATATTGGTCAATTTTTGTTGATCATAACTGCTAACCAACTAGCCTCTGTTCAAACACTAATTCTAATGCTGGGCCACGTTCTCCAAGAATTTTCCATACAGACGAGGGTCATGGTTTCTGGGGCATGCTAGAAGATAATTGAACCTTTTTAATGAAATGTTTTAAATAAAATGAAGCTGCTTTATACTTAAACGATTCTGTACTAAGGTTTTATTTTAGTTAGAAAGAACAGAGACCAGATTTTAAAACCTGGTCTGAATAATACCAGATAAAGGCATTATTGACATACTAGCTTCTGCAGCTGTAAGAGACAAGTCCAACAGTATTAAGTGTACAGCATGTTAAATAGAAGCTGATTGTAAATAACTGTATTGTGAGGATAAGTGTAATAAAGAGTACAGAAGCCATTTGATAAGAGATGTCTGTAGTACAAAGGTAAGAGTTGTTATATTAGGGAAGAACACTTTGAGAGAAACCATGTGGTATCATCCACAGCGATGGAAGGTACAAACTGGGTCCAAGAAAAAGTTTCTCAGTACCAGCACGGATGCTGCTGTTTTATGTAGTAAAGTTTATTTGCACATAATGTCTGCAAAACAACCACACACATGATATTATTCTTACAATATTACACAGATTAATAAGGGTAATATGTTGCTATAAAATGGTTTTGTTTTTTAGATATTTTAGAATTTATGGAGGATGAGAATAATAACTGTGGCAAAAATAGTTTGTTTTAAATAATAGAAACGCTCCTGCACTTCATTTCCATTGAATGTGGGAGATGATATAGCTACCTCCTTTGGGAGGAAGGTGAAACATGGCACGTGTTGGGATGTTAGAGCTAGGAACACTTGTGTAATGAGCTTTAAAATTCTGTACGGGAGTGATTTTTAGACTTGAAGCCAGGAATATATATCTTAGCAAAACTTGGAGCCAAGCTGTAGCCATTCACTTTGTCATAGCAGCTCAAGGTGGCTCCCTTTAGACAGCCATGCATTAAGGTCGGAACTGTGGTCTATTAAAGCGTTTTCAGCTTATAGTTTGTTATGATGTAGTAAAGTGTTTTGAAATATTGCAGCAGGGCTGCTGAGGTCTGCACCCTGCCATTTCTGACTGCTCTGTCACAAGGTTGGAACTGTCGAAACATTAACGTAGCTGAGCCGTGGACCTAAATTGCACCGGGTTTGAAGGCATGCACATTTTGCTCTTTCAGGTCCATAGGGATGCCACTCACAGTGATGCCGGGCCAGTTTTTTTCTGAAGCCCAGCTAATTAATAGCTATTTTGTTCTCCCTTAGGTCTCATAAAGATGCCCCATGGTTATATTTCCCACTATTACCTATAGCACATCTTCTGTTGTCAGCTTTTTTCAGGACTTGCGTAAGTGGGCTTGTATGTATAGTAAAACCTTTAGAAAGGACATTTTTATTTTCATTTACATATCATTTTAAATGTTTCATTATGTTTGGAGACAATGCATATTGTTTTTGCCTCCTATCAAATTTATCACCAAATTAATTGCTGATTTTTACAGCCCTGAGAAAATACTTGAATTATTCTGTGCTCCATGAGGTTTACAGTTCCCCTGTTGGCCACTATATAGCAAGATGACTCAAATCAAAATTTTTTAAGGGCTGTACAATATTGAAGATCATTGCTATATCCTATAGCATGCTAAATAATGTGTTATTCAACATGCAATATGCTATTTAATAAATTGTATATTTCTTCCAACAGAAGATATTATACCAACAGAAGATATTTTTTTCAGTACAGCCGATGCAAATTGTGCTTGGTTTCGAGAGTGTTTAAAGTTTTTTAGTGTTTCCCTTTCACATTTGTCACTTTTACAAACTTTAGTCTTTATGTGGTCTATCTCTTGGACATGCTGGACCATAAAACTGTCCACTAAAGGACATCAACTGGTGGTAGTGAATGATGGTGCTTATTGTTTCTTATTCACTGTGGTGGGTTCTGTCTAACTAATATTAATCTACTGACCAAATTCCAATGGATATACAATGGAAAAAACATGTTCTTAAGCTTTGTTCATCATTACTGCCAACCAGCTAGCTACCATCTAAATGCTAATTATAAAGCTTTGAAAGTTATTAAACTCTAAAGCATGTTTATTTCATGTGTCCACCTCAACTGTTTACTAATGTATGTGTAATTTTCACAGCTTTTGGTAGGCAAAATTAATCTTCTCCAAATCTGTAGTGCGTTTGTGTGTACCCGTGCGTGCGTGCGTGCGTGCAGCCCCATTGAACCCCATTTAAACTTCTTACAGTTCTTGCTGTAGTTTAGAGCTTTTTTCTTTCAGAGTTCTCACTTGTATGTAATAAGGCTCATGTCTTCCAAGATAGATACCTTGGGGATGGAAGATTTCACTTGGAATCCATCATGATCGCCAATCCAGATGTCCCAGTTTACAGGTAAACCTTAGCGCCCTAACACAAACAATTACGGAAGTTTCTGTTATTTCAGTAATCCTTCACTGTAAAACACATTAAACATGCTTATAGTTATGAAGTAGGGATCCTGGAGTCAGTTCTTTGAATTTGCATTCATTTTGTAGAAGTAGTCAAACAAGAAGTTATTAATTAATTAACTGTTATTTTTACATTAAGTCAATATCATCACAGTGTCTAGTGCAGTTACATTGGCCCTTCATGGAAATAAAAATCAGTTGAAATCCATAGAAAAGTGTTGAGTCTTGTATACTTTATGTAAAATGAAAACAGGACAGGCGGAAAAGAAGCGGGGGGGGAAAGGGGGGGTGTACAACATTTTTTCCAAGGAAAAAGTCGGGTATTCATTTTGTTACTCAAATTATTTTATTTATTTTCAATGAAATGTGCATAAAATGTTAATGTATAGCTTGCTACTGTCTCTAGGTCTTACACTCTTTGTAAAATAATCCAGAGGAGATATCCTATTAATTCACTTTAGCATTTCTTTATATTGTTTTATGTTTTTCAAAAACATTTTAGATAAATGTTTAGTTAAATTTATAATGAAAGAATAGATAAATAGGCAGTCTAAAGTACTTCTTCAGGTTCTGTAGTAGGTAAAAATAGACCAACATGTTGAAGGTTTAGCAGACTTCTCCAAAATTGGTTACAAATGAAGAATTGAAAATAATGATGATAATCGTATAATTATCTGATTTATTAGGTTGTTTTTTTAATAAAGCATATTCAGCTTAGCGTTTTAAGACGACAACATAATTAATAGTTTTTCCCCCCCAGATATGATCCCTACAGTAAGGTTTTCTCTCGTGAGTATTACGACCATGAGGCCATGCGTGCCAACAGACTGCAGGCCATAGCAACTGCCCGCTCTGCCCAACGGTGGGGTCTGATACTGGGCACTCTTGGTCGCCAAGGCAATCCCAAAATCTTAGAGGTAAGATATTTACTTCTACGTTTTTTGGGAAAATAGTGAAATGGCAAGCCACTGAATACAACTGGGCTTGAGGTCTATCGAATATTGATGTGGCGCAAATGGTTAACTGGGCCCCCTCGGTTCAAAAACATCTGGTGGGGCCTAAGGGGTTGTATTTAGCATTTCTGTAGGGACATATAATAGGTTACCTAAGAATGGAGATATAATATATAAAGAAAAACAAATATATTAAATTGCATTATGTAGATTATATTTGGACTTACTTTATTCCCTTACCTTTATTACCATTTATAAGGAAAGGACCGACTAACTCACCCAGCTCTAACTAATTTGCTTACAAACTGATTTTTTTTGTTTGGTTTTTGGTCAATATTTTATGCTAATCTCCTATTAAATGTGTTCGTTTGTCTCTTGTTCGTTTTTTTATTTTAATAATGCAATAACTGTTATTTATAACAAATGGTGTTCTGATTATATGACGTTCTTTAGAAAATAAAATCTCCAGATCCTAGGCATGGGATGTGGTTTGTTTATTTACTAGTGTTTAACATCATACTAACACCTAGGCTATTTTCATGGGGACTTCACACTCCAACTACTCTTACTTCTTGTTAACCTAACATGCCTCTTTTGACCTCTGGGTCATGGAATTTAACAGAGTACCTTTTTGTTTTAAGATGACCGTGCTAACCACGAAGCTAGCCAATATGGGCTGGGGTATAAAAGGGTGGTAACTAATTGAATCTTAACTTTACTGGTTTAAAACATGGCCCTTTTGTGTAGTAGAATTCTCATTTTCTTTATGTAGGTAAAACTGTTGGAGGTAATGACCTTAAAGTAAATTGCCCGTGTATTTGATTGTATGTAATGACATCATGATTCGGTTACATTCTTTCTGACGCTCTTCTAGGCTGCAACCGCAGCTTCCCAATGCTTGTGCAGTGGCTCTGATTACCACATTGATTTTTCCACTCTTTTCTTCAAAATGGCTTGCTTTGCCCCCATATACACCCTGTGGTCTTTATGGCAGTTCATCCTTTTAAACAACTATTTCAGGAAAGGCCAGGGCTTAACCTAACAGTATAACGGGGGGGTTCAAATACTCCCAATTATTTCCAAATGAAATTAAAGCAGAATTTTTCTTTCATTCAACTTTTGATTTCCCCACAATTAAATGTCCTGCGAAAATAAATTCATAAATACAGTAATTATTGTAGTTTACCTATGCTGTTTCACCAAATGTTACATTTCTACATCACACACATACACCTTCTATTCCTTTTGTTCTAATGAATGTGCGTGGGGTCATAATCACTCCTAAGGGGGGGTTCTACATCTTTTTGCTCTCTTTTCTCTTTTGATCTGCTTGTTTATGGTTCTCTCTCATGTATTGTGGTTGACTTTGTTTTGACTGATTCTGTCTTAATTGGTATGCATAGGCGAAGGGGGAGAGAGACTCGAGGATCGTTCCAGCATCTCCCATTTTGTTGTCAAATGAGATTTTTAAGCAAACATGAATCTCTCTATGACTCTTATATTACTGTGAGAACTATATGAATTCCCATTTCAGAAAAATAGACATCCAGATGGATATTCTGATGGAATAGATGTGTAGCCATTGTCTGTTAGATTCTGGGAGAGCAAGGCATTAGTTACTGTCAGCCTTCAGCTGTCAAACTGTCACCTGTAAAAAGAGTTAACCCTGAAAAATTGGATCCAGAGGCAAGTAAATACTGAAAAATGTTTTTTAAAGAAGTCTAGACAATGTAATTTGCACAGTTCCTCATTCTTAAACTTTATTAAAAGCGTTATAAGGTCATCCCGGAAAAGCATGTAAGTGTGCCGTAAATTAAATACGATGTTGTTTATTATTACCAAAATTCAGTTTCAAGTTAGGAGTAATTACATATTTCACGGTAAATAGATATTTCACAAAATAGTTTAATTACATGTTGATAGAAGTGGTAGCGCAATGGTTAAAGAATTGGATTACTAATTAGCGTTTAAACCCCCGTTGAACCCCCAATTGCTCAGTTGTATAAAAAAAAAAAAAAAGAATGTAAGTAGTTATTACGGCTAAAGAACAAAATGGCTTTTATATGTTAAAGTTAAATACCACCTTATTTCGTCATTTATTCTCTTTTTATTTCATAAATGGAAGCATATACAGAGAACTAACATTACTATGGCAACAAATTCCTCTGTATGTTACCATTCACAGTTGTGTGGAAATACCTCATCCTTATAAACTTTCCTCAATGAGCATTTTCACAGATATAAAAGAAATACCAGGGAAAAATCTTAAGCATAAAAACATGAATATTTAACACTTAAAAGCATTCTTATCTATTTGTTTTCCCAGCATTTCCCTCCATGCACCGTCTTTAGGGCTTGTAAAACTGTTGAATTCCTGGTAACCCTATGGGCAGGTACTTTTCAGCTCTTGTTAGTAATGAGAGACAGGACAATGTCGGATGAATTGGTATGCAGAAGACCCCAAATGGCAGTGACAAATATCTTGTAAAATCAGCGCTATATCTCTCCCTATGCACAGTTTACTCACTTGTGGATTGAAAGTGAGAGTTAAATGCAAACTCATACAAATGCTGTTTTAATACCCAACATATAGTTAGTGGCTCCCCGAAGCCCGAAACTGTAGACTACATAATTAATTATCAAAGTATTATGTAATATTATGTATTTTCTCCTCATAAGATAGCCCAATGGGCAGGGCGGGAATACATTTTTTTTTAAGCCCTGAGACTACAGGCTAGTGATTTTTGCAAGCTCTCTGGTCTTGCTCAGGCACAAGCACACTGCAATATGAGTTAACATCCATTTATTTACATGTTGTAGTAAACACAGCATAAAAATTCCATATTGGTTAACTGTTTATTCCATGATAAAAAAATATATAACCCTTATACCATCAAACCCTGTAAAATATAAGCAGCTAATTTGTACAATAGCAACTGCTAGTGCTAAATGCTGATGGCTAACCTCACATTGTTTCTTTTGAGCAGACGATTCCATACCATCATTTTTTTCCGATTATATTAATATAAACCGTGTGGAACACAGCTGAACAAGCTAGAGAATATGAAGTCATGTCCTGCAATGATGTAAATGTCACAAATAGTAGTAGTAATACATAATCATTGCCAAATTTAGTTGGAAAGCAGTGTAAGTCAGATATGGGTGATTTGGCTGAATTTCCTGGATTCGGAAGAGGTCTGGCAGTGATGCATTGAGCCAGCAGGAGAGGAAACATTGGAACAAGTCACTGTTCTAAGTATATCCATCAGTCATAAAATTCATGCGAAGTTAAATGAAGATGCGTTTGTTCTAAATGCCACCTTCTCTAATCTGATCATTTACAGGAAAAGCAAAGGGGAAAATAAGGCACTTGATGTGTTGTTTGAACCTTTTTGACAATTAATGTTCACTCTCGCAATGTTTCTAACTAGAAATATGTCTAGCCCAAAGGTTTCGGAGCTGTGTGTAATGATCATCTGCTCAAGAGCTATGTACTGTATTCATATTGCCTGCATGAAGTTTTATGTAGTAAAGAGGATTGCAGATCAATAGTTGACTATACACCCGTGCTAGAAAGGCACAGGAAAGCCATTTAAGTTTAGCTAATGACAAGATGCTTACATTCCTTGATTATCTGTATAGTAAAGGATGGACTGCATGCGTTTATACCTGGCTTTTCTTTAACCAGTGAAACAAAACACAGATTTGTAGTAACACACACACACACACACACACCATGTGAGGAACACTACTGTTAGCTTAAAATTACATTATTAGAAATATAGCAAATACTACACAAAGTAATGTAACTGGTTATAAAGAAATACCATTTGTCTAAATTATAACTCTTTATACAATGGCCTAGTTCACTTGTCTAATTGACCTTCTGTAAACCGGCCTGTTCTTGATTTTCTGTCTGGTTCTGGGTGTTTGATATCTGGTTTCAGGATGAGTCCTGCCCAAACTAGAAGTATGACCATTTTTTGTATGGATAGCTAGACAGCCCCGGGTCATCTGGTATTTTGCTGTGATGAATAAATTTATAGTTCTATTTCTTTGTTCCACCTGTATTAACCTCACATACCTTCTGTATTTTTTTTCCTCTTGTGCTCTCTCTATTTCACTCTCTTTCTCTCATTCACTTTAATTTCTCTCTCAATTTCTTTCTCTCCCTCAATACTTTCCGTCCTCTGACTAGCATTTGGAGGGGAAGCTGAAGGCTCTTGGCAGGTCATTCACCAGGGTGCTCCTTTCCGAGATCTTCCCCAGCAAGTTGGCTCTGATGGCAGATGTTGACACGTGAGTCTCATGTCATCATCATGCAAAGTCACGTTCTTATTTTTATGCAATTAAAAAGCTGCTCATCTTTCCTGCAATACATGCAGCTTTTCCCAAAACGCTTGGTGCATTAATCTCGGCTTCAGTGCCCCCTTGGGGACTTCCAAGCACAGAAAGAATAGAAGACTGCTTCTTTGACAGCCAGGGAGGATAACACTCATGATGGCATGGCAACTTTGTTTCATAACTAACCATTGTTCTGTTACCTAGAGGGTTCTGTGACTGTCATTCAAGATGTCAGTTTAATTACTACTTGCCCTAGAGTTTTTTCTCTTTAGCAGCTTCAAATGTTATTCATTGGGGCACATGTCACATCAGACCACACACACACACACACACACACACACACACACACACACACACACACACACACACACATACACACAATACTTAACACAGTACTTAACAATAATGGGAATTTCAGTAAAGGTTTATGGGCAAACTAAAAGGGTTTCCCATTTATTTTGCGTGAGCCTGCTTCGAATATGGATCACCATCAACCTCAGCTGTGTGCAAATGGAAGAATGCAAGTCAACTGTACCACAGTTAAATGTTGAACTCAGTCAGTTAAGTTAAATGAGTGGATTTGGAATCTTGCCTCCCTCGTGACTCTCATGCCTCTAAGAGCTACACTGCATACACAATCTCAGCTGAATGCAGCAGATAGTAGTTCACTCTTCAGCCCACTTTTAACCTTTCCTTGCCTCTAGCATCACTGGCACATCATTTGGTGTGTCACACAGCTTCTGGTTTTAACCTCATTTTGAACAATAACTGACAGTGGCATAAAATTTAACCAGTTAACTTGCAAACTGAATGCTGAATAGCTTAATCTTCTTAAGAACTGAATCTGATCCATGCCTCTAGCTATGAGTTCTGAAAGTACCAGAGAAAAGTCTATGAAAGGGGGAAAAAAAGACGGAGATAAAGTTTGAGCATGCGCGTCCATAAGTGAACTTGTTTTTTTTTTTGTTTGTTTTTTGTGCAACATTAGCAAATATGTTTTCATCACAGCTCTTTCATGCAGCGAGCTGTTGTTCACACTATTCTACCCTGTGGTTATTTTAATTACATAGTTTTCATAATAAAGCACCACAGACAAAGCTATAATAGCAGTTCCTCTTTAGTTTTTGAATACTCGTATTACAGTTCCTTTTTTTTTTTTTCTTTTTTTTTTTTTTTTTTTCCTCTGTGATTGATACTTATTTTAAATTGCACTCCAAACTTGCATCTCGACATAAATCAGACTCCCAGGAAGTCTTTATTCACCTTCACTGATGTGCGCTTGGCTATTTGCTGCAGCGTTGCATGTTAAAATGTGAGCAGCGGATGAAGTGGCTAATTAAAATGTATTCTTTTCTAGCAAAGTATGAAGCGAAGCAAGATACCATGCCTTCCTAGTGCCAGGAAGCCCTCCCCTTTTCTCTGCTAATCATATCTGTCTCCACTTCTCACACTCCTTGCTTCCATTAGGTCCTTTCATCAGGAAGCCTGTCTCTTATTGTGGCGGTGGGTGTAATGCTCAGCTGAAGAGGTCTCTTATCAGAGTCATATTCTGTGGGAGACAAACCGAGGGATCATTACACTACATTGACCTGTCATCAGTGAGCATTTGGTGTTAAAAGTCATGTACTGTCCTCCTACAAACCTACAGTCTGAAGGAGTGTGTGCTCGTCTATATGCCATTTTTACCTGCAGACTAATACAACTGATTCTTCTGCAAAAAATCTCAAAAATGTATTAGCCTGATAAACGTCCGCATTGATGATTACAACACCTCACACAGACCAGGTTAATATTAGCACTTTACGTTGATTGCACTTTTGTTTGTGCTTCAACTAGCTTGTTTCAATCCACATAGCTCTCCAGAGGTATTCTTTTTACAGTCCAACACCCCCACCCCGCTTTCCCCAGTCCTTCTTCTATTCCTTCTCCTCCTCCGTTTCATCTCAGCCTGCGGGCTTGTGGGATCCTGGGCTGTGTTCACCCACACACCTCTACTTTCAAATCCTTCCTTCTAGCTTACAGTGGCCTTCACCAGAGACACACTCACACAGATAGAATGTGAAAGACTTAAAGCCTGGTTTCGGTGTGTACTAGTTGTCCAACGTGAATAATGATTACAGTTCTGAGTTCTTTGGCTTAGCGTATCAATTTTGTAGATGGGAGGAGGATCGGTTACTGTAGAGGAGAATGTTGGTGGTTCGATCAGTAGCTGGTTACTTGATCGATTGTGGGGGAAAAAAAAAATAGTGAGAAGCAAGGCTAGGTTTTGTTGTGTTTTATTTAAAGCCACTTATCAATTTGGCAGTTTAAATCACAACCATATAAGTTTTGAAACATGTGTAAGTGTAGGAGAGAGGGAATGTCAAAATGTCATCTTGCCCACATTTCAAAGCTTGATCTTTTGTACGCCTTCAGATGACGTTGCATAATGCTGGATAAAATATAGTTTTGCTTTTTTCATGTCTGTGATCAGGTCGATTTAGTGTATAATGCTTCCAATTGCTGATTGATGTCTGTAGGTTACGTTTCCTTGTATTTTCCACTCTTTACACCCTGCACACTTGTTTACTCGTTGCTATAGTTTCGTTTCTGACTTTGTTGTTGTTTTAGCTGACTATAACCATTGTTGTTGTTGTTTTTTTTATAACCTCATGTTGATTTTTTTGCAGGTTTTTTTTATTTTTTTATATTCTTCCTAAGTCCCTTTAATTTTCTTATTATTAATACAATGCCCTGTTTCCCCTCTAGCTAATATAAAGTAATCTTTATTTCCCAGTTGTTATTGTGCAATCTTAATCCCCTCTTCAAACTTACTTCCTTATAAGATTGAATTATGATGTATCGCTATCTTTATCTCACTCATTAACCAAAGTCTTCTTAAAACCCCATCACACTTTAAAACTATAATTTCACAAGGAGTATCACTCTTTTTAAATTATAACTCATTCCCCCGCAACACCACCCCCACTCACATTGACTGGCAGTCTGGATAATTTCATGAAAACTCTTCTGTTCCTGTTGTTATTATTATTGTTTTTACAACCAGAGACCCTCCTTGATATCACGTAATCTCTTGAAATAGTATGCTTTTGGTTCAAATAAAAGTATCTTATTCTTTAGAGGCAGGTAATCTTTTTAGTTTTAAATCATAGATTTGAATTGTAAAATTGTGTGTGTTAAACCCAGATATCATTTGTTATATAATCTAAATAATGCATATAACCACACAATGGTGTAGTGAGTTTATACAATTACACATAAACAGTGGAGCAAGTGTTTGCCATTTTTCCCACACTTACAAAGAATGGAGAGATCTGTCAATTTCATTGAGAGAATCTAAAAGAAATCCAGAATATCACATTTTCTGTACATATTTTTATTGCATGAAATAAGATATTTTTTTATTGCATGCTAAAATATAGAATAGAACTTATTTGGTACAGAAAGCTTTGTTTACATTTACAGAGGTCAGACATTTCCTGTAGTTCTTGACCAGGTTTGCACATACCGCAGCAGAGACTTTGGCCAACTATCATACAGGTCTCCAACTTTCAGGTTTTGGAGCTGTTGCTGGGCAACACAGAGTTTCACCTCGCGCCATAGACTTTCTATTCATTTCAGGTCTGGAGACTGACTAGGCCAATTCAGGACCTTGAAATGCTTCTTACTGAGTCACTCGGTTGCCCTGGCCATGTGTTTGGGTCATTTTCATGCTGTTAGGCTCCACCACGACCCATCTTCAAAGCTCTTACTAAAGCATGATGTTTCCACCCCTATACATGGAATGGATATTGCACTCATCTTTCTTTTTCCTCCAAACAGTGGAGTGTAGATTATACCAAAAAGTTCTATTTTGGTCTCAACTGACAACTTGACCTTCTCCCATGCCTCCTCTGGATCATCCAGATGGTCTGGCAAACTTCAGACAAGCCTGGACATGTGCTGGCATGAGCATAGGGACCTTGCACGCACTGCAGGATTTTAATCCTTGACAGCGTAGTGTGTTACTAATAGTAACCGTTGAGACTGTGGTCCCAGCTCTCTTCAGTTCATTGACCAGGTCCTCCCATGTAGTTCCAGGCTGATCCCTCTCACTCAGGATTATTAATACTAGACAAGACAAGATATTTCATTGATCCCCAGTACAATGGCGATTAAGTCATCTTAAATTCCTCCTCACTGAGCTGTTTGCCTATTGTCCTGTTCTAAAATGATACAATATTGTTTTCTGGATTTTTTTTCCTTTAAATTCACTCCCTCACAGTTGAGCTCAGGAGATCTCCATTCTTTTTAAGTGAGGAAAACCAGCATTGTATCAAATCCTTATTTGCCCCACTGTAGGTAGTCTCAAAACTATGCTTAACTACTAACCTCTCAGGGTCCCTGGACCCCATTTTTAGAACCATTAATTGCAATTGTTTCATCCTTAGCAACTTTTCTCCTTTCTACTTTATAATTTTACCCTCCCTGTCTTTGCACAAGCATTATATAGACAAGAGTGTGCTGCCATATTTATTCTGGCTCACCTTTTTCTCTGCCTCTTTTCCCCTCTTCCCCTCTGTTGTTTTTTTTTTTGCGTAGCTTCCCTTTGTACTGCCTAATAAAGATGCAGTAGCTGAGCGCAAACATCTCTGCTCCATGGGGTTGTGCAAATGTACTTTCATATTTGCAGCAGGGGATTCTGAGCTTGCACACAAGCCACAGTAGTTCCTCACCAGAGCTTGGAGTTCTGCTCTCCCATTTTTAATCACACTGATTCCTGTTTCCCTTTGCAGATGGGTTCAGATCGCATGTCCTCGTTTGTCAATCGATTGGGGCACAGCGTTCTCCAAACCCCTGCTGTCTCCCTATGAGGTATACACATTACATTTACTACATTTTACTGTGAAAGCAGAGAGGAGATCTCATTACACATGCCACCTGGAAATTAGCATCTCAGAACTTTTTATATAAGCCGGAATTCCACTTCCCTAAGTAGAAAATTTAGATTGCTTAGTTAGTTTATATGCATGAGTGATACCCCTATGATTAAAAACCATGACTGTGTCTGACTAGCAGTGCTCTAATTATGATTTTCGAGAAGGGTCAAGTTTAGTGTGAAACAGGCCTGTCACAGTTGCTTAACTATTGTACTAAATAAGCAGTTGTGTTGCCATCTTACTTTGGAGTACGACTTCAATTTCTAATTTTTTTTTATTGCTGAAAGGCATCTGGCCTTTTTTTTTTTTGTTGAAAAGCAATTCTATGGAGCTGCTGCGTTGTGTTGCTTGTAAAAGGCTCCTGGTGGGCAGTAATAATGGTGGCTCATAGCTTCCTAGATTTAAGAGCAAGCATAAGTTCACTACACAACAAACATAAGTGAAAACAAGCCGAAACAATGAAATTAAACCTGTACATAACAAAAACAAGCTGATACACAGCACAACTAACAAAAGCTGGATCAAGTAAATACAAAATTCAAAGAAGCACAATAGCATAATCAATCCGAAACAACAGAATAGAGCTGGATTACAACAACAAAAATGCAATAGAATACAATTGTCACCACAAAAACAAGCAGAATCACAAGAACTAGCTGAATCACAACAGAATAAGGCCAAGTCACATGAACTAGCTGAATCGCAAGAGAATAAAGCCGAATCACAAGAACTAGCTGAATCGCAACAGAATAAAGCAGAATCACAAGAAGAACTAGCTGAATCACGACAGAATAAAGCCGAATCACAAGAAGAACTAGCTGAATGACAACAGAATAAAGCCGAATCACAAGAACTAACTGAATCACAACAGAATAAGGCCGAGTCACAAGAACTAACTGAATCACAACAGAATAAGGCCAAGTCACATGAAGGAACTAGCTGAATCGCAAGAGAATAAAGCCGAATCACAAGAACTAGCTGAATCACAAAAGAATAAAGCAGAATCACAACAGAATAAAGCCGAATCACAAGAAGAACTAGCTGAATCACGACAGAATAAAGCCAAATCACAAGACCTAGCTGAATCACAACAGAATAAAGCCGAATCACAAGAAGAACTAGCTGAATCACGACAGAATAAAGCCGAATCACAAGAACTAGCTGAATCACAACAGGAACTAGCTGAATCAACAGAATTGAGCCGAATCACAACAGGAACAAGCCGAATCACAACAGGAACAAACCGAATCTATCTTTGTCTTTGCATATCTATGTACCATCTTCAACAATTTGGGTAAGTGTGGTTTTAGGATTGACTGATGGACAGGGAAACACAACACTGATGTTGGTTGACAAGGTGATCTTTACTGCATGCAGAGCTTTTTGTGCACATTCTCTTGCTGGTGCAGTGGTTGGGTTTCTTAGTTCCAGTAAAGTGATGCTAAAGCTTACAAAGATACTCTAGACTTGAAACAGGAAACTGTATCTGTGTTGGTGTACTGGTGAGGTGTCCAAAAACCTCTGGTCATATCATTTACATTAGAACGTAATTGTGTCATTTATCAAAAAATCACTATACTTGCTTCTCCAAGTGCAATCTTGTTATAAATTGTTATAAAGTTCAGTGAATCTAGATAATTTTATTGCTTCCTTATAATATTAACTTTTTACTTTCCTTTATTTATGCAACACAAATGCTTCCAATTAGTTTTATAAACGTATGTGTTTGCGTTTTATGCTCCAATGTCTATTGATCAAAAACACTTTGTCCTACTCTCCTATAAAAAATATGCACTGAAGTGTTTTGCTGTTCGTTGTGGTACAATAGCGCCTCTCGCTGGCCATCTGCCTGTCTGATCCCCTTATTTTCCATCACCAGAAATGTTCACTGGCTTTTCTCGTTTTTATTCTAATCAGATGTGATAAGTGCACTAGTACATTGTGATTCATTGCATGACAAAGCTGGCCTCGCGGTTGCCAAAAGGCTCCCTCTGTGGAGTGTTTTACAAATGGAGTCTCAATAAAGCCTCATCACTCCACAGAGTTCACCGGCTATCTAAAATATTGCTTTTCACCTCCCGAGCTGTGTGTTTAGCTCTACTGTTGTCTTGTGGCTTTGAGATTGAAACATAGCTGTTTTTAAGCAACACTAGGAAGAGCAAGTAGCGCTTTTTTTCTGATTTGATATGCTCCCATTTCCCCCACCCCTATGAAACATATACGCGGCTGACAGTATGTCATCTGGTGTTGAATATGAGCTGGGACAAAGTAAAAATAAGAACATTCCATCAATTTTCAAGACAGCTTGTGCTCTGGTAAATTCAGAATACAATAAATGGACTCTACAACACAAGTGCTGCTCTTTTCCAGCCTTAGTGGTTTGTCTTTATTTTCCCATGTGCCTGCTTGTGATGCAATAGAAAGGAGATGGGAGAGAGACTGAGAGCGATAGAAAGGAAGCCAGCAGTTATTTTCAGTGTATCTCATGTTATATTTATAGCCAATAAGACACAGTTGTCAGAATAGGGATTAGCAAGAACAAGAAGCACACAGAAGTCAGAGGATGTCATGGGCCGGGCTATGAGATGGAAAGGCAGAGTTGAAGATTGTTTAAAAACAAAAACACACAGTGTGTGATAGTTAAGGCTAGGTATATCAAGGTTGAATGGATGGGATTGAATGCAATAGCAAGGCGTGTGTATTTACTGGATGAAAAAATCCATCAAATCCTGATTTAATATTTGTAGCGCTGAGACAAGTCTCCGTTAACAGACTTACATGAGGATTTAAAACTTCCATTACAGTGTATAATGCTGTGACTGCCCTTATTTTAACTTGATGCAGAGGAATGAATATTACGTTAAGGTTTGATTAATGTGCTTGCTGCACAAGCGCTGATTTATCCATTAGAGCTTTTTTTTTTTAGGTAATATTGTAAGGGTCCTCAGGACAGGAGTTTATCACTGGAATGCGTCATCCTTTCTGTGCTATTAGACCAGTGCATCTGAGAATGTTTCATCCATGAGGCAGGCTGACATTCCTACAAGCCCAGAAAAACTTGTATAGATTTTTTTTGGGGGGGGGGGATAGGGCGGTTCTTCGTTTTTAAAACTGCTCGTATGGTCTTTTTTTTTCTGATTTTTGTATTGGGCGACTGTTCTTGGCTTGTATCTAATTCTCCAATCATGAGTCACAGAAACTGGCAGAGCAATTTTAAGCAGTGAATGGATGTTTTAATATCACAATAAAGATGTAGATAAAGAATGCAGTGTTTGACCAAAGCAGCTTTACTAGCATCATAAATCCTAACTGGAGTTTCATAGGATTGGGATTGAGTAAATAAGCATGAAGCTTCATTGTTATTAATCAGCCGTTTAATGATTATGGACATGGGGTGTGTTTAGTATAGAATAAACTGTTATCAATGATGTTGGTGAGACTGGAGCAGTGGGGAAAATTGCAGATATTTGTAAATTATTTAAAGTCTTACTCTCTCTCCCTTTGCCTTTACTCTTCAGGCGGCTGTAGCGTTGCAGCAGACAGGATGGCAGGAGGTATATCCCATGGACTTCTACTCCAATCAGAGCCTTGGGCCTTGGACTCCTAATCACCCAGACAACCAGCCCCAGCGGCCCACACGTAAACAGCAGGTGTGTGTGTGTGCGTGCGAGTGTGTGCGTGCGGGGGGGTGGGTGCGTGCGTGCGGGTGGGTGTGTGCGTGCGGGTGGGTGTGTGCGTGCGGGTGGGTGTGTGCGTGCGGGTGGGTGTGTGCGTGCGGGTGTGTGTGCGTGCGGGTGTGTGTGCGTGCGGGTGTGTGTGCGTGCGGGTGTGTGTGTGTGCGGGTGTGTGTGTGTGCGGGTGTGTGTGTGTGCGGGTGTGTGTGTGGGTGCGGGTGTGTGTGTGGGTGCGGGTGTGTGTGTGGGTGCGGGTGTGTGTGTGGGTGCGGGTGTGTGTGTGTGTGCGGGTGTGTGTGTGTGCGGGTGTGCGGGTGTGTGTGTCCCACATATGCATGTGTTTGTTTGTGTGAGTAATGTGAATTTTATTTAGAATGATTAATCCAGCAGTACTTGGGCTTCAGTTTCAGAAGTCAAATATTGTTTAACTAACACCAGGCAAAATAAAAATCTAAATTTAAAACTGTTATGTCCCAATGGATCAATTTACAGTAAGGAAGAACGTATAAGATGGACAATTTAAAACTGTATAAATAAGGTACAGACAGGAAAGTTGTTGGGGTAAGAATTGTTAATTTAATGGAACTATGTATCTACAGGAATCTTGCAATGTAATAGTAAATAAAAATATTGACACTAAATAACGGGTAGTAATTAAAACTGAACTAAACTAGAATGTGGTACATAATAGAATAATAAGGGATTATGAAAGAGAATGTATTAATTAATTGACAAATTATTGAATTTCAACGGATGGTTAACTTAAGGTGGTGCGGTGGCATACACGGTTGCCTCACAACAAGAATGTATGTTGAGTTCTAGAATTAAAAGGCAGACCACACTGCTGTGGTGTTTTTCATTGTATTATTTATTTCCAATTTACAAAACTAAGCAACAACCCAATCAAAATTTGTTTTAAAATTCAACAAATGGACTAAACGTGATATTCATACTCTGTTTTTAGTGATTTTGTAGTATTTGGACTTTTTTGCTACCAAAGTCAAATGGTGTTTAGCTAACACTGGAAGAAAAAATGTAAAAATATCTATATACTGCTATTTTGGCTACAACTTGATTTTAGAGACGGGAGGATCAAGATGAAATAAACTAGCAGTCACTCGAATGAGAGTTTCTGAACTCTCTTCCTCAGCATGGATTCCTATCTATTAAACATCATGGAGAATTTCTGAGGATACTGGATACCAGCCCTTGCATACCTCAACCCCTTATCTGATCCAAATTTATTGAAGCTTAATATCCAATCAGTTCCCATTCTATTATTACATTTGTAGTTAATGTAAATGTCTTTATTTTAATCATTTCACTGTAATTTAGTTTGGTTTTAATTGAATAGCACATTTAATCATAGACATTGTTTAAAAGCAACTCTAAAGAAAGTCTGATTAAAAATGACACATTTGTTGATTATACGTTTAGTTCCAGTAAGCAAACATGATGCCACTATGACCAATAAACCCCCCCCCTGAGATTCCATAAGAGAAATGCAATCTAACCAAATGACCTCTACTCTATTGTGATATCCTGTCTACTAAAAATATCTTATGGTTTCATCCTAGATTAAATCATGTTGGATGTGTTAATAGATATAGATATAGTTATGGGTGGACATAGGTCGAGTGAATTGTCCACTGTTTGACGTTCAGCCATCATATAAAGCCGTGATCAGCAGATCAAAATAAGTGTAAGCGCCTCATGCTTCCTTCTCTTTTCTCTCCAGAAGGCAGACTCACACTGTGAGCGCACGGTCCCCTGCGGCTGCCAGCGCGAATGAAAAGCACGCTCGCACAACTACAGCCAATCACTGCACAGCCTTACCATCTGCAAGGGAACAACCAATCATAGGCCTGCATGCACCTCTGTTGTCAGAGCAGTTGGGATATGGGCACACACATGGAGCACTACATCAAATTTGCCCGACTTGTAATATAGTGTGTGCGTGTGTGTGAGAGAGTGAGAGAGAGAGTGAGAGAGAGGGAGAGAGAGAGAGAGAGAGAGAGAGAGAGAGAGAGAGAGATAGCACTGACCCTGAGAGCACATTGTTTGTTTCATATTGCAGCATGTGGGTGGCTGTTAAATGCAATCTTCTTGTCTCTGTCCTAGAAAAGATCCAGGACACTTTGCATTGTTGACCTTTATACATGCGATTGAAAGCAAAATTACAACAAAACAATACACTTTTCCTTTTAAGCGCTTTCATCCGTGCTTTTGACACACAAATTGCACAAGACGTCAAATGTGGACTGTGGCCGCATTGTGCCATTTTTACCAAAACCAATATTTCTTAAAATTATATTCCTTTAAAAAAAACCTTGCAAATTATAACTTGCAAATGTTTTTCTAAGCAGGTTCAACAACATAATGCCAGAATGCAGCAATTTTGCAACCAAGGTCTGTGTCTAGACTTTTAATGTTCAGAAATAGCTGACGGTTAATTATGTACGGTCCTTCAAATTTCTTCAGTTAAGCAAGGTAGGTAACTATTTTATCCTGCTCAGGGTCACAGCAGATCCTGGAACCTTGTCCAAAAACACTGGATGGGGTTTGTTCAAGTTTTGCGTAGCCTTTCTGTCAAATTGAGAGACATTTATTACAGGATTGTTTGTCGCAGATATTCATCCCGCAATTCACAAGCAGGTCTAAAGATTTAGATTCTATTCTTTAGAAGGTTGTGAGTTCTAGATCGGCGCTTCTGTCAAATATTTTAACTGTAAACAAACTGATTTTGGAATTTGAGAAACCTTTACTCACGTGCAGGTCATTTACCAATTATATTTTTAATAAACGTCTTATCGCTGGGTTTAAAAAAAACAATATGGATGGGAATGAATGATCTTTTATCATATTCACTATTTTCTGTTTCTTTCATTCCAAATGCTTTGCTAATCCTCTCCGGGCGGGATAGTTGTCCATGCCTCTGTCTTACCTTGTGTCTGGTGTATGTTTCTTCATTTCTAAAGTTTCTCCGGTTTTAAGTTTAAACCTGTGTTTTCTGTTCCTCTCATCTCACAGTTCAAACATTACAGATAAAATTAAAGAGAATTAATCAAATAACCTAGCGTAAATTGATATTTACACTTGGTCATAAAAAGAATCATAATTTGCTGCTTTTCACATTAAAATTTATTGCAAATCAAATCCTTAAAGCTAAGCTATAAATAAAACATCCCACAGTATTACATGAAATCTCTGTGCTATAAACTGTTTTTATGTTTTAATGATTTTATATATCTATGCAGCTTGCAAAACAAAATCAAATGAGTAATGCACGTCCAGGACCAGGATGCTACACTAGAAAAGAACAATACTCAACATACAGTTAAATACACTATAAACTATATAATACAAGTAAAGTAGTACATAAAGTCTGTGCAAACATAAGCACATAGTTAGTGATAAGCAGCCAGTACAATACTTTGGTCAATGGTTGATCATTGACTTCACTGCTTTAGAACCTGCTATGCCTGATGCCTGCTTGGCCGGTCCAGGGTTTGATAATCGGGCAAGCGATCATTCTCTGCAGAGTTTGTATGGTCTCTCCATGCATGCATGAGTTTCCCCCCAATACTTTGGTCTCCTCCTACAAGAACATGTAAATCCAGGGACATGGCGACCTGTCCAGTGTGTATCCCTACCTTCACCCCCTCGGTGCAAAACCCTGAGTTAATGAATCAATAACTAACCTGCTTTTTGATTTTGTGTATCTATTTTTTGTAATATTCAATTCCGCAGTATGTTGCCATCTGGTGGCCATTTTAGAAAGTGCGTGCAAGACTGCCCTTCTTGTATCACATTATGAAGAAACACAAAACAACAACAGATGCCCTGTCCAAATACCCGCACTTGTGCCCTCATTTCCAGCTGAAGATGCAAGTGAGCATGGTGTCTGAACTTGCTGGTGCGCTTCTCCATCCAGCCTATTGGTCGCTTTGATGCACACTTTTTGTAAATGCGGATCCAAGCAGATTTCGCTTACGGATATCACCCAGAATTCATCCGGTTCTGTGACGTCAAACCTGAGCTGTTTTGCGGTACTTTTGGGGAAAACGCGATATAATGGGCAACCAACGGAAATGTTGAGGATGGAAGGGCCGGGTAGAAGGGAAAAGAGCAGGAACTGGTTTATGGATGTGGTGAGGGAAGACATGCAGGTAGTTGGAGTGGAAGAGGCTGATGTAGAGGACAGGTCGTGTGGAGTGAGCGATCCTCTGTAGCGACCCCCTAACGGGAGCAGCCGAAAGGAGAAGAAGCATGTATCATTCATTCATCTGCTATACCTGCTAATTTCCGATTTAAGCGTCACGGTCAGTCCAAGATAGGAGGGTTACCCCCTGACATGTGGCCAGTCCATCACTGGGACACACTTCTATGCGCAATTTTGAATCACCAATCAAACAAACATACATATTTTGCTGGAGGAAACTCAGGCATGCAAACTCCATATTGAAGGACCCAAAGCCCGGAATCGAACCCGGGACCTTGCTATGAGGCAACATTACTAAACCACCAAGCAGCTCGGTACCAGTACAAGTACTTTTTTCTTTTTATTGCCACACGGTAATGACATGACTAATTAATATTTAATAAAAACACGTTGATGCCTGGGCGGCGCGGTGGTGTAGTGGTTAGCACGGTCGCCTCACAACAAGTTTTTCTGTGCGGAGTTTGCATGTTCTCCTCGCGCTTGCGTGGGTTGCCTCCGGGTACTCCGGTTTCCTCCCACAGTCCAAAAACACGCCGTTTAGGTGGATTGGTGATTTTGTCCATAGGAGTGAATGTGTGTGTGAATGGTTGTTTGTTGTTCCAGGGTAATCTCCGGACTCTTGCCCTACAAACAAAACATTCATTTGTTTATGTGTTACCCTGAGATGGACTGGCGACCCGTCCAGGGTGTACCCCCGCCTCTCGCCCTATGTGTGCTGTGAAAGGCGCAGCAGACTCCCGTGACCCTGGATTCGGGAATAAGCGGGTAAGATGATGAATGATTGTTGATGCACTTTTTTTCAGTTTTATAACGCTTTACTTATGCTTATGCAAAACAAATATACATATAATTAAATACATACACAAATAGATCCTTATGGATCTCACTGTAATCTATCCCAAAGACTGGGTGGTATGTGGGTGGTAGGTATCATTCATTCATTTATCTTCTTAACTGCTCATTCCATAATTCGTCTAATTCCAGCGCACATAGGGCGAGAGGCAGGGGTACACCCTGGAGAGTTTGCCAGTCTATCACAGGGCCACATATACAAACAACCATTTACGCACATTCAACCCTAGGGGCAAGTTGGACGGTGGGAGGAAACCGGAGATAACTCCGCAAGAGCATGCATACAGAAAGATCCCCGACCCGGGAATCGAACCCAGGACCTTCTTGTTGTGAGGCGACGGTGCTATCCACTACACCACCGCATTAAATTGTTCGTGATCGCTCTTCTCCACACTATCCTGTCCTCTACATCTGCCTCTTTCACCCCAACTACCTGTATTTCTTCCCTCACCACATCCATAAACCTCCTCTTTGGTCTTCCTCTTTTCCTCCTGCCCGACATCCTCTTCATTCTTCTACCAATATGTTCAGGTCACATGTGCGTGTAAAAGAAATCCTAGGAGATCTTAGAAGAGCGTTTAAATGTGCTAAATCAAAGGAAGACCGAAAAACTGTTCAGTATATTGTCTTATTTTCGATCATCATAGAATCGCATTATTTTGTTCACCTAAACCGTCTTTTTTTTTTTTCAGCTCGGTGGTATTTATTCCCTCACTATATTCGGAGGGTTGTTTTGCTATTTTTACACTAGATGGCGCTCTTTGCACACTGAACGTGTCCTGATCCTCTGCAGTGATCGAAGCTGTTCAGAAATCCTGATGATTTTATTTAGTGCTGCTTGAGTGGGTTTGGAGTAACGAAGGAACCCTGTGTACTTTTAGAGCTCATAATTCTGCGGGGGCCACCCCCCCTCCCTCCGGTTTCTCTCAATTTGGAAATGACTGCGTGTATGTTATAGAAAAACCAACAGGTGGAATATTAATTTATTCATAGAATGTCAGACGATTGATAAATAAATTAATAAATACAACTTGCTAATCAGTCTGTATGTGTATTTGCATATGTGGGGCCACACATATTCATGTTTTTGTATTTGTTGCCTGATCGTGTGAACAGCCTGACATTTTTTTTCTCAGCCTAGTAGTGCATTTGCACAGTCGCCTCACAGCAAGAAGGACCTAGGTTCGATTCTCGGGCAAGAGGTCTTTGAGTTTGCATGTTCAGGGTTTTCTCCATGTACTCACAATGGACTGGCGACCTGTTAAAGGTCTACCCCTACCTCTCACTCTATGTGCACTGGAATAGGCTCCAGCAGACCCCTGTGACCCTGAATTAGGAAATAAGTGGGTTAGACGATGAATTTAGGAATGTTATTTATTACTGATATTATTAAAAGCCCTCCTTTTTGTATTTTCTATTGTTTTGAGTTCATTAAAAGAAAAAAAACCTTGAAAAATGATGATGATTAACATCTACAGCAGCCATGGCTATAAAACAAAGATATTTAATGTCACCTGCTGTCAGTAATTAAATGTGACCAGTTTTTGTAGATGATACTGAAGATTATTGAGGAACAGTAGTTTGCAGTTTGCAGTTTAGCCGAAGTAACAGACTGTCTGAATCGATGATGTGACTCATAAGAGTAGGAAGTCAGATCTATGTAAAATGGTGTGTAAGAGCTACAGATGAGGGAAGAGTCCGCTGAAAGAGATTGTGATGAGAGTTGAAAGTGAGGATATGACACTCATCAAAGTGAATTCCGGTAGCACATGGAGTCAATAGGATTTTGCGAGCCATTTGGAAGGGAAGATGTAAGTGATAATGCGAGATGAATGTGAAATGAGGATGTGGGGGAGAGAGGTGTGGACAGAAGTGCAATGAGAAAGTTGGGCTGAAATGAGCCGCTTTGACAGGAGGAGAGAGAAATATCAGGTGGTAAAATAGGATGACTAATTATGCGTGGGAGGTCAGTCTGCCCTGTGCTGGAAAACCAAAAACACCCCTGTAAAAATACTGTTAAATCTCTGTAAACTGAAGCGAGATGAAACGATCTCTCTCTTTCTCTACTTTATTCTTATGTGTTTCTGTTGCTTAGTCATGCTTCAGTGATTTCTCTGGTGTGTGTGTGTGTGTGTGTGTGTGTGTGTGTGTCTGCTTTTCTCTCCATTCTTCTCTATCTTCTCACTACACCACAGATACGACAGAAGGAGCAGCAGCAGTATGATGAGTCATACATTTACATTGTTATTAACTGAGCTCTGATAAGGCTGTGTATATATGAAAAGTTCACAGGTTCACCATATCGTTTGAATTTTGTCTTTTGGTTATCTTTTTTAAATGGCTGTGTACCGCTTTACTGTCCTCCTTTGTTATCAATAATCAACGAATTTGATTTCAACATGGTCTTAGTGAAAACTTCCCAGTTGACCCTTTTCATTTGAAGAGCCTTGTTTTGTTATTAAATTGTTGTGCTTACATTCCACATCAGTCACATTCATTTACCTAATGGAGTGTTTTTTGTCTGTTATTCATGGTATGATGAGGGTATAGATCTAAAACACCCATAGAGAAGATGTAATATCTTTTGTACAGTAAATCTATATGGGATGTTTATTCATTCAATCATCTTCTTACTCGCTTATTCCCTAATTTGGGGTCACATGGTTTTTTTCTGGAGCCTATCCCAGCGCACTCCCCTGGACAACTATACAGGAAGTTAAGTCTGTGACTAACATGGAGATATTTTTATATATATTTCAATTCTTGCTTTTTCTGGTAAACTTTTACGCACCGGTTTTTCTTATTTGCTGTTCGTGTATTGTGGATGACATTCAATTTAGATGACTTTATTTATTTCTCACAGTAAAGTAACTTTTGTTTCTTCACATTTCCCATCGTAGACTTGAAAGGTTGGGGTCAGAGGGCAGGGTCAGCTATGATACAGCGTTCCTGGAGCAGGAAATGTTAAAGGACCTGCTCAAGGATCTGGCAATGGTGGGGCTTAAACCCAGGTTTTCCTGGTATTCTGATCAACAGCACCTTAATCATTGATGGTACTATTTACCTTTTGGGATTGATCATCTACTCTTCCTCTTCCTTCTTCCATTATTACTACTTCTAGCCCATCCATTTCTATTCACACTGTGAATCTCCTCATTTTAAAGTCTTAAATACTTTATTTCATAGAGTTTGTCTGTGCCAGGGTTCTCATGCTTTGCTCACTGAGAATAAATATTAAATTAAATTTAAAGCTTTGACATTTTAAAATGTTATTTTAATTATTCTTTAAATCTGCTTTAAACCCATTTCAAACATGCTGTACAAATGCAATTGCACTAAAATAATTTGCCTCTACACAGTGTCTTACCATTCACACAGCAAACCTTTCTGAGGACATTACTTACACTGAAACAATCCAACCCGGCTGCTGCAGCGGCCGTGTACAACCTTAATTAACAATGTCAGCATTCTGTAACCAAACCTACTTAAGGTTATCATTTCTGAAACTCCCATTGGCACATAATTGCCCCAAAATTGGATGTTTTGTTCTTCTGTCAAAAGTTTGAACATAAATTCATAATCTATTACTATATGCAGATTATTTTGGGATTCTCTTCAATATAACTGTCCTGATGAACATTGAAATCTTTTGTTAAAGCCAACTTTTACTATTTGTCTCTCTGTGCTAATTATCCTCTTTTCTGCCACGAACCAGTAACTTTTTTTTTATTAAATCAGACCCCTTGCTGCACCGACAGTCATTAACATGTGAACACATTTAATAAATTCATTCTAACTGTGGCAATCATGGTACTGGATCATTATAAAACATCCCAGAAGCTATTTTTGTAACATCTTTCTTTTACATGTTTTTACATTATGTATTAATCTGTATAGAGCTCAAGCTGTTGTGAGTTGTGCATTCATTCATTCATTCATTCATCTTCTTACCCGCTTATTCCCTAATTCGGGGTCACGGGGTTTGCTGCACCTATCCCAGCACGCATAGGGTGTGAGGCGGGGGTACACCCTGGACGGGTCGTCAGTTCATCTCAGGGTTGTGCATATTTTCAATCTGAATTACTAATTAAACCAAGTAGATCTCATGTTCAATGTCTCAAATCTCTTTATTTTTATTCACAGCATTTAGAGTCAACAGAATTCATCAAACATAAAAGTGGTTTCAAGGCACAATAGTAAGCATTTAATCAGATTTTCGTCCAACAGTTGATTTTGTTCAGATTTGGATCAGACTTTTCTGGTTCACACAGATGTGATTTCTGCCACCTAGCGACCATGGCTGTAGACTGTTACCAGAAATGCTGTTGCTACAGTAACAATCTAAAGCCACGGTCACCATGGAGACAACAAGAGGAAGAAATAGAATTCGCATCAGAAACTGCAGATACACTGATCTGATTGGTTGGATGTTTAAGACACCTCCTGCATGTGAAGATTATGGCTTTACAGAAAAGGAACCATAGATTCTTCTTACTGGTGTCCTCACATTCAGTCAGTAGAGGGTTGCCAGGCATCAGTAGCCATGACTGTAGACTGTTACTGTACTTTTAGGCACTTTTAGCAGTAAGCAGTCTAGAGCCAAGGTATTGATACGCTGACCATGGTAGCCATTGTGGGTAAAAATGTGTTACCTGTAAGAAAACTGCATTACAGGAACAAGTGCTGCATATGCATATAAAATATCAGCATAAAAAATTATTTAGATGGGATTTATTTTTCACATCTACTGTTGGTACTTTTTGCTGTGGCTGAAGATGAAAACACTGAATTAAAATGATAAAGCTCATGGTTGCTTCAGAAGAACAATAAGTATGAATTTTATGTGATAGTTTTACATTAGATAAATGAATCATTATTCCATATACTGCTGTAGGCATGCTTAGAGAAGTAACACTGACAATAACATTAGTTCATCTATCTGTATGGAGTCTATGAACTCCTTTTAGAGACACTTGAAGGAGAACATCATTGGATATCAAAGTCTGTAATAATGCCTTAGACGGAACGGTTACAGTACTTAAACTTTTTGTGTTTTTTAATCTCTTAATAGTTATCTGCATGCGGTTTGGGGTTCGATGCCCATGGTTCTGAAACCACTGTGGACTGTAAGTGCTTGAAATCGACGACATTTGGAGCGCTTATCTATTCTAGTTAGTTTTCAGCACCGTGGACAGCGAACGCAGCCGTTAGAAAACGCATGCAAGGTTTTGTGGCTTTCCAGGATTCACATGATTAATCTCGTGCTTTTCTAATGACCATATTGTTCAGGAAAACTATTTGGTTCTTAGAGTGTTTGCTGTCACGGGGCTGCACATCGGTGTCACGGGTTATACGGAAGCATCATTGATGAATCTTTTGCTTTGCATGTTTGGAATAAAATACGCAGTAAAACCAGCCCGTAAAGATCAAAACTAGACGCCTCTGCTAAAGGGTAATCCCCCTTGGTGATGTCAGCAAGGAAACGACAATGGGGAAGCCGGTTTCAGCCCGCGCCAACAGTACCCGGCTGCACACGCAGAGATTAGAAAACGTGCGTGGGAGGGATTTTGATTGGCTCTGCTCGTAGATCAACCCACCACCATCCTTCCCCACGCTCTGCAGCGGTCGCAATGCGGTGGGCGGACGCACGCAGCCCTGTGTCTTTAAGGGCAGTTTGGAAGTCGTCGGCATGTGCGCAGGAATGACGCAGGACTGACTTCATCCGCAGTACGTCACGACATTGAAATTTCGAAGGAAAAAAAAAAACAGATAATGAGTGATACGGTCTGTTTGAGATGCTGCCTATGTGGATGTAAACTGAAGTGACACGACGGACGATTTCCGGTCTTACAGCTAAAATAGACAAAGGACCAAAATAGGCATTGACGCGAGGAGTCTGAGAATAGAAGAGAGAGAGCAAAGCAGTGAAGCTTTACACCTTAACAAGTTAACAGACAGCACTAAGCACAGAGCACATCTGTAATGCCTTAAAGAGCGAATCTAACATTTACATCATTTATGTTTATATGTTTATAGCCCAAATCTAAACTTATTATTATACCTTTCTTATGCATCCAAATACGGTGCACTATATCTTTATAACCTCTCTCAATTTGACATGAAGAATTGGCCGAAAATCATAGCGTTTATATGAGCTATTCGGCTATGTTACTGTTCGGAGGGTAAATATAGCAGTGGGTATACGTCTGTCTCTCCTGATCTCTGATCTGTCAGAGCCTATGTGCGCAAAAGTGAGTCACACTGCAGCAACTTCCAGCCACCACAATTTCTGAAGAAGAACTCGGCTTAACAAATTATACCGCGATAAAACAAAATGTAAAAAAAAGAACCACAGTGCACGTGCCTAGATTACTTTTAGATTTACATTGATATCATTTATAAATAGACTTTATATATAATAGACATATAAATTCGTTGTGTATCTAAATATATCGATAAATGTATAGAATAATGGCTATCTATATTTAGAGAAATACAGAGATCCATATACATATATACAAATGCAAAACCTCTCTCGCTCTATCTGTCTATCTGTCTATCTATCTATCTATCTATCTATCTATCTATCTATCTATCTGTCTATCTATCTATCTATCTATCTATCTATCTATCTATCTATCTATCTATCTGTCTATCTGTCTGTCTGTCTGTCTATCTATATGTTTGTCTGTCTGTCTATCTATCTATCTATCTATATATCTATCTATCTATCTATCGAGAGAGAGAGAGAGAGAGAGAGAGAGAGAGAGAGAGAGAGAGAGAGAGATTAAGTTTACATTTAATATTGTAGCCTTAATATATGAATAATGATCCTGATAAAAATTGTACCTACCATTGGTGAACATGCCCCGAAGTGACCTCGTTAAAAATCTACTCTAAGAACTTTGGCCAGTTAGTCTACATTTCTCTAAAACGCTGCAGGTCACTGACACGCAGAAAGGCTGCAGAAATTCAGGCGCTGATTGTATCCACTCGTCCCCGTGGTTCGGTAGATGCTCGTGATTTGAGCGGGTTCTCCCTTTGCCCGCGTTTTATAGACACACCATAGTACTAGTGAGAAGGACGGGAGGGAGAGGAGAGGAGGGGGGCTCTCATTCATTGAAAAACAGGAGTGAAGCCGGGGTTCTACGTGTGCTCTTACGTCACTGTGGAATTTTAGTCCACAGGAGGACGCCGAGGGGTTCGCGTGGATGAAGAGCAGGTCGATAAGACGCGTGAAACTTTTACAACGCGAATGTGTGAGACACCACCGACACGTGAGTGCTGAGGATTGATTAGCTACTTCAGTGTCCTTGGAGCTGCTACAAGAGTTTTTGGCGCGAAAGCCAGCTAATGTAACAGAGCATGTGCTGGTCCTAAAGGGGCGTGTGGGTGGGTGTGGGGGGGGGGGGTGAGAGAGATAGAGAGCAAGATAATAAAATATTAGCGTGTTATATTAATGTATTCATTTTCTCTATACATTAATACAGTTACAAACAATATTCCATACTATAATTGACACATGATTCCAGTGCCAAACATTTAACATATTGTCATCCGGTTTAAACTAAATGAAAAATGCGGTAGAGTGAGAAAGAAAAAAGTGAAAGAAAAGCCAAAGATGAGAGGAGCCATGATTTCCACGGTAACTGGGCAGTTTCAGTCGGTATGAATCACTACCATCTCCAGCTCATTGGCTTCCAGCTCGCGTTGCCAGCATCTCTTTTACTTTCTCACATCCTCCCTCCTCTCCTGTCACTTCCGCCCATTCCCTCTCAGTCCCACTGCCACCCGCGCACAGACAACCCCCCCTTCCCCTTCTCACACACATCTCTCCTGACACTGGGTTGGACATGTTCCCATTTGTCTCACCATAGTTCAAGCTCCCTCCCTTCCTGATGAATCACCTGTACCTTCAGCTGTGACCACAATGTGCTATGATCAGAACATGGCCGCTGTCAGATTAGTTTATGACCTCACTTGGACTTCACAAATACAAAGCAGTTTCTACACCAGTTTTTAGGTTTGTGTATTGGTATTGGCATATTGAAATTCTACTTATTTTTATTTTATTGGAATTAATTAACACTTACAATTTGTCATGTGGGCGGCGCGGTGGCGTAGTGGATAGCACAGTCACCTCACAACAAGAAGGTCCCGGGTTCGAATCCCGGGTCGGGATCTTTCTGT
>JAOTRA010000037.1:6588854-6599292 GCA_026260255.1 Pseudolaguvia tuberculata | reverse complement strand
GTGTGTGTGTGTGTGTGTGTGTGTGTGTGTGTGTGTGTGTGTGTGTGTGTGTGTGTGTGTGTGTGTGTGTGTTCTTGATTATGAGATTAATTTATTTAAATCTTCTAAGGGTGGCCTAAAAGGACATATGACTGTTACATTTTGTTCGGCCTCATGTTTTGGGGTGTGCAAGTGTCCCCACAATAACAGACCAGTATGTACCCAGTAAAACATTTAGGAATTGAGCATTTACTGATGAAACAACCATACACTTTAACCAATCCTGAACCTTTGTGGCAGCGACTGTGTTCATATTACCACATATTTTATGAATTATGATTATGATTATCTTGCTACTACAATGCACAGCAGTTTTGTTAAGCAACCCTTCTGAAAATGAGTGCAATAAGAAACCCCTTTTTATATTTATTTATTTATTTATTTATTTTACCTTTTTTTCCTCTTGCTTTATTTTAAACACTGTTGCTCTGAGCACTATGATAACCATTTAAGATTGTAACTACAAATCTGAGTATTAAAAACATGTCACATCAGAGAGCAATATCCTACCAGACTGATTGCTTAATCTTATGTTTAATCTATCAAATACATTCTTAAATCTGAGCAAATTAAAAACAAAAAAACCTGTACAGGCCCCCCAAAAATTGTGTGCATCTAATGAACTGCATAATGTTATTTTCTGCAGGGACAGAAAGAAATCTAAAGCTAAACATCTGGCAGAGTCATCTGGCACATAACTACACTTCAGCTGAGGCGAAGAAGCCATTTTCTGCACAAATGCAAAGCAGAGGACATTGAGCATTTGCTAAAGATCCTAACAGATAGTCTAGGATTGTCTTGCTTTGTAAAACAGTATAAGAAGATCTGTTACACTGTTTCTGCTTGTTTTTGTGAACCATAGTGGTAGTTCGGTTGTGGTTTGTGGTGTATTTTAACTTGACAGGTTGCTCATTCATTCATCCTTACCCGCATATTCCCTAATTCAGGTCACAGGGATCGGCTGGCGCCTATCCCAGCACACATAGGGCGAGAGGCGAGGGTTCACCCTGGACTGGTCGCCAGTCCATCGCAGGGCAGCACATAGACAAACAACCATTCACACACACATTAGCTCCTATGGACAATTTAGACTTACCAGTCCACCTAATTGCATGTTTTTGTACTGTGGGAGGAAACCAGAGTAACCAGGGGAAACCCATTCAAGGAGAACATGCAAACTCCGCACAGAAAGATCCCCAATCTGGGAATCGAACCAGGGACCTTGTTGTTCGGTGACCATGCTAACCATTACGCCACCGTGCCGCCCACTTGACGAGTTAGACAGAGTGAAAATGTGTGAAAGGAATCATGAAAACATGAAGGAGAAAAACTGTTTTATTAAAATAACAATCTGAAAAAAAGTTTGAGTATCAGCTGTACAATCAGAAACAATGTGTGTCAATCAGTGTTATAAGAATACTGATGTTTCAGTCCCTGCACGATCGTTGTTGGTTATATAATTCCTGATATTGCTGCAATAAAATTAGGGGATTAAAAATATAATAGGAGATTGTCCTATATAGTGTCTTCACATTCCCATAGCAAGCATTAAGTGCTAGTCTTCATCTACTCATATCTATTTGTTAGGGTTCTAAACGCATTAGAGAAAACGTTCATTATAAAATGAATACATTCATTAATTAATGCAGGCAATTATTTTATTATGTATTAACACTTTTTTTGTATTCTTTTCATTCCTTTCTCACTATCACTGAATACACCTACAGACAAACAGTGGGTTACAGAATGAGTGGGATGTTGATCACTATTGGCTTGGAAACTGCATCATGACGCGTCTCAACCAATGAGAGCGTTTGGAGTAAGCCTAAGCCTGCTGCAATGACCAGAACAGAGAACCGGAGACAGGTTCCAATCTATTACATAGACATTTTACATTTTTTTAATGATGCTTTGTTATAAAACAAAAATACCTATAATTGAATGATACCTGAAAAAATTGTCATAATTGTCATTAGATGTATCATTAATACATCTACTACGGTTTAGAGACAAAAAGACAGGAGGAGGAGCTGGAGTTGACAGAGTTGAAGATGTTGAGATTTTCATTGGGGTGACAAGGATGGACATGATTAGAAATGAGTTCATTAGAGGGACGGCGCATGTAGGATGTTTTGGAGACAAGGTGAGAGAAGCTAGGTTGAGATGGTTTGGACATGTGCAGAGGAGGGACATGCAGTATATTGGTAGGAGAATGCAGAGGATGGAGGTGCCGGGTAGGAAGAAAAGAGGAAGACCAAAGAGGTTTATGGATGTGGTGAGGGAAGACATGCAGGTAGTAGAGGACAGGGAAGTGTGGAGAAGAGTAATACTCTGTAGAGACCCCTAACGGGAGCAGCCAAAAGAGAGGAGGAAGAAGAAGAAGAAGAGGATTAGTACATATACTACAGTCAAATTTGTGCCTTGCAATACAACAGGAAACCTATTTAACTTCATTCATTCATTCATTCTTTCATTTGTTCATTCATTCACACATGGCCACACATAGACAAACAACCACACACACAAACACACACTCACTCCTATGGACAATTTAGAATCACCATTGAATTTAACGGACATGTTTTTGGACTGTGGGAGGAAATTGGAGAACCCAGAGAAAACCTGGAACTTTGGAATGGAACCCGCAATTTTCTTGTTGAGAGGTCGACCATGCTAACCACCACGCCACCACCCCACCCCACCCCACACCACACCACACCACTTGTCTAACTTGAATTTTAAATTAAGTTATGAGTTTTTATTGGGACAGCATTGTGGCATAGTAGTTAGTAGCTTTCTTCTAAGTGCAATGGGATTGGCTCCAGCAGACCCCTGTGATCCAGAATTCAAGGTTAGAATATGAATGAATGAATGAATGAACGAACGAACGAACGAACGAACGAACGAACGAACAAACGAACGAACGTATGGATGAATAAGTTTTCATTTCATTGTTTCAAAAGAGCGGCGCGGTGGTGTAGTGGTTAGCACGATAGCCTTACAACATGAAGGTCCCGGGTTCAATTCCCTGTCTGGGGATCTTTCTGTGTGTAGTTTTCATGTTCTCCCCGCACTTTGGGTTTCCTGCTGGTACTCCGGTTTCCTCCCACAGTCCAAAAACATGCAGATTAGGTCGATTGGTGAGTCTAAATTGTCCATAGGAGTGAATGTGTGTGTGAATGGTTGTTTGTTGTTCCAGGGTAATCTCCGGACTCTTGCCCTATGTGAGCTGGGATAGGCAGTAGCAGACCCCGGTGACCCGAATTAGGGAATAAGCAGGTAAGAAGATGAATGAATGAATGTTAGATAAAAATAAAAATAGTGATGAAACTTTATTATTAATGAATCGTTTCTCTTTTATGGAACTGCTATTACTGAATGCTATTATAAATATTTTAAGTCAAAGAAAGTGTTTAACAACATACACACACTCACACAAACACACACTTTATCACCCGCAGCTAAAGCAGACATTCAATTAGTAACTGATCTGTATACGTATACAAGAGACATGGTATGTGCATGTGGTCTCCCCTATATAGTATGTTATAATTACCATCATGAGTTATCTTCAGGTCACCTTTTAAAATGTTATAACACTAACTTTAAAATGTTAAACCAGCAACTTATGAGTGAAACAGGTAACAGTAACTTTTAGACAGTAGGCTTTCGTTCTTTGTGTACGTTTGACCTTATAGTGGTTTGGCTTCCTTTGCACCATGGCCAGAGTCACGTCCCCCGGTATACAGATGGTGGGAATGTGGTCACTTCGGTTGAGACCAACTCATAAAAGTCAGCATACTGGCACTGTCCTGCTTCCCCTACAAACAGGGAACCAGACACTGAAAGGGAAGCCACACAAGTATATGGTTTTATGGGAGTTTTTGTAAGATTTTCAGTTACACACACACACACACACACACACACATAATGTGGATCATCTGATCTGAAGGTCAGGGCCTTTCTAAGCTTCCCCTGTAATGTGCTCATCTTAACAAGTTTCACTTCACCCATTGTACACTTTCCCATTGCAAGGATAATTTTTAACCATTTTATCTATTCATCTCAATACATATTGTTCCAGAATGTTCTTTTTTTATTCTTTTCATTCTTAAAATTGGTAGAATGATATTGGTTAGTGCTTTTGCCTCACAGCAAGAAGGTCCTGGGTTCGATTCCTGTGCAAGGAGTCTTTCTGTGTGGTATTACATGGTCTCCTTGCACTTGCATGGGTTTTCTTCGGGTTCTCCAGTTTCCACCCACAGCCCAAAAACAAAGTGTGGTTCTGTGATGGATTTCTGACTTGTCCAGGCTGTACCCCTCCTGTCTTTCTCCCTTCAGATAGTTGGGTTAAGCTCCAGCAGATCCCATGACCCCAAATTAGGAAATAAATGGGTATAGAAGATAAATGAATTAATTAATTCTTAAAATGGTAAGTTTTAAGAAAACTCAACTCAGTACCCAACTTTACAAGTGCATTGCAAGTGTTCAATAATTAAATATAAAAAATTTACTACAAATATACATGTATACCATATTGACGGGTTCGATTCCTGGGTCTGGGGTCTTTCTGTGCGGAGTTTTCATGTTCTCCCCGCGCTTGCGTGGGTTGCCCCCAGGTACTCCGGTTTCCTCCCACTGTCCAAAAACATGTACAGTAGGAAAATTGGGAAGTCTAAATTGGCCATAAAAATCCCAGCCATTAGGGTGTAGCCTTTGTGCCGGTTTTATACCCGGATAAATCGGAGGGTTGCGTTAGGAAGGGCATCCAGCGTAAAACCCCGCCAAGTCGAATGTGCAACCCGTGTCAAGAGCAGCCGAAGGACAAAAAAAATACCATAAAAAAATGTATACCATATTAAATATTTACTGTAAAGGTCAAGTAGGAACTTCTTTGAAAAAAAAAAATTACAATGTTACTAAGGTATGCTGTCTGTGAAAGCTACCTGCCTTTCATAATGATCAGACTGAACATTTAGTTTTGGTCCAACAACATCCCCAGAATAGATAAATACATTTAGACCAATTAACATAATAATTAAGTAAACTGGATGCAGAAAAAAAATGTATCTGAAATGAATCAAATATTGTAACTTTAATTTCAGTTACGGTTGTGTAATAAATAATTTAATTGTAAGAGCATTATGTTTGGAGCTTAATTACTAAACAACTAAATATAAAATAAATACAAATATAAATATAAGTAGTTGCAACTGACTTTTAATTTCAACCATTACAGTTAAAATAAGCAGAAATGTTTGTTCAGTGGATGTTCTTTATCAACATTTCTGGATACACTGCGATACATTTTCACGTCATATTAATTGTGATTTCATTATACATGATCTGGGCTAATTAATCTATTTTTGATGTTGCAAAAGAAAACACAGGTTTTTAACTAGTGGTAAACCTGTAGTAAAGTGCTGCATTTACTATAGAAATCAGCTACAGTTCAACATTTATTTATTTATTTATTTATTTATTTATTTATTTACTTTAATTGAAATTATTAGTCATAGATTCAGAAATTTGCTCTAAACTAGTAAGACTTTTATGTGCAAAATTCATTCTTGTTTTAGTTTACATATATTTTTGCATTGGACAGTAAATGTCAATCAGAATAGCCATTCATTCATTCATCTTCTTACCCGCTTATTCCCGTTATTAAACAACCATTCACACACACATTCACTGTTTTTGGACCATTTGAAGATTAAAAGGCTTCATTATAAATAGCAGCCTTGTAAAAAACAACTGTATTAAATCTTGCAAATCATAATGATACCCATTCTGCCTTTAATGCTGTTAACGATACTAATATGTTGATTTCTGTTAATTAAAAATTAAATTAACTTTAATTAATATTCATGTGGGGCGGCACAGTTGCATAGTGGTTAGCACGGTTGCCTCACAAAAAAAAAGGTCCCGGGTTCAATTCCCGGGCTATTCCCGGGCCAGGGATATTTCTGTGTGGAAAATGTGCATGAATGTGTGTGTGTGAGTAGCTGTTCATCTAAGTGGGCCCACGTGACCTGTTCAGGGTGAACCCCTGTCTCTCGCCCTATGTGCACTGAGATAGGCTGCAGCGGAGCCCCATGACCCGAATTAGGGAATAAGAAGATGAATGAATAATATTCATGTTAAACATGTAAATTTTTAAACTCCTGTATAATCCTGTAAAATTTTGCTGTAATCAAAACTGTATTATAATCCCAATTCTGACCAATTCAAATGTGTCTCTATACACAGTAAGTCCAAAGATAAAAAAGTCTCAATTGTTGATCAATACAGTTGTGTGTATTGTTTGTCCTCATTGTTCAGTTGAAGTGGGACTTCTGTATGAGGATGTAAGCCACTGCTTGGTTTGTCTGTGTCAAGTGGAAAAGGAAGTCCTTTAAGTGCATGTGTTTGACTCATTGTTAGCTGTTCTGTGGAAAAGGTTTGAACTGCAGTACACAGCATCTGCATCTTTTCATTAAACATTTCATGTCAGATAAAGATGCCTGGGGACGAGTTGAATTTATTTCCTCCTGAATGCGTCCTTAGAGTTGATGATATGGTGGATAGCAGGAGGAGTGGTGCGTGAGGGGGTCTTTTGTCTTATGATGATGGGTGCTGATGCATCAGTTTCTGTGGGCATGTCAACCACATGGCAGTTAAAGAGAAAACATCTCCACCTACACACACAGACACAGTGTCAGGCCATCACTAATGGAAAACCTTTTTTGTTGTACTGTAAGTTTCAAGCTCAAATTGAGACAAATTATTTTATAATATATAATATTCAAAAAATTTCCTTCCACAGTCCAAAAACATGCAGATTAGGTGGATTGGTGATTCTTAATTGTCCATAGGAGTGAATGTGTGTGAGAATGGTTGTTTGCTTATGTGTTGTGCTATGTTGTGTTGGTCTAGTCCATCCACCCTGAGATGGACTGGCGACCTGTCCAGGGTGTACCCCCGCCTCTCGCCCTATGTGCGCTGGGATAGGCACAGCAGACCCCCATGACCCCGAATTCGGGAATAAGCGGGTAAGAAGATGAATGAATGAATGAATGAATGAATGTTAGAAAAAAATGCCTGTAATCTTTAAAGGCACTATCTTAAGTATCTCTGTATCAAGTCATTCCTTAATTTATTTTAAAATGTGATGAAAAAAAATTATTAATTGCCAAAATTGATATTCAGTGAATCAAAAAAGTAATTTATACCCCTCAAATTTTTTTTCACATTTTGTCAGCTTACAAAAATTTATTGTATTGAGTTTTTAATGTAGTAGACCAACACAACATAATTGTGACCTGGAACGATATTGATAAAGTTTTTCAATATTTTAAGCAAATACATTTGCATTCATATATTTGTTTTCCTGGACCAACAATCTGCCAATGCAGACCAAGGTCCTTAACTCCCAAGTATGAAAAAGAGTTTGTCACCAAATGCCAGGAATGTAAAAGTAATTCATTCATTCAATCAATCTTAAATCCCGCTAATTCCCTAACTCGGGGTCTATGAAGGAGCCTATCCCAGTTCACATAGGGCAAAGGTCAGGTGTAGGCAGTCCATCAAACAACCACACACACACTCACACTCACTCTTATGGGCAATTTAGAATCAACCATCAACTTAATGTACATGTTTCTGCCTGTGGAAGAAAACCCAGAGACAACCCAAGCAAGAATATATCAACTCCACACTTGCTTGGGAATTGAACCCAGGACTTTCTTGCTGTGAGGTGATTGTTCTAAACACTCCTCTGTGTTATTTATTTATTTATAAACTCTGTAAACCTAAGATTTCTAAAGCAAAGATTTTTAGAATGTTTTTTGTGATGTATGTTTGATATGAAAGTGTCTGTGGATTGGAAATAAGGGAAGTAAACATGTGTGTGTGAATGGCTGTTAGGCACGTCTCCCCTCACCACTACTGTTGTGATTAAATCACTATGTGACAAACACAACATGAGTGTCTCATGTGGGAAAAGATTGATTGTTATTTATGGAATTGATTTGTACTTGAATAGGAATTATGATATGATCGGATGTATTAGATCAACATTGATTATCTCTACACTACAAAAAAGGAAAGGCAGAGAAAGGAGAGATGAAACTAGCAAACACCAGATGTGATTCTAGAAAAAACTACTTTCTGGTGGCTCTGTAGTTGTTAATAATAAACAAGTGTGTAAACAAATTCACCACATGAATTATTATTACAGATAGTATGACAAGAAAAAATACATAACTGCCACACCCACCAAACTGTATATTACCCAGATAATTGGAATTAAGATGAAAGCAACAGCTGTCTACATTAAGATGTTTTATTTATACAGCTTCACATTCATTCATTCATCTTCTTACTTGCTTATTCCCGAATTCGGGGATCATAGAGTCTGCTGTGCCTCTCCCAGCACACATAGGGTGAGGTACACCCTAGACGGGTCGCCAGTCCATCTCAGAGAGCTTTACTTTTCGCTCTTAATCCAAAGTAACTTACATTCATGTATTGTATGCAACTACGCAATTAGGGGATAAGGGGCCATGCTAGAGGGCCCAATTTTGTTGCTGGGAATCAAACCTCATACCCAAAAACTGCGCAAAAGAGCTCAACACTTCACTCTTAACAATGCTCCTGTGCACAAAGCCATCAATAGCTAGTGTGATAGGGTTGGTGGATAGGGTTATTGATATAATATAAATATATTTTTAAGATAAAGAACTATAGTTTTTGCATTCTAAGGTTGGACTGGAGAGCCAACTTACATTTACATTAACATTTACAGCATTTGGCAGACGTTCTTATCCAGAGCGATTAACATTTCTTTTGTACTGAGCAATTGGGGGTTAAGATCCTTGGGCCCACAGTGGTTGCTTGGTGGAAGTGGGAATTGAACCCTGGACTTTCTGGTATCAGTCCATTATGCTAGCCACTCTCAACCCAACTGCATAGTACACATTTTAGTACTAATGTACTAATGTGTCTGAATCAGGAAATCACCTCAATCTCGCTCCAAAATCAAGTGGAAAGACTTTCCAGAAGTCTGAAGGATATTATATCAGTACAAGTGTGGCTACATCTAGAATGCTACATTCAAAATAGCCTAATACTGTCCTATTACTTTTGCGTTTATAATGTATAAATAAGCCATTGCTGGACTCATTTATGACTTTTTTGTCAGATGACACTTTTCTGAAATTTAGTGGATGTATTAAAAATGATTATGTTTTTAATTAGACAGTTCGGTGGCATAGGGATTAGCATGCTCGCCTCCCAACAAGAAGGATTCCTGGGCAAGGGGTCTTCTTCAGGTACTCCAGGTAAATGAACAATAGGTTAATTGCTGATTTTCTTTAACTGCTTATATTAACGTTAGCAGTGGTCACCGAATCGTGGTTTAATGAGTAATGTTTGAATAAATAACTGTTTGATCAGCTGGACAGTGCAGAGCATTCGCAAGACGTTACTTATTCTCTTTCTACATACATTTACTGTTTCCTGTTGATGGAGAAATATGTGTAGTTACTTATAAAAAAAAAGTTAGTTAACTGAACAGCCCACTCCCCAACTGATTTACTTATTGTTTATAATGCTCTGGTTTAACTGTACTTTCAGAACAACCAGCCAAGGTGCAACCAGCTTCCTTTCCAGGTTAAGACTTTAACATCTGAAATACCAACAGTCTTTATGTATTACTCTTATCATAATCTGTGTATATATGTAGTGTGAAAGAATACATCCAAGTAGCAAACAGAAAGCTTAAACATTAGACATTGGTACCTATCAAAACTACATCCCTATTTGTATAAAAGTGTTTTTTTTATCTTTTCATTTTCTTAGCTTAGCAGTGACGCCCAAACCTCACCATCACTACCAAGTTCATCAACATTCATATTACACATAAATGTAACAAAGGGGTCACTTAAGATTTTCAGCAGAAATGTTTTCCACCATGTGTACCAAAAGAATCTTCTGTACCTTTAGCTGGTAAATGCACATGTGGTCAGTGAGAAAAAACGACAGATTTTGGAGGTCGTAGCAATTTGTGTTGAGCACCGGAAGCCGGTGAGCACATCACCATGACTCACTCGTGTTGCTGAAGATGGTTATCTGCAAACCCGGGGAGTTATCATCACACTGTTACCGTGGTTACGGCTGCTCGTCATCACTCAACTTGGCTGTTGCAGAACAAGGCTGCTGTACTTCTGGGAATCAGTGATGTGCACAGATACACCGCCTGAATTATTCTGTACATCAGGAGAGATGATGTAATGCCTACAGAGAGAGAAGTGTGTATGGAGCTGCTGGTTTGGGATTCATGCTGAACGTGTGTGTGTGTGTGTGTGTGTGTGTGTGTGTGTGTGTGTGTGTGTGTGTGTGTGTGTGTGTGTGTGTGTGT
>JAOTRA010000037.1:6509053-6522510 GCA_026260255.1 Pseudolaguvia tuberculata | reverse complement strand
TGTGTGTGTGTGTGTGTGTGTGTGTGTGTGTGTGTGTGTGTGTGTGTGTGTGTGTGTGTGTGTGTGTGTGGGAGAAACACACCATGCTTCTAATTTTATTCTCGATCAACTGCATCTAAAACATGTGTTTGTATAAACCTCATCATTAGATATTTGCAATACACACAAAGTGTAAATCATGGTTATATATGGATGTGTAGTTAGAAAAAAAAATCGTCATCTTGGGATCGCAAACATTTCTTAGGATAAGAAGTTTTTATTTTTCACAAATGCAATAACTTTTCATAACAGCTGTATTCTTTCATCGAAGAGCGCTTGAATGTCATGTTGTGATGACATCACACACAAATCTTTTTTTGTGGTAATTAACAAAAAAAAAATTTTTCCAGAATAGTATGTTTTGGTAAGCACTTCTGGTAAATGACCATTATTCTCTCTAAATGGGTCGCTTCTGATTAAATCTGCATCAGTCCCTTAGTGCTTCCAACATCTTCAGTTGTGCCAGAGCAAAACTTTGTGGGAAAGCCTGGCTGTTTTGGCAAGGGTTTTCAGGGACAGTTAATTTGTGATTTGTGATCATTTCATCCTCACAATGAGACCATCATTTATGAACCCAGGAGAGGAGCTAGCTGTCTGTATGTATGTGTGCGTGTAGATGGATGGCCAGCTATGGTGCTTCTAGGAGTACAGTGAGTTAAGGGGTGGCTGGAGGTTTCCACATGGCCTGTTTGAATGTGAAACACATGTTAATGTGTGGGTGGAAGAGTGAAGAGAATGTGAGTGGGTATCCATGTCTTACTGTGTGAGAACGCCCTACTTCTCCATCTGCCGGACCTGTTGATGATATAGTGAGTGTATGTGTGCGTGTTTCTGGATTTTCGATCGCACCATCTTCTCCCACACCCCTTAATTTCCCCATCTGGTTGCTCACAATGATGCAAATCAAATTCAACACCTCATTTATAGGAGGCTCTGCCACATGTGACCTCTAAGGTGACGGCTTTGTGTGTTGGGTACTTGTTCTGTAGATGCGAAATACTTTACGTGTGTACGCCTTTATGTTTGGTGTGAATTAAGCAGATCTACAGTGTTTCATATGAACATGTGTAACCTTAGAAGAGTGTTTTTTCCCTTGCTGTTCTGTTGTATGTCTTTTTTGTATTAGGGTGTGGGTGTGTGTATGTTTCTGCTGTCTGGCAGTGAGGAGCAGTGTTGCAGATGGCAGAGGGTGGGAGAGGTGTGTGGCTGCATTAATATGGCCTGCAGTTCTCGTTAGTTCTAATCAGGGGCTTCCTGTACAGAGAAAAGCCAGGGTTCACCTTCCAGAGAGTGAACGCTACAATTCGCTTCTCTTTTACCCTCTTATACTCTCTCTCTCTCGCTCTCTCTCTCTCTCTCTCTCTCTCTCTCTCTCTTTCTCTTCCTTCTGAGTGAGCACTGTAACCTTCTTCTCCTCCTAGAGCAGTCAGTGCTGTCCCTCAGATCTGAGCTTTTTGCCTAGCTCTCCCACCGGCTTCAGCTGCCACGAAATAAAATGGAAAATGTAAATCTGGGAGACAATTCTTTTCCATATTCATTCAGGTTGCCGAGAGGCTACAGATAGGCAGGGCAGCAGGGGCCAGCGTAACTAGAGCATGCATACTGTCCCGGTGTGAACCCCAGCAGGGGTCATGAACCTCCGCCAAAACAGACAAAGAAAAAGACGTACAGCGCTGGGTAAAACAAAAGGGCCTCTTTGTGGTCTTGCTGGCACTATACAGAGGTAGGATGCACAGTCAGAAAAGTGGACATCCTGTATACGGTTTTGCACAATGAGACGCACCCTCTGTCTTACTGCCAGTCCCTTTGCCCAGACATTTGCTCAACCACCTTTGCGCCAAACAGAGTGCCATTTCAGCAAAATGAATTGAGGGCAGAAAACGAGCAACTGTTTCGAGCTAAAACAAAGAGTGCTAGTATGAATGTTGGCAAAATACGGCGTATATTGTTCCAACATAGTCTTCTCTGTGTCTGAACTTTCTTTCCTATTCTCTTTTTCTCTTCCTTTGGTTGGCTTTTAGGGAGCCCTTGAGTTAGATTGATTAATGCATTGAAGATGTGGAAATAGGATATTGGAATTGTTGCCATTACCACTCTCTCCTGCTTCCCCTGTTCCTCCTGCTCTCATACTCTTTCTTTCTTTCTTTCTTTCTTTCTTTCTCTCTTTCTCACTCTCTCTCTCTCTCTTTCTCTCTCCGAAGGTTTGCACCTTAATGCACCTTAATAGACACTTTGATAGATAGACTGAGAGAGATTCGGTTTAACTTTCTATGCTCTTTTGGCTGCACACTATTTTGCATGTGTCAAACCGGGTTTTTTTTTTTTTTGCTCTCGAGTTCGCCCCCATTTTTACAGTGCCCTGGGCTTTGCAATGGATAGCTTCCCCCACCCTCATGCTCCAGGCGGCCACCCCCACCCCCAGCGCTGAACCTCGGCCAGCCCCAGCTGCCTAGCCAGATGTGGGAGAAAGGGAGAGGCAGTGTCCTACAAGGGCCAAGGGCCTGAAAACAGAGACAGACTGCAGAGAAAGGGAGAGTGAGAGAAAAAAGAAAGGATGAAATTAAAGAAGAAGGTTCAAACGGACAGTTGTTAGAAAGTTATCCAAGCCAGCACACACAGCATTTATCTGTAAATAAGCAGGAAAATAGAGGTGTTCTTCAATAATATACTCTACTAGGAGAATAGGTTTTGTTGTGCAAGTAGCATTGGAAGTGGATGCTGATGGACAAGCATTTACTGAATGAAGCGTATACTTATCTACGCCATTCTTGCATCCTAAAGGCTAAAAGATTTATGGGCTGTATATGAGCTTTCCTACACCATACTCCAGAGGTTCTCTGATTGGAGATGGCGAAGTGAGTAAACACACGCTTGCACACGCTCTTGCACACTCTCACACACTCTTGCACGCTCTTTTGCATGTGGTTCTAATTACACACATGGGGAGTCAAAAGCCCAGTGTCATCTAAAACACAGAGGCAGATTTACACTCGCTCTCTGGTGTTCTGCACTCAGGTTGGTCCTAGCCAGATAATTGTCACACATTACCCAAGCCTATATATTATGTCAAAGCAAGATTACAGCTGTGCAGGTTAACAAGTGTGTAGGTCAGATTCAAAAGGGCAGCAAAGTGAATTTCAAAACTTATATAGTATTTTATTAAAATGAGAAAACAGGTGGACTTACAAAAAAAAGAAAAGAAATGGTGAAAAAGGTGCTGGTAAAAGTATCATCTCATGGACATGCTGTTCATGTTGTCTTTTATAGTGACACCTAGCTTAATCTGGTTGTAAAATTAAAGTGTGGTATTTGTTTGGCAACGCGTAACCCAAGTGTTCTTGTGTGAACTCTACCCCTCTTTGAGTTTAAGAGCAGTATTAATACGCACAGACTGTAAACGCAGACATGGAATTGGAGGCTGCGCAGCAGTAGCTGGAGTCGGCCTTCTTTCTTTCTCATTTCAGAAAGTGGTATAAAAAAAAAAGCAAAGGATGCGAAGAGAGAATTAAAGAGAGGAGGAAAGAGACTGACAGTTAGAGAGAGAACATCTGGGCAGCCAACAGCGTTCCCCAGATTATTGAAAGATGTCCTGTTTTCCTTCAGACCGACATAGTCCCTTTACCCAAAGTCTCAGATAATAAGCATGTGTAGCAATGATCAGATTCCACTTTAAAGCTGGAACCAGTTTTCAATTAGTAAAACCCGCAGCAAAGGTAAGTTGCGCACACACACACATACACACACACACATACACACACACACTTTAGCGGAGAAGAAAGGGCAAAAAACTCTCAAAAGTGTGGTCGTGCTTTTTCTCAAGTGTAGAAGCAAGTACAAATTCAGTTGTCAAGACAGAGTGAAGAGTGAATTTAGTGATCAGGCGGGACATCCTGGACGAGTCGTCTGTCCATCACAGGGCAACACATAGACAAACAACCATTCACACACACATTCACTCATATGGACAATTTACAATCACCAATCCACCTAATCTGCATGTTTTTGGACTGTGGGACCTGGAGGAGTACATGACAACTCCACACAGTAAGATCCCGGCCCGGGATTTGAACCCAGGACTTTCTTGTTGTGAGGCGACTGTGGGAGGAAACCGGAGTACCTGGAGGAAACCCACACAAGCGCGGGGAGAACATACCAACTCTGCACAGAAAGATCCCGGTCCGGGATTCGAACCCGGGACCTTCTTGTTGTGAGGCGACCGTGCTATCCACTACAGACATTTTGAAATGTCATGACAAATATTGGCTCATTTTGGATTACATAAGATCTACACATTCCAAAAAAGTTGGGACAGGTAGCAATAAGAGGTCGGAAAAGTTAAATATACATATAAGAATCAGTTGGAGGACCAATTTGCAAGTTGTTAGGTCAATTGGGAAAATCAAAGTCAAAATGGGAAGAGGAGTTTATCAGAGAAAAATTGCAGAGGTTGAAGTTATCATCATCTACAGTGCATAAGATCATCCAAAGATTCAGAGAATCTGGAACAATCTCTGTGCATAATGGTCAAGGTCGGAAAACCATACTGGAAGCTTGTGATCTTCGGGCCCTTAGATGGCATTGCATCACATACAGAAATGCTACTGTAATGGAAATCACAACATGGGCTCAGGAATACTTCCAGAAAACAATGTTAGTGAACACAATCCACGGTGCCATTCGCTGTTGCCGCCTAAAAGTCTATAGGTCAAAAAAAAAGTCAGAACATGATCCAGAAGCTCATTTAAAATGTACTGTGGCAAAATAGAAAATGGTTCTGTTATTAGACAAGTCAAAATTTTAAGTTCTTTTTGGGAAACTGGGATGCCATGCCATCTGAACTAAAAAAGATAAGGATACAAGGACAACCCAAGTTATTATCAGCGCTCAGTTCAGAAGCCTGCATCTCTATTGGTATGCGGTTGCATGAGTGCATGTGGTATGGGCAGCTTACACATCTGGAAAAATACTATCAATGCTGAAAGGTATACCCAAGTTCTAGAACAACATATGCTCCCATCCCGTCTCTTTCAGGGAAGACCTTGCATTTTCCAACATGACAATACCAGACCACATACTAAGAGAAGGATCCGGGTATTGAAAAGGCCAGCCTGCAGTCCAGATCAATCACCCATAGGAAACATTTATATAGCATCATAAAGATTTCATATCCGAAATTACTCCGGTTTTCGCTGACAGTCCAGTACATGTATGTTAGGATAAGAGAGAGAAGTACATGTATCTTTTTAAATCAGCATATTTTATTAAGGGTAAATGAAGGATAAACAGTATATGAATGGTACACTAAGTATACAGTGTTCCCTCGCCACTTCGCGCTTCATGTTTTGCGGCTTCAATGCTTTGCGGGTAAGCAGCAGCCACATTGTGGAAAGGAGCGTTGTTTCATGTTGATGCGCGAGAGAGAAGGATCCCTCTATGTCAACCAAAGAGATGAGTTGACTCAGAGTACTGTACATACCATGGGCTTTCATAAAGGCTCGTGATTGGTTTCCGGTGTGACATCGACCAATAAGAGTACGAGTGGATTACATATTTAAAACATTCTTGTACCAGTACCCGCATACACACAAATTCCTAGGGGTAAATACTACTTGGCAGTTTTTCAGCTTTCGCGGAAGGTTCTGGTCCCCATTAATCGCAAAAAACGAGGATTCACTGTATTACCATTTGTACAAAGTAGCATTTTTATGATGTAAAACCCACTTTTACACTGTCATAATGTCCTGGGCCATGATGTTAATTTCAATGGAATTATTTGACTTGACAACCATTTTAACAATGTATTAGACTATAAGTTATCGATTTTAAATATGCCTCTATTTTATTTTTTGTTAATAATTTGAGCCAATAGGCAAGTATTTTGCACAGTTCTTTTTGCACTCTTTTTTGCCTGTTAGCTCCAGCCAAACTTGCTCAGGCTTACATGCTCTAGCAATGGTAACTTAACGGTACTGGGAACCGAACCTTGATTTTTCAATAAGCAGTCGTATGCCTTAACTACTGAGTCACTAAACACCCCCCCCCCCTCCAGCTGATAAGTTTTCTGGCCTTTTATTTCTACCTGTCCCAACTTTTTTTCATGTGTAGCTCATTAAAAATGACATAATATTTCGCATGACATTTTAAAATGTCTCACTTGCAACATTTGATATGTTATCCATATTTTATTCTGAATAAAATATTGAAATTTTAAACTTCCACTTTATTGCATTCTGTTTTTATTCACAATTTGAACAGTGTCCCAACTTTTGGAATTGGGTTTATATTTGATTTTTAAAAAATGATTAAAAATTCTCCTGTCATTTTTAACTTTTTTCCCCCAGATAATTTTTGCTACTGATATCCAATTTTTTTTACATCAAACAATGATAACGTTAATGAAACTCTTCTTGTTTCTGGAATTCTTGTCAACCCTATTATAACACGATGTCCAGCTTCTGTACATGGTGTTTCAGGCCTGTGAGTCTAAAGGAGCCTGACATCATATTTCATCTACGTGTCAATGTACAACCTGCAAGACACAAAAGGCACAACGCCTAAACACATACCACATGCCGTGCCGCCGGGAAATACGACAACGCAGCAGCATGGGTCTAATGGACAAACCAGACACACAACAACAACATACACACACGACTACAGAGGAAAATTAGCCTAAGCAGTTCAGAAAAGCAGAATAGCCGGTTTCACCTTTATTGTTGTGGCTGACTGTGGCCCGACTTCCTGACACCTTCCGCTAAAGGCTTAGACACAGATGGTCACGGCTGGAACAAGTGCGCCCACTGAGAATGCAGCCAAACAAAGTAAAAGGAAGGTTGGTGTGTGTGTGTGTGTGTGTGTGTGTAGCAGGTTTGAGCAGACAAGTCTTGTATAGCAGGTTTAGTGACCTCTGACCTGCACGAGAAGCTGTGTGTTAGTTTATGTGATGAGCATGTGCACAGAAGCACCTGTAGCAGTCAAGTGTCCAAACAGAGGTAAAAGAGTTGGCCTTGATGGAGTGTAGAAAGGATGATTCTGGAGACACGGTGTATGTGTGTGTGTGATGAATTGTGGGGGTGTTGCTGTCTGACAGGAAGTGCGGGTCAGCTGTATACGTGTGTGTGTGGCCGGGCCTGGGCCAGAAGGGCAGGGCAAGGCAGCCCTGAGGAAATAGCCAAGACATTCCGGCACTGCGCAGGCGGACTTAACCCCTTAACAGTAGCCATAAACATGCAGTAAACAAATGCATATCCAGTCCCCGGATCTGACAACAGACCACGTGTGCACAGTCACCTTCTAAAAATACTTATTGACTTAATAGGATATTTTTTTACTGTTTTAATTGCTTTATTTCTCCAGTTGTATTTTCTGGCCACATAAACCAAGTTCTCAAAGGAGCATCGCAGAGCTTATACACATTTTTAATGTTCAGTTCTAAATATAGCTTCATTACTTGACCTGGACCTTGACCGCCTTCCCCAAAGACGCACAAACAAACCCCACAGACAGATTTACCTCCTACACTGGAAACAATAGTGAGCAGCACCCTTGTTGTGTAACACACACCCCTTCAACCCACCCACAAAGGGTTTGTGCTGCCTGCTACAACTAAAAGGCCAGCTCTCTGGAGTGCTCTAAAAAGAGGGGCGTGCGGCTCCTCTTTGGCCATTGTGACACTCTGGGGAGCACAGAAACAGGAAGTGACTTTTACAGAGGATGAATTCTACAGAAGTAAGAGGTTCAATGAGAAACTGACATTTCTGAGACTTCTAATGCCAAATCCAAGCTCTGAAGGCCCATGCTGGGATCTGACAGGCAGGAAGTGGAGGTCTGTGGCAGGGCACGTTTACATTCCTGCATTCCGCCGCTCTTGTATTAATGGTCTTTTATAAATAGGTGAGGGATGAGTCACAAGCTGGCTCTAGACCTGAGACCCTGCACCTTAGGAGTGTCCCTCCAGCCCCTTCAGCTTCCTGGTGCCACATGCAGGCAGAGTTTCAGACCACAGTCACTCCCAGATAGCAGGCAGAGCACGTGCAGGGCTCTTCCTGTTTTGGGATGCTGCCCTAACCTTGAGCACTTCGATTTTCCTGCATTGACCTGCAAAACAGATATCTGTTATCTTTCTGCCTTCTGTTTGCATCCCTTAGTATTATGTTCATACCATGTCATGCGTACATATAAGCCGATAACATCCAACCTCTCGGGCTGGCTTATGACTTATTCTTGTGTTATGTTTGGTTAAAGCTTTGACTTTGACTTTGATTTTATTAGACTTTTATAAGAGTTTTTGTATTAGTCAGTCTATGCAGCTATTAACTGCAACTATTAAACCAAAATGCAGTGTCACAACCATTATCTGGTTCCTCTCAAGGTGTCTTCCTAATCCCACTCTAGGGAGTTTTTCCTTGCCACCGTCACCCCCGGTGCTCATCATGGACAAACTATCATGTTTATCATTCATTCTGTAAAGTTGCTTTGAGGGAATGACTGTTGTAAAAAAGTTCTAAACAAATAAAATTGAATTGAATTGAATAATACAGTTCCAGTTTGGCATTTGGCGGACGTTCTTTTCCAGAGCGACTTACATTTGGTCTCTATTTTAACAACAGAGCAATTGTGGGTTAAGGGTCTTGCTCAAGGGCCCACAGTGGTTGCATGGTGGAGGTGGGAAACAAACCCCGGTTTTTCTGGTATTAGTCCAACCTTAACCACTAGGCTACCACTTTAAATGTGTGTTTTTGGTATTGTAAGCTGAAATCTAATTTAACTACTAATTGCTATTCATATGAAGAAAGTTCAGATTTAGGTTCGTTTAACACATAGCAGTAATAAGCTGCATTATTAGTTGTGTAGATGGAAGGTCTTTGTAAGGATAGTAAGGCAAATAAATGTGCATGTGTGTGTATGTGTGTGTGTAAGATGAGTACTTCCATCGTGGTAATGGCAGTGTTCCAGCACAAGAGAAGATCCAGTGAGGGATCTGTGCGTTTCACATCCCTCTTTAGCCAAATACAAACACACATGTCCGGCCAATCTAATCCACAGTATCTTTCAGCTTACTTGTGCCAGACCCACACAAACACACACACACACACACACACACACACACACACACACACACACACTTTTCTCACTCTCCTCTCCAGCCCTCTTTACATTCCTCCCGGGCTGTTTCTTCCTCTGCTTATGCTTCCTTATCCTCATCCTCCTCACTCCTCCAGAGCAATGGCAACAGGCACCTCACTGGCCTTACTCGCATCATCGTTTTCCACTTCCTGTGTCTTGCTCTCCATGCCCGATACGCCCACTCTTCTTTCCTCCCCCGATTTCTCACAGCTTCTCTTACTGTTTCTGTCTTTCTCTTTCTCTTTGGTACGTGACTCAAAGCACAGACGATGGGGTCTCTGCCAGCATGCAGTGGCAGAATGTGTAAACACTATTTAAACACAAACACACAATACGGTACAGCTTCCCAACAACACTCTTTTGCTGCATGTATTTTGCCCTTTCAGTCATCCCCAGCAACCTGCACGGCTCACTTCACTTCCTCCCAACCATGTCTTTCTCTCACACTTTATATTTTTACATTATTACACCTTTTTCCCACCCTCCTTGTCTTACTCTCTCTATCTGTTTTCACATCACATATGGGAAAGGAAAAAGGTGCAAAGTTCAGCCTCATGACTAAATTCTGCTTTGCTCAACTAAAATGTCCAAGTTGTGTGGTAATTTTTCCAGATTTTGGTGAATTGACTGTAGGGACATGTGATCCTGGGAATATATGATATGCTGTGAGTGTATCAGTGTCTTGTTGAAGTGCCAAGAAGGAAAGCGAAAGAGTGAGGTTCAAGCTGTGGTCTGTGCAGGAACTAAGGGAGGTTAGAGTGGCGTATGAGAGGGCACAGGCAAGCCACACATGAAAAGCAACACAAGTGTTCTTCTAATATGAGTAGCAGGCTTACACACATACACACACACACACACACACACACACACACACACACACACACACACACACACACAAACATACACTGTGCTGTCAGCTGTCTGCAAGTTTGAATCTATAGCTGAAGTTATACAGAACTATTGGCTCTGTCCACATAGAGATGAGTAGCCATAGACACAATACTTTTGTATAGGTGTTTTGTCCAGGAACCGTGTCCCAGAGTGGCTAAATATAAAAATGGCATCTTTGCGTTTTCATATATACAGCCAATGCGTATATTATGCCAAGCGATAATGTCATCGACTTTGGTCAAACACTGCTGTGTCACGTAACGACCACAATAACAACAATGGCAGACTATAGGATTGTGTTCATGCTTCAGAATGTACTAAGCTTATTAGCTTTAGTAAAGTTAAATCTTCTGATTCTTTGCTACTACAAGGAGCCACAAATGATTACAAACAAACAACGTCCTCCATCTTTTTCTTTTCCTTTGTATCTTTGTAGCAGAATTACAGTGCTGTATACTGGTCTGGTATGTATACAACACCATTTTCACTTGATTTCAGTGGTTTCATGTGTACGCAAAACTGTACTTTTCAAGACAACGCCATGTTTACCAAGTTATTTTGTAGCATGAGACAAAAAGGAAAGTCCTAGCTTCAGTGGTTGTAGCCTATAGCTTGCACACTGTTTACTTTTCAGCTAAACACTGGCCAGTTAGTCTTACTAATGGGAACACTAATCTTCTTCACCATGACATATACTTAGCCTTTGTTACAAACATGCTCTTTTACTGTCTCATATACATACGCCCAGGCACTACCTATATGATGAAGTCTTGCGTTAATACCTCCTAAATGCGTTCATTCTTGAGCATTGTACATATTGTATGTTTTATCCTCATAGACTTTGGATTGACATAGGCTTGTAACTTTTTCCTGCAGAAATGTATTATTTTTTACTGTAAAGATTTCCTATATTATATTTACCACTTGGCCCTGTGATGGACTGGCGACCTGTCCGGGGTGTTCCCTTGTCTCTTGTTCTAAGTGAGCTGTGATATCCACCAGCAGACCCCCATGAGCCCAAATTAGGGAATAAGCAGGTAAGAAGATGAATGAATGAGTGAGTGAATGAATATTTACAACTACTTACATTTTTATAATTGATCCTAATCTGGCAACCCCACAAAGCATTGAACTAAGGGACAGCTTCCTCAAATTGTTGTTGTTTTTTGGACGCTCAAAAACCATTTGTCTTTTACGGAGGATAACTGGGGGAGTTAACTGTAATCAGTATAACATTAGCTTGTATCTTTTTTTGCTCACTTTGAGATAATTAGATTTGCACCTGTTGCTTAGCTGATATTAATGGCATTTGTCCCAGTAGATAATTAGATTTTGTTTCATTCCTGTTTTCTTACCTTCAGTTGTCAATAATTTAAAAAGGATCTGTTCAATGTAGAAATACATTCCAGAGCTGAGCAATGTTTTGAATTTTAAGATAGTGTGTAGTGGAGTGGTAACCCACTTTCTCTTTTCAATCCCACATCAGAAGGATTTCCTATTCTTTAATTTATGTAGTGGTTTTATGGACTAAGGGGAGTTTGGACGATTCTAGGGGTCCATACACTTTGGAGGCCCTGTTTTATTAGTTGTAACAGTGTGGAACGGGTGTGGTAGGAAACCAAACCTTATATTCTTTCATATTCTTTTAATGCGAGTGGAAAATGTGACTCTTGACTCTTATCCTTCTTCTCAAAGCTTTTGATTGTTTGTGTGCTTTCTACACTATATTGCTAAAACCTTTTGGTCATCTGAGAATCACAAACACACCTTTTGGTCATCTCAGAATCACACCTTCTTCTAGATTGATTCCTATTTTTGCTTTTAGACGAAGCTTCACTCTTCTAGTAAGACCTCATAGTATAATGTTGTGTTTGAATGTGAGCTATCTCTTCATTCAGCTCCAACAGTATTGGGGAGATCAGACACTACTTTCACATAAGAAGGTCTAGGGTGCAGTCGACATTTAAAAATCAGGACTATGTCGATAGTTTTATCACTATGATAATAATCCAGCATGTGATAATAGAGGTCAGAGGTTTTGTGCTCCGGATCATTGTCATGCTGGAACAGTGTTAGTGTCTTTTAGTTCAAGTGACGGAATAATGTAATACTACAACCTACAACAAACATTCTAGGCCAGGGGTCGGCAAGCTGTGGCTCTCAGAACTTTCAAATAAACCGTGTCTAAACTGTGTCTAATTTTTTTGACGCTCAAAATATGCGTCATAAATGCCTACTTGCGAAAACCACCGACTCAAAATTAAAAATTCCATTAAATTAAGTTCAAGCTTTTCAACATCAGGTAGTCAAACATGAAAAGCAGCAAAAGAAAAGTTTCTGAAAAAAAACAGAACATTTAAAGAGATGTGGACAGATTCATTTGATTTTACTGCTGTGGAGATTGGCTTTCCAGTTCCATTGCCTAATATGTAGTACAAAAAAAAAAAATACCGTACAGCATTATTGGTTTGCTGGAGCCGGCAAGTAAAAATTGTGATGTCATGAATACGAAGAGGAATTAGACACTGATCATTGTATTTAAAAGTAACCTTCAACCCAGCATCTTTTTGTTAAAGTTCAAAATATTTTTGGGAAAAAATATATCTGTGGGAAATGGCTTCAAATGGTTCTTTGAATGTTTAAGGTTGTCGACCCCTGTTCTAGACAAAGCTTCAGATTTTAGCAACCGCTCGAAGAGGAACCACATATGGATCTGATGGTCAGTTGACCAAAAACGTTTGGCAATATAGTGCATTTCAAAAGTTCTGCTGCAACAATTATTTACAAAGAAAATGAAAAAAAAAAAACTCCACTTTATCTGGTGAGGATTTTAGTGTAACAAAAAAGGTGAGGAAGTTGATTGATTGGTTCTTCTCATATGGTGTGTCTGTGACATTCTGAAATGTTAGGATGTTTGTGTTATTGTCTTTGTCTATTGTATTTGTGTTGCTCTGGGCTTTGTGTCCTAGGTCTGTGTCAGTGTATGTAGCACCAAAGTCCCGGGAAAACATTGTTTCATTTCACTGTATACTGCTCTGTCATATATGGTTGAAATGACAATAAGACTTCTTTGATTTTGACCCAGGAAGCCATCTTCACACATCCACAAGCGGTTCCATCAAACTACTCAATGGTCAGAGCAGATAGTAACATTGATATGTTCAGTGCTGTAGAGCTGTTTTACTGGTCTTAGGATACCAAAATCAAAATAGATTTCGACACACATAGCCAAGCTTATCTAGACCAGACTTGCTTAAATCTTACCAACACTTGTGAACCAGTCTCAAAGATTCAGCATAGGCTTAAATCCATAGTGCCACACCTTATACAGGTGTGTGTGTGTGTGTGTGTGTGTGTGTGTGTGTGTGTGTGTGTGTGTGTGTGTGTGTGTGTGTGTGTGT
>JAOTRA010000037.1:6441300-6463800 GCA_026260255.1 Pseudolaguvia tuberculata | reverse complement strand
GTGTGTGTGTGTGTGTGTGTGTGTGTGCGTGCGTGCGTGCGTGTGTGTGTGTGTGTGTGTGTGTGTGTGTGTGTGTGCTGAGTAGGCGTTTCCTGCAGCTTTAGGGCGGGACCACCCGTCCTTCCAGGAACAAGCAGGCGCAGAGAGGGAAGAAAAGCTCCACAACATGCTCTGAGTGAACGCGTGTCTGTGCGCTATAGACTTTTCCAAATGGCTGTGCCTTTAGCCTGGCGGCCTGTTAGGGTGTGGTCGCGGTTTCCGGGATCTGTGCTGCGTGTTGCCGCGGTTTATATGCGCGTCAAACTTGTCAGAGGCGACTGAAGCTGTCGGACGCCATCTTTAGTCGCGCTCGGGGAAGAGGCGAGTGACTGTACCGCCGTTACAGCTCGGCCTGGCGCTTCATTACTCTGGACTAAAGCTCTTATCGACGTCGGCTGGAAATGAACCCAAAGTTATCCGGGAAGCTATAAAGTTCTGTCACAGGGTTGGGTCAGAAGCTGTGCTATTCTAGTAATAAAATACTTTTCTGCACTGTTTGTCGAGTTGAATCTTAAAAAGAAGAAGCTACGCTAACTGTTGTAGCCGTCATCCCGGGCTGTCGGAAAGGTAAGTGTGCGAATTAGCCTGCTAGCTATTCTCGCTTAAGCTAGCTTTAGAGGAAGCTAATGCTGATGATAGAAAATAATCTTTACTGTTCCTATGTAAGTGTCTATTATCTCGTTATCTGCTGTTATCTGCGGGAAAATATTAATACATACGAGCGGATATTCTGTCTTAATCGTGTAACACAAACTCTTGTTTAGTTCCAGTTTTAGCTTTGATTATTTGAGCTCACATGCTAAGCTATTTTTAGTGGATTTGTAAGCATTAAATGAGAAAACCCTTTCAATGGGGTTAAAGACAAGTAAACCTTTCTGTATTATAAAGTTTAAGTGTTTTTGTTTTGTTTTGCGGGGGTTTTTTTTGGGAAGTGAGATGCGGATACAGCCTGTGCTGTGTGATAAGCTAACACAACTTCGTGTAATCTCCTTTATGGGGTCTTAGACGATTGATAACTTCAGGAAAGAATACATGGATGTATTCAGCAATATTTAGTTTAATGATGGTAGAGGTTTGTATTTCTTAGGTTTCCTCTATCTTAAACAAATGGATGTTATTGACACACACTACTTGCTTTGAGGTCTGAAACTAAAACCCCCAAACTGTCTGCCAGCAACTCCTATTAGTTTCATTCCTCTCTTTAACAGTTGCTCTTTCTGCTTCTCTCCATGCAAAATGACCAAAGGACCAAGGTGTGGTTTCCACCTCAAGTGGAGTGTAAAAGAAGCCATTCATTATATGATCTCACTCAGTCTTTTTATTGTGATCTCCTGAACCTTTCGGCTAGTCCATGTTTCCATACAGCAGGTCGCTTGTCCTCGCTGATGAGACGATGATCTTGCTGTCTGATTATATATCCAACTCTGACCTAGAACTTTTTTGTGGATGTTTTTGTTCTTAGAAAAACACTGCACCACCCTTCCATTCCCTGCACCAAACAGGAAGTTTCATTACAGTTTGTTGGAACCCAGATGTTAGATTAGAACCTGTTTTAAGTCAATACACGTTGCTTTGGATTGAGCTTTGCAACTTTGTGTTCTTGGTATATATTAAGACCCCCCCAAATACTTTTTTATGGAGCGTGTGTGTGTGTCTAACAGGTTTACTGGATGCAATTGAATGGGATCAATGAGTCATTGTAATCTCGTAAGCATCTATTATAATAGCTTTCCAGATTTGTTTATGGTTTTGTTTCGCAGACGCATGCAAATTGAGGGTGTGTCTAACAGACTGAATGGTGCATCTGTTTCTGGGAGACACTGTCTTCTTTCTTTCTTTTTTTCTGATCTCATTGCTACCACTTAAAGCTAAGCCTCTGTCTTTCTTTTTAGCATCACTCGAACTTCCTGTAGGTTCTCCATGTGTTTTTGTTACTGTTGCACATTACAGAAACTTTCTTTTGCTTTCATCAATTTTGATTTGTTGCTGCCATAGTAATAGTGTGGATCACTGAATCACTGGCTGTCCTGGTAGATTTCTAGTGTAGGATAAGTCGAATATATAAATAAGGTAGATATAATCATGTCACCAGGCTCGCCGCATGACATTTACTCTATGCCACACTGTTCTTCCAACTGATCACTTGGTTTTAGAGCAAAAGGTATTACACATGGCACACATTTATATGTAATTTTCAGGAATAATTTCACCTTATTTAAATATAACTAAACTATATAAATAAACTAACATAAATCATATATAGAATGTAAAATTTACATTGGCTATTCAACCCATATGCATCTAATGTCATTTATCCAACAGAGCAGTTAAGGACTTTGCTGGCATGGTGGTGCACCTTAACCATTGACTTACCACTTTCCTGATTATTTATACTGATTCTTCGAGGCACTCTTTAAAATCAGTGACTCAACACAATGGGGGTTTTTTTTCTACCTGTTTGCAAACATTTTATATTATTTGCTTTAAATTGTTTTATGATTTCCAGTTAGTAATTATAGTTAAAATAGTTCTTTCAATGCCTCTTAATTAAAAGATGTCTCATTTATTCACTATGCGCGCCTATTAATCAGACATAAAAAACTATCTGTATGTGAAATGATCCACACAGGTGGATCCGCTTGTTGTCATGACTCACAAGGTTATCATCAGGACATTCATTAGTACATTGTAAATTATCTGTAAACCTCAACTGAGGATTGACATGCCTCCTTGATCGCACCAGTTTTATGGGATGCCGATCTCTCACCAGCATGTTTTCTATCACTAGTGGATTCAGCAGGGTAATTTAAAGACTTTAAATTGTAAAGTTGGTAAGTGTCCAGCTTGTGTGGCAAGTAAATAGCTGAGGTATAAGATCTTAAGGAATTCCTGCTCTCCTGCTTGGTTGTCTTGTCCTGCTGCATTCCATACAAGTCTGTGGATGACATGCCATGGCCTTATTCTTGCCTCTACAACCTGCAGGAGATGTTCCCTTTTGTCTTAAGTGAAATTCTACACTGCAACTTTTTAGTCCCAATTCTGTGTATTTTGTCAGTTATTGATACATTATATTCCTAACAATTAGACTCCGGTTGATGGTGTTCAGTACCAGATTATTAAGAGCGCACACACATAGTTAGCAGAGTATGTTAGTATTTCTGTTTGCGTTATTGTGGTCAGTGGCTAGGTCAGTGAGCCATGTGATTGGCTGTACAGTGGGATTTTTACTGTGCTGTGTTTGTGTGTTGGCATTAACAGTGTAGCTCAGTGCCAGGGTGTGAGGCAGCTGGTGAGTTGGTGGGAGGCAGGAGTCAGGCTGGTCTTGTGACCAACACATAAAATGTTTTTTTTGGTTTGTTGTTGTTGTTTTTTTTTTTTTCATTTTTAGCCTTGTGTAGGTAAAAATCCAACCAGCACTCAGTAGCTATATTAAACACAGTGAAAGTAGTTTTAAATGGCATAGCGGTCAATTTACAGAAAGTGATTAGTTTATTGAGACTCAAAAGTCTTAAATTCATGAAATCAGGTCCTGATTCAGGGAAGTTGGCTATGAATCAGTTGGTTTTACCAAAAGAGTCACTCAGACTGGTATGATGGTAAACTATTAGATTTTTATTATCTCCCTTAGGCGTTTACACACAGCGTCTTTCAGCTACTTTCATTTTACAGCTGATGATTCGCAGCATGATTGAGAGAAGAAATAAATGGTGGTTATGATGTGGCACATTTTAAAATGGCCAATATTTGCACAGTGACTACTAATTCGAGTATGTGCACATACAGAGACAGAATACAAGATTTGTTGAAAAATATAATAAACTAAAATAGCCTTTATTTATAATCACACTGGATGACATGACCAATAGCCAAGTTGTCTAGATTGTCAACCGCATTCTGAAACTGTACACACACACACACGCACGCACGCACTGCTTCCACTTGGTATCATATGATTTACTGCATATGCATAGTTATATTTTCTTAACAAATGCTTCCTTCTCTGTAAAGTTTATTTTATAGGCAAGCAATAGGATTGTCACCTAATGATATGAAAAGCGGTAGTTGGAATGCTTACCTACTGACTTTCACTGGCTTTAACTTAAGCTTTTCCATTACGTAAAGATGTTCACAATAAGGAACACTACTGCTTTATTTCATGCATGAGTTCAGAAAACTGATGTTAAATACTGCTGGAACAGGATGTATTATTTTCTATTACCTTAAGAGAACTGTTTCTGATTGTATATGAAGTCAGACATTTATAATCGTCTGAAATCCTAACTTTATATTTAGCCTGTTGGTGGACTGTGCCCCCAATAAAAGCATTATTTCTACTAGCATACTGTGATTATGGCAGATTTTACAGATAAACAAGAAATTATAAACCTTATGAATGAATAAGTATTCATTGGCGGGTGTGGATGTTTAAAGTTGTGCAGCTGTCATTGGCTCACAGTTTCACTTCATGGTACAGAGCAGATGCTTAAGCAGCACATTTGTAAGTTCTGGTTCCTCATGCTAAAGTAATTTTTTTTTTTTTTATTTTACACAAAAAATAACTAGAAGGTTAGTTAAGGTCTTGTTTATAGAGCAGACTGGTTGATGTCTATTCATCTTCTAACCCGCTTATTCACTAATTCTGGGTCAAGAAAATCTGCTGGAGCCTATCCCTGGTCATATAACTTTTATATAATTGAACTATTACCTTGATTATGTTTCATGAAGGAAATTTAAAATGTATTTGTGCTCTTGTGTTTCTTGTGTTGGAGTTTTTATTTCTACGATCTTGTCCTGTTTTTCTGCTTAAGCTTTCGAACATTCCCATTTATTGCCACTGACTGGAGCAGCTGGAATCGCTTGACCTCGCATACGGTAGTATGTTTTTAAGTAAAAGGATTTATAAAAAAAAAAAATAATAATAACCCTCATGGAGAAAATTACGTCATTTACATGTTCTAAAGTTTGGTCTGGATTAGTTTTCCGTCCAGCCCTAATACAGAGCAGTCAATTAAAATATGGCGTCAGTCAACACGCATGGATTGAAATGTTGCCTAAAATAGAATTGAATGTGTTTGTTGGAACTGGAACGCTTGCATTGTAATCATTCATTGCACAAAATTGCCTTTGGTGTCAAATGCCAACCATATCTGTAGCTTTAGTCTGAAGTTTACACAAGCAGTCAAACCTAAGGTTTCAATCGCAGTAGTTTCTGTTATCAAGCTTTTCATCAGCACCAGACAATGTTTTCAAAGCAAAGATCAGATTCAGCTGCCTAGCCAAAGACTTCTAAACAAACAAGCAGTCTATTGTTTTAATGGTATGTTTTACAGTTGGAGTCAAGATAAGATTCCATTTAAAAAAAATTCATATCAATATGAAATAAGTATTTCAATCCTTGTTGACGAGGCGATGCGGTGGCGTAGTGGTTAGTATGGTTGCCTCATAAAAAGAAGGTCCTGGCTTCGATTCCCATGCTGGAGCTCTTTCGGCTATGAGTTTGCATGTTCTCTCTGTGCTTATGTGGGTTTTCCTCCGGGTACTCCAGTTTTCTCCGACAGTCCAAAAACACGTACATTAGGTTGATTGGAGATTGCCCATAGGATTGAGTGTGAGCGTGGTTGGTTGTCTATATGTGCCCTGGGATAGGCTCCAGCAAACCCCCATGACCCTGAATTAAGGAATGAGCGGGTAAGATGATGAATCCTTGTTGGCAGTCACAGAGGTGAGACATTTCTTGTATTTAGCCTCCAAGTTTGAACAGCTTTGGGAGGATTTTGTCCCACCCACACAGGTCTGTGCTTCTTGGTAAGGTAATTTAAACATCTCTGGAGTACCCATCTCCGACCAACTTTCAATTATTTGTCTGAGAGAAAGAAGACCCAATAGTTGACTGTACGTGGCCCTGACTTCAAACTACATTGTGAAGTTGTCCTGTCTTCTGAGCAGCAAAACACCTTAAAGCGTAACAATTTCACCACTGTGGTTGATGTTCTAGGCAGTATTTCTCTTCCTCCTAACAGAGCAAGGGAAATTCATAAGATGTTATAGAGCTTGATTTTGACCACAACATTTTCATCTTGTTGTCCTCTTGTTGTTCAGATATTTAGAAAACGTCCTGTACAAGCCCGTACATGCTCTTTCTTGAACAGAGGGACCTACTTGCTTTGCAGGATTTCATTCCTTCACCGAGTAGTGTGTTGCCAAACGTAAATTATGCCAAAACGGCATTAGTCAACAAATCAAGGTCTTCCTGTATATTTCTAGGCTGATTACTTAGCGTTCTCAGACCGAAGGAGACCACTATTTTAGTTTCTTGAATTTGCAAATAGTCACTTCTTAACACGCCGCTTGATTATGGTCTTGTAGCTTATTCCAGAATTGTGTAGGCCAACAATTTGTTTTCCTGACATCCTTGGACAGCTCCTTGGTCTTGGCCAGGAAGAGTTTGGAAACTGATTGATTTGATATTCTGTTGACACGTAGCAGTTTATCATTTATTTAAATGCTGCATTTATGGATGATTTTGATTGTCTCTCACTATTATAATGAAATATTAAATTAGACACTTTAATTATAAATTTAATTATCACTTATGAAATTATAGAAATCATCTCTAAAGATCCAATTAAATAATGTAATTTAATTAATGGTATAAGTCTGCAAAGTCAAATACTCCAATTTGACCAAAGTAATTTTTCTGATTTCCCATATTACCCATGTTTGTCAAGTGTCGGAGTGGTCATTCTACTTGGACCCTTTTTGCAAACCAAGAAGTTTTGTTGAATATTCCAAGTAGATTTGCAAACGCATAAGTCAGCCTATTTAATTATATAGTGTCCTCAAGGTCTCTGAAGGACGCGTCACTGCATATTGTCAGTTTATTCATCTTACCTGCTAATTCCCTAATTTGGGGTCAAGGGGTTTGCTGGTGCCCATCCTAGCGCACATAGGGCGAGAGGCAGGGGTACATCCTGGACAGGGCGAGGCAAGATTCACTCCTATGGGTAATTTTGACTCACCAATCAACCTAACGTTCATGTTTTTTGGATGGTGGGAGGAAACCTGTGCAAACTCCATGCAGAAAGATCCTTGACCCGGGAATCAAACCCGCGACTGTGCTAACCACCGTGCGCCTACAGTTGCCATAAGTTGTTTAATATTCTGTTTACCCGTTTGAATCTCAATGAATAGCCAGCAAAATGATGCAATTATGGTGGGTAAAAAAAATCCATGTGTGATCTAGTTTTTATTGGAGAAGTTCAGAGAACATGCCTCCATTTTGTAGCCGCGTCAGGCTGTTATTTGTTGCTGTATTCTTTATTTACAGTCTAAAATCAAACAGAAAATTGGATTTATTGCTGCTGTGAAATTTTCATAGTAGTTCTAAATGAAAAAACGGTAATCAGAGTTGTAAATCCCATCATAATTATACAGGTCTGCAAAGATGAAGGCAGGCGTTCTCATTAACTTTTTACTGCATTTTTAATAAAGGTGTGTTACATGTTTTTACCAAATTGACACTAGAATGACCGCTTTGACAGAATCACTTATTGCTTTTACTTTTAATTAAACAAACAGTAGACAAGTAAACTTGTAATACATTGCATCCTTTTCTTAATACAGAACTAAAGAACATTCATAACTTAGCATGTTTAAGGGTTTTTTCCTGTTATCCTACATTTTGTATTGAATATGACTGTCCTCTCCGGTATCATAATATTGTGCGGAAAACGCAACCAAACGGTTGGAATGTTGGAAATGCTTTATCCATCTAGTTTCCTGTCTGTTTGTGTATCAGACGGCCACTCTGCATGCACAGAACTGACACGCTGTTTCAGAGCAGAGTTTAGTGGCTTTTTGCCCACTGCTCATAGATGTGGTTGCCATGGAAACTAGGTTGTGTGTTTTAGTATGGGTACTCATACTGCACTGTCCTGCTAACTGTAATGGGACCTTAGAGGTCAGATGTTAGCTGAGTTAGGAAACATGTTTCCAGGAACAGCCCTCTAAGCACTACATCATTCATTTTCACTATACTTCTCAATATTAGCCTATGTAAATCTCATCTCATATGCACGTTTTGTTTTTGTGTGTTTGTAAAAATGAGTAATACTGCCTTAATCAGTGTTATACATTTACGTTTTCCTTTAAGGTTATGTAAGGTTTTCTTGCATAACCCTAAGTTAGTGTTTTTTGTTTTGCTTTTAATACTATTTTACACCTCCCAAATTGACAGCACCAGTGGCTATAATATTACTAGTAGAACTTGCCACCACCTTTTCTAATTTTTAAGCTCATTCATTCGTTTTCTAATTCTTTAATTGGGGTCAAAGGGGTCTGCAGGAACCTATTCCAGTACACATAGAGTGAGAGGCATGGGTACTCACACACATTTACAATCATCAATCAACTTAATGTACATGTTTTTGGACTGTGGGAGAAAACTGGAGTACCCATAGGGGAACCTACACAAGTGCAGGGAGAATGTAAATTCTGCGTAGAAAGACAGGAATCGAACCTGGGACCTTCTTGTTTTGACCGTGCCATTACACCACCCATTTTAAGTGCATCATTTATATTATTACTATTACTGTAAACAAATTTGGATTAATATTCAGTATGCAATATTTTAAAAAGACAATTGCTGTATTTTAAAAGCACCCTTCATTACATCATTAGGTTATTGCAAATATTGACACAGGCAGCTAACTATATGCACAATTTTGATATTTCCATATGCTGTGCTTTACTAAACAAATTCTGTCATGTTAAAAGTGTGTTTTCTTAAGCAGGTGTTTCTACATATGGTCTTAACGTGAACCAAATTTGCTGCCTTAATACTAGTTGTATGTTATGATTGATTATGGTCTTTAATGAAAAATCTAAAAAAAAATAATATATGAACGATGTGAACATCTGTGCATGATTTAAGTAAAGAGAAAGAAAGAGATTCTAATATATTTGGACGTTCGTATTCAAACATTAAATTACAGGATACACGGTTGTTATTATTAAGCACAAGTTATAGGGTTCATGAATTCAAACCTGGTTTCATCACAAATGTGACTAAATCATGCTTAAAGTTTTTATTTTTTAAAAACTGGAACTAATACCGGGAATATATACTTGGAAATAATTAAAATGTGTGTGTTTTTAAAAAAAAAAATCATTAGCAAGTCTTCTAACAGCAACCGATTGTAATGAATTTTACCTGATACTGAGCTTTTAATAACATGGTTAGTAATAAGTTGTTCAACTTAATACACCCGCGCCCAATTAGTCCATTCTCGTCCTTTGCTAAAATGCCATTTTGGCCTGGATCATCCACAAATCTTTTGCTTTCCGGTATTATTTCCAGTTTTTTTTCTGTGTATCCTGTAATTGAATTTTTGAATACGAACTACCAAATATATTAATAATCTCTTTCTTTCTCTTTACTTAATAGATGACTGATGTGAACATCTGTGCATGATTATCGCATTATGCTAACTCCGGTAACTGCTTTCATAATTGCAGTGGCCTAAATATCTTAAAGGTTTTCTGTTAAAAGGTAGCTATAATTTGTAATATTTCTATAATAATCAGATTAGATTTATTTTTTTAATTACAGCATAGAATTGGTGGTCCTTTTTTGAATTACATTACATATGTAGATTTGTCAAGGTAAGCACAGATCCTATTTTTCTCACCTTGTGCGTTTTAGGTGTCCTATCTGTATGAGGTCATTGCCCTTCAGATGAACCATATCCAGGGGCTGTTGTGCCGCAGACCCAGATAATCCCTGGTGGCTGCGGCCCAGGCCCTGCCCCTACCCAGCATGCCCAACGCTGTTCGAGCGGGGAGCCTGAAGGACCCCGACATCGCTGAGCTCTTTTTCAAAGAGGATCCTGAAAAACTCTTTACTGATCTAAGAGAGATCGGCCATGGCAGCTTCGGTGCAGTTTACTTTGTAAGTGTCGCCGTTGGAATGTTGTTGGTTTTTTTTTTTTTATATCAATATAAAATTCCAAACACACCTCGTTGCTTTACTCACAGGCACGAGATGTGCGCACATCAGAGGTGGTGGCAATCAAGAAAATGTCCTACAGTGGAAAGCAAACTAATGAGGTTGGTATTTAAAATGTGTATCATGTTTAATCCTGAGGTCTGATCGCCATCACTCTGTTTTCTCTAAGCTGCCTCGTATTTTTAATGTTGTAGTCCTGTTCTGTGCTGCATGACACCGTTTCCACTATATATTACCCCTAACGTTTTCTCTTCCATTTCTTATGATGGAATATATGAATATGATGAACTGTACTAGTAAAAGTATTTATTTTCTACTGCCATAAGCGTTTATAGAAACAAAAATGCTTTTAAAGAATAGTTACTTTATAGTGTCCAATGTCCACAAACTTGAACTTTGTTTTTATTACTGTTATCATGAATTTTTCCATTAATTAATGTATTTTTGTCTTTCTCAGAAATGGCAAGACATAATCAAGGAAGTAAAATTTCTCCAGAATATAAAGCACCCAAACAGCATTGAATATAAAGGCTGTTACCTAAGAGAGCACACAGCATGGGTTAGTGTTCCTGCCCTGTCTCCTACACCGACAAGTACAGATTAAAGAGCAATATTTTACATAATGAAGATGGAAGCAAAAATCGCACACTAAAGTCTGTCCTACTTTTAAATAAGTTTCCCGATCCTTAAAAAATTGTTCTATTTAAAATTACAAGCGGTACTACAGCTTGGTTTGGTCAAGTGTCAAGATGACACAGTGGAGTAATTTAGCAATGTTTATAAAGCACTTTACAACTATTTTACATACATAGCTTACAGAATAGTAAAGTATACGTTGCATGCATATTTCTAAATTTGGGCAGGTTGCATACTTATTTTACACATTTAAGGATTCAGACATGATGCTCATCATAACCGATCATGTGAAAGTACACAATTTTTAACAATGTCCTAGTTTGTATTCTGTTTTTAATATTTAGCTTTTTCTTGCCTCTTTGTAAATGTGTTGTGGATAAGGTATATGTAGTATATGAAATATTTGACTGGTTGTTTTATTTCCTCTTTGTGTCTAGCTGGTAATGGAGTATTGTTTGGGTTCTGCCTCTGATATTTTAGAGGGTAAGCTCAGAATTTTTTTTTTTTTTTTTTTTGCTGTATCACTGCAAAGATCATTAATACTCTGATATATCGGATGTGTTTCTGCATCACAAATACAAAAACAGTTTTGGCACATCACAAACTACTTTTTTGGTATCCCACAGTGCACAAAAAGCCCTTGCAAGAGGTGGAGATAGCAGCAATTACTCATGGTGCTCTCCAAGGTCTAGCATACCTTCACTCCCACAACATGATTCACAGGTACGAGTGACTTTCTTAATTGGTCCTGCTCTTGTCCATATGTGAACATTCTGACTATAAATAATAAACAACCATCTTTTAATTTTATTTCTTTACATTTCCTTAAATGCCAGCTTGTCTCTCTCTCTCTTGCACTCTCTCAATGTTCACATTCTAAGCCTATGTAAGCAGTATGAATTTAGGGCTGTGTAAAAAATTGCTATGATTTTTTTATAACTATTGATATTTTACTCTTGATAAATATAAATACATATAATGCAATGAAATAGATTATTAATATTTAAAACGCTTATTGCCTTTACCAACGTGAGGCTTCATATTTGTGCAATGGGTGTCTACTTGTAGCTCATGTACACTGCATTTGGACTTACTAGTACTAAGTTCTTATTACTGTTATTGATTAAATAATCTTGACTGTTTTCCTGTCAGTTTTTATATTATACTGTTTAAAAATGACCCTTTTTGTCCAACATAACAGAGACATCAAGGCTGGGAATATCCTGCTAACCGAACCTGGTCAAGTGAAACTGGCTGACTTTGGCTCTGCTTCTATTGTATCTCCAGCAAATTCATTTGTGGGAACACCATATTGGTGAGTACTGAAAGCCATTTATGTAAATTTGTAATGTCGGTTCAATAATATAATATAATGATGATGATGATGATGATATTCTCCCTTTCTTTGCCATAGGATGGCCCCAGAGGTAATCTTGGCTATGGATGAGGGTCAGTATGATGGTAAAGTGGATGTCTGGTCCTTGGGTATAACTTGTATTGAACTGGGTAAGCTTGCACTTGCTCTAGTAAATATAATCTGGATTCCATATTTCCTATTTGCTTACATTTAGGAATATGTTGATTTTCTGATATTCACGGAAACACTATCATGTCTTTACAGCGGAGAGGAAACCTCCACTTTTCAATATGAATGCAATGAGTGCCTTATACCATATAGCACAGAACGAGAGCCCAGTCCTGCAGTCAAGTGAATGGTGAGTGCAGTACATATTGATTTACTGTGATTCCTGTGAACCTCTTCATGCATTATTTAATTAGCTTCAGCCCTGTTCAAATGACGTGATTTGTGTGAAAACCAGCATCTCTGTTTTGTCCTCAGGACTGATTACTTTAGAAACTTTGTGGACTCTTGCCTTCAGAAATTGCCTCAAGACAGGCCAACATCTGAAGAGCTTTTGCAGGTACATAAATATAATTTTTTAAAAAGTGTTAATTTGTATTGATGTGTTTCTTTGGTAAACAAAAGAATTACAGCTTCTTTTATGTGTATGCTTTATTAGAAACTAAATAATATGGTGGCCTTGTTCATCTTTTTTGCTGTCTTTTAATATTGGTTTATAGAAGTTAGACCTTGATTTATACTGATTATAACAGTATGATGTGTGACAGGATGTTTTAAGCCGTATGTAGAAGTTGTGTTTTGGGGGGTGTTTTGCTGTTACATGTTTGGGGATGTTTGTACACATACATAAATGTGTAATATTTACTTTATTTCCTCTTCCGCTACTGCAGCATGCCTTTGTGTCGCGTGAGCGAGCCGACTCTGTGCTGATGGACCTTATTCAGCGCACAAAAGATGCTGTGAGGGAGCTGGACAACCTGCAGTACCGCAGGATGAAGAAGATCATCTTCCCTGATCCGCAGAATGGACCGGTAGCAGAAGCCCAAGATGAAGAGGAGGTTGCTTTTTATATATATATTTTTTTTTTTGGCTAATTAATTGTAAATCGTGATCTTTATGTGCTCAGTGTAATAGCTTACTGCGAAACCACCAATTGCTGCAGTCAAGTTGTTGTATTATTGTAGGAGCCAGAGCGCACAGGCACAGTGAACAGTGTGGGTAGCAGTCAGTCGATCCCCAGCATGTCCATCAGTGCCAGCTCGCAAAGCAGCTCTGTCAACAGCTTAAATGATGCTACTGAGGACAACAAGAGTGAGCTGGACCTGCTGGAGGGCGATCACACAGTCATGTCCAACAGCTCCGTCATACACCTTAAACCGGTCAGTGCACCAAATTTGATCTTATAAAGGGTGTTTTGATGTTTGCTGATTTTCTGTTTCTTTTTATATTTTTTCTGGAAAATACGCTTTGACCTCCTACAATATGAACGTCTTTTGTACTTTAACTTATGGTAAAACATCCTACAGTGGCTAACAACAAGTAAATAATGTATAAAATGTATAACCTTTTTAATATATTACAATATTACATATGACCTAGTGAACCATAATTATTCTTTAAAATGAAGCAGAACAATAGCTGAAACTACATAGTTTTTGACATGTAGTTTCAGCTATTGTTCTGCTTATATTGTTATAATATATGTTTTTATACAGTTTATAATTTTTGGTATCTGGTTTAGCTACAAGCATTTGGAATTTATCTTTATCGTCCACACAACTGTTGTAAGAACTTGGTAGTCTGAACATTAGGAAGAAGCGATTTGTCCCAGTATAATTTATACTTTGGAATATCTTTTGATGAAAACCTGTTTGCATTGATTCACCATTGTTATTTGGTGGTCTTGTTTCAGGAAGAGGAGGAATGTCAAAAGGAGTCCCCAGAAGCTCCAAGTGAGCAAACTGAAGAACAGTCTCCCCCTGCACAAACCCCTCGCCGTCACCACAGAAACAGAGAACATTTTGCCACCATCCGCACAGCCTCTCTGGTGTGAAGCCAATTTACTATGACCTTCGTTTTTATGAATCATGTTTTGTATTTAAATAATATAGTTCCCTGAGGCAATGTGATGTTAACACTCAAGTATATCGCTTTCCATAGTGTAAGAGTTGTTTGTTCTCCAGGTGACACGTCAAATACAGGAACATGAGCAGAACTCTGAGCTTCGGGAGCAAATATCTGGATACAAGCGAATGCGGCGGCAGCATCAGAAACAGCTATTGGCTTTGGAGAACAGACTCAGGGCAGACCTTGATGAGCACAGGCTAAAATTAGACAAGGAGCTGGAGAATCAGAGGAACAGCTTTGCTGCGGAGATGGAGAAACTTGTTAAAAAGCACCAGGCAGCTTTGGAAAAAGATGTAAATTACAGCTCCATCGTTAATTTCAGAAGTTTAAAGGTCAACATGTGCCCATGGTATACAGTTGTTAAAAAAATCACCTTTTCCTGCATTTTTAAGGCCAAGAATTTTGCCAATGATGAGAGAAAGTTTCAGCAGCACATCCAGAGCCAGCAGAAAAAAGAGCTTAACAGCTTCCTGGAGTCTCAGAAACGCGAGTACAAGATGCGCAAGGAGCAACTCAAAGAGGTGGAGGAAAAAAAAACACATGTTGTTAAATCACATTATTTCTGTAATGAAATTTTTGTCACAGAAAAACCACCATTTCTGAATTGAAAAGTTGTTAGCTACTGTAGGATGTTTTTGTTGATTTGTGTTGTGTATTTTTTTTGGGTTTTTATTTTTTTATTTTATTTTTTTACATTGAGCAAAATGAGATGGAGGTATAATGAGCATTCAGTCAGTCATCCATATCTAAAAGATGAAAACTTCTCATGAACTCAAGCTTGTTACATACCACAATGCAATGATATTTGTCTACAATCAAAGAAGAACCTACAATATTAAACCACATTCTATATGAACTCACTATTTAGTAAAGTTAAATTATTTTCATTAATGTCAAACTGGATTTGTACAGGAGTTAAATGATAATCAGTCAACACCAAAAAAAGAAAAGCAAGAGTGGCTATCAAAGCAGAAAGAGAACTTGCAGCACTTCCAGGCAGAAGAGGAGGCAAACCTTCAACGCAGGCAGCGACAGTACCTGGAGCTTGAGTGCCGGAGGTTCAAACGGCGTATTCTTGTTGTTCGTCACAACGTGGAGCAGGATCTAGCAAGAGAGGTGAGCAAAACCAGCATTATGTCATGCTCTAAATAAACAAAAACAGTTATCTAGATGTTTTCCTGCTATCTCCATTATGACACTGGTGCTTTCCTGATTTCTATGTTTAAGGAGTTAAATAAGCGTCAAACCCAGAAGGACCTGGAACATGCCATGTTACTACGGCATCACGAGTCCATGCAGGAGCTGGAATTCAGGCACTTAAGCACCATCCAGAAAACGCGGGCTGAACTTATTCGCTTACAACACCAGACTGAGCTCACCAACCAGATCGAGTACAACAAACGCAGAGAGCGAGAACTTCGGCGCAAGCATGTATTGGAGGTCCGCCAGCAGCCCAAAAGCCTGAAGGTGACTTAACAGTTTCTTAGCTGCAGTGTAATATGAACTATAAAGCTTATGTAGGGTATAGATTAAAGCTACAGGTAACATAAGTGAATGTCAGTCAATACTGTTCATATTCTTTAATATTAGACACTTAAAATGTTTCCTTCTCTCTCACCAAAAATATGCCAAAATTATTTAAAAAAACATTTCATTTCTCTAAATCAGGGGTGTCCAAACTTGACCTTGGAGTGCCAGTGTCTTGAGTTTAGTTTCAATATAGCTCAATACACCTACCTATCTATCTTGATCTGTATTATTTGGTTCAAAATTTAAAATATGTATAGCATTGTAATTTACACTATAGTGTGGATAAAATCATATGCCAGGAAAATGCATCTTTTCTTAAAAAAACAGAACCGTGTTTTTTTTTGTTTTGTTTTTTTTTTCAACCTGCCATAACAGAATAACGCGATTACAGTAGAGTTTAGATTTTGTGCTGCTTTCCCCAGTGGCGTCACTATGGTATTTCATTCTGTCCAGGGGAAAGAAAAGACCTGAGACCTATGACTTATGAATTAAATACTCCTGTTTGTCTGGACAGTTGATCTTTACTGATTTAGTGTAAACAACTGCTTTATTCCTAATACCAGTTTCCATTTACTGTTCCATCAGCCCAAAGAAATTCAAATCAAGAAGCAGTTTCAGGAAACCTGTAAAATCCAGACACGACAGTACAAAGCCCTGAAGAGCCAATTGCTGGAGAGTACGCCTAAGGCAGAACACAAAACCATGCTAAAAAGACTGAAAGAGGAGCAAACGCGCAAACTGGCCATCTTAGCCGAGCAGTATGATCACTCAATCAATGACATGCTCTCCACGCAAGCTGTAAGTAATACACATACCAGTCATCTGTGGAATTCTGATTTTATCAGAAATGGTAAATTTTCTTCTTTGGTCACAGTTGCGACTGGATGCGGCACAGGAGGATGAGTGTCGGGTACTGCGTATGCAGCTGCAGCAGGAATTGGAACTGCTGAATGCGTATCAAAGTAAGATTAAGATGCAGTTGGAATCACAGCAGGATCGAGAGAGGAAGGAGCTGGAGCAAAGAGTGTCTTTGCGCAGGGCTCTGCTGGAACAGAAGGTCTGGTTGGTGTATTCCACAGATGCACGCATAATGAATGAGTTAATAGAGATTACATAATACAGACTGGTTTTGCATTATTGTAAATATTGTGATTGCCCTTATTGGGCTACATCTCATAACTGCGGATAACCTCAACATGGAGTGGTAGTGACAGAACTGCCTGTCTGTCATCTGTGACTACAGTGTCCTCTGTTTGTTGCCGACAGATCGAAGACGAGATGCAGTCTCTGCAGAATGATCGCACTGAACGTATCCGCAGCCTTCTGGAGCGACAAGCTCGAGAGATTGAGGCCTTCGACTCCGAGAGCATGCGTCTGGGTTTTAGCAACATGGTGCTTGCCAACATTTCTCCTGAGTCGCTGAGTAACAGCTTCCCTGGAGCACCGGCTAACTGGGCTAACTCAGCCACTTCCCAGAGTTCCCAGTGGAGCTGTTGTACAGGTTCTGGACATCAGTACCAGCCAAACCAGGGAGGAGCGTCAGGCCAGCAAGTTTGGGGAGGGTCTGTTTCGGGAGCAACAGCTCCACAGTGGAGTCATGCGACTGGGGGCCTCCTGGGGGCTGTGCCAAAGAGCAGCGGCGGGAGTATGGCAATGAGAAACAGCCCACAGGCCCTCAGGAGAACCACTTCAGGTGGGCACAGTGAGCAAAACATGAGCAGGAGCACCAGCATCACCTCTCAGATATCCAATGGCTCCCACCTATCCTACACATAGACTCCAGAGTACCAGTGCCAGGTCCTTACACCCGTGCTATCAAACAGGTAGTGGGTCTGCCAGTGGGCATGTAGAATCAGCTGAATGGTGCTCTATTGTGCGTGTCCCTCCCCCTGTTTAGTGTTTTCTCTTTACATATGCAGTGTGAGGTATTGATAAACATTGCTCAGGTCAGTAGCTGTTCTATCTGCATGACAGTTAATTGACCCAAATGCAGAGTCTTAACACTGCAACGTACACGATTCTCCCTGAATTCCTGTGAATCCTTGTAACTCCAGTCCCTACTATAACTATTTAACCTGCATGTCCATTGTGTATAATACAGACACAAAAAAAGATTTTTGGCCCTTTGCTTAACTCCATACTGCTGAATTAATGACTTTTAAAGGACATGGGGACATTGGGGACGTTGAACACAGCCGCACACATGTCTAATAATAACACTAGACAAAATGCCAAATGAATCCAATTTAGCAATGCTTAGCCTTCCATTCTGCCATATTGCCAGCCTGCTGTTATGATTCAGGTGCATCAGGTAGTTTGTCTTAAAGAAATTATTTGTATTTGCCACATGATTGTGTCGTATGACGGAGCGTGGAAAAGGCATTACATTCATGAATTAGAGATTGAGAACTTTGTGCTTTGAACTGATTTTACTTTGTGATTTTATAACTGTTAGAATAGAGCTTTTACTGTCATTAACAATGCAATAGTATTTTAAATTAAATTATTAGTTGTGTAGATAAATGTTTGTCAGCATTGTTGTCCCATCATATGTTAAAGAATTTATGGTTCTAGATCCTGTTTTACAAATGAACGTTCCTCTAAAAAAAAAAAAATCGAATCCCAAAGAAGGTTAGAAGTTATCAAGCACCTTAAAATACTGTCACATCATGTTTTTAATGTCATTTAATGTATTCAGCAATAAAATCAGCAACATAATTTCACAGTTTCAAGCATGGGGAAAATAAACTGGGAAATACCTTAATATAGTTAGGTTTGGACATTTTCCACTGTATATAGTTCTAAAAACTACACCGTAATTGTTTGCTAACACGTTTAATATCGTTCTATAAATCTATTAAAAATGTATTTAATATAATCCTAGTTTGTTCAGGGGAATAAATAGGTAGGAATAGGGGAAATCAGTAGCTGTTGAAATATTAATCCTAAACTACTATTCTAAAAGATACCCTATTGCGACTTATTCAAGAAGTGAATCAGTGATTATAAACTTTTTGGGGTTGAATCGGAACACCAGGCGAGAAACCGGTGCAGAAGAAATGGATGGAGACGTGGTGCCTACCCTAATATAGCCAGTGGTTTGTTGTTGTTTTTTTGCCATATTCAGTAAATCGTGGTAAACGGTGCCTAAATTTTAAAGATGCCAATCATTAGCAATTTTTGTTGAGTGAAATATTTTTTCTATCAAACTGCAATGACTGTCTGATTGCAACCACTTTTCAATGTGGCACTTCTAACAGTAGACAAGCCAGGACCCATCGTCAAACTGATACCGAGTATAAGCACAGGACTTCCATGTACAGAGTAGCTTTGACTGAATAGCCAAGTTGATCGACAGTCTGAACAAAAATGGCTGACTAAAGTCCTGAATGTATGCATTCATATGGCAGGAGTTGAATCAGGGCAGATTGATGTGTGTAGGAAAGAGGACTGCCCGTTGTGTTGACCACTAAGTTCATGACAGCAGGCTGAGCAATGTAAAGAGGCAGATCATAAAGGGAGTGGGTGCTCACTCAGGACAAGTGTTTAATTTAGATGTGAATATGGTCAAAGCTTTAGATGTGTCCTAAAACAGGCCAGGATTATGGGTTTTACATTTTCATCCACGCTCTCGCTTGGTCTTGTGCTCTGTGGAGTAGGTAGTGCTGCCTGGAGCCCTGGGTACATGAGTCGTGTTGCTGATGCCCCTGTGAACCCTTTCTCTCGGATTTCCTCCTCCACTTTCTTCTCCTCCTTTGCCTCATGCGCTCATTACACCAAGCCAAGCTTTGACTGGTTCAGGTGTTTCATCTGATGGACGAGTGAATGCACTTTGAAACAAAAAAATAGTTTGCTCTCCTAATCAGTTTTGTTTACATTCTGAAAATGGTGACCGACTGGATCCATAGTGAATCACTTCTTATGTTTAACCTTTTAAACGAATACTGATGCACGTTTTTTTTTTTTCTTCCGTGTATAGTTTTGTTTTATTGTTGTGCACTTGTAAGTACAATAGATTTGTTCTCGCACTCAAGGTAAGACACATGAGCTGAGGCACTGGTGTTAGTTTTTTGTTGTTGGTTTAGTTTTGGGGTTTTTTTTGAATGAAAATCATGTTGGGGTTTTTTTGTTTCATAACTCTAAATTCTTTCTTACCAAAATCAAAGACAAAGTTTATTACTATAGATTATTTAATTATTAATCGTGATGCTTAAATCCACATGGATGTGTGTGGAATGTTCATATTGTATATTACGATAGATTAAAAACAGTCTACAAACTAAGTCATGTGTGTGAAAACTCATTAAAACCTTTCGGGGGAATAAATGAACTGTTGTTACAAAAGTAAAGAACTACTCTGGAGGAATCTCCAGGTTGGATTTCAGGGATTTGTCTGTTTTCCACTGACACTTTTTTTTTTTTTTAGTTCTCCCAATTCCATGGAAGAGTTCAGACAGCATCCCAGCAGTCAGTCGTATTTGTTGTGATTCGTTGTCTTTCTCCATTGCGTTTAATATCCATCTTGTTAAAAATAAGCCTTAAAATATATATAGAAAAAATAAATAAAATATAATGGAATTCTTTTTAAATCTCCCATAAATAAAGGCTACAGTTTTAACAGAACAGTAGCACTTTTGTTTAGGCTTCATTTTGGCTGAATATAACTGTTTATTTTAATGGTTAGATACATTAACACTTTTTTTTCCTTATGGTTATTACTTACTTCCATCATCCAAATCAATTTTATTCTTACTATATTACTTTTTTTTTTTTTTTAAATGTGTAATATTGATGAGAAATACTGGTATCGGTCATCTACATACATTTTATAGGTTAAACCTCTGATCAAACACTGTGTGCCATTTCGCAGCAGCCATACTTCTTCACTACTACAGTGTCTCCTGTCCAGTGATATCAGGAGTGGTTTAGAGTATTTGTACTCAATCGCCAATATGATTGAAATCCAAATAGATCAATGGACTTTAAAAGAAAAAAAAATACATTTCTGTAATGATATCAGTATTCATTGTTCTCTGTTTGAGCATCACTGCTACCGTTCATACGTAATCTCTATCAAAATGTATAGATTGTGAAACATGTTACTGAATGTCTAAAAGATTACGGCTTGAGATTATATTAAAGTATTCAAAAATGGAAAAAATAAACATCTAGAATTTAATAAACAAGTTTGCTTGTACTTTATTGTCTTGAGAGTGGCGGCGGGGGAATAAGTACAAACTGTTGACTTGTTTTTTTATGTTTGGATTCCATGTTAAGAAGTGCAAGATATTCATTCATTCCTCTTCTAACCTGCTTATTCCCTAATTCAAGATCACAGGGATCTGCTGGTTTTATCCCAGCACACATTGGGCGAGAGTCAGGGGTACACCATGGACAGGTCACCAGTCCAGTGCAGGGCACACATTCACTCCTATGGGCAACTTAGAATAAAACTGAAAACTGAAGTGCCCAGAGAAAACCCACACAAGCACTGGGAGAACACTGAGAATCAAACCCATTCCTCATCAATCTGTAATATATCCTCGGTGAGAAGGTTACAGTCAAGCAGTTGTCCATCAGAAGAAACCAAACCATCCATGGTTCATTTCTCCATTCATTCTTCTTCCAACCCGCTTATTCCCTAATTCGGTGTCAGGGGGGTCTGCTGGAGCCAATTCCAGTGGACATGGGGTGAGAGGCAGTGGACAGATCGCTAGTTCGTCGCAGGGCAACACAAACTAACCACTCGTTACTCGAACACACATTCCCTTATCCTATACAACCAAGCAACTTTGGTCAGAGTCTTTGTGTGGTTATGTCTGCGTTCCTGTGATGGACTGGTGACCAGTCCAGCATGTACCCCTGCTTTTCTCCCTATGTGTACTGGGATAGGCTCCAGCCGACCCCTGTGACCCTGATTTAGGAAATAAGGAAATAAACTCTAGTTGTTTCCAGTTTCAGTCCTCATTAAGCATTGCAGCATCACTGAATAAGCAGTGGTGGAGCTGAGTGGATGTCATGTGCCACCGGTGATTTTGCATTGATTACATGGCAGATGTTAATGGTTGTATCAGTTTCCGATCCGATTTGAAGCCTGAAACTGATCTAAAAATATCGGAATTCATCATATGCCGTCTTACCACACTGGAAAAAAATGAATTAATTTTGCAGACACCTGTAACTAGTTACTCCACTTCTGAATCATTGCAGGAACAAAACTGAGCACAGGGTGGAGCAATAAGCAACATTTGCCCCTGAACTCCACCGCACCGCACCCACCCCAGAGGCAAATATGCTAACTATTCGTTTACACACGTTTTGTGTGTATGTGTGTGTGTGTGTTTAAAGTTTGTGGCCAGTACAACTGTTTCTTAAGATACAATCTGTCCGTGTCTAAAATCGCACCCTCCTTCACTCGCTGCTCCCTACAGTGTGCAAATAAAGTGTCACTGTAACTACTTCTTCTCCTTTCGGCTGCTCCCGTTAGGGGTCGCCACAGCGGCTCACTTTTCTCCACACTAGCCTGTCCGCTACATCTGCCTCTTTCACCCCAACTACCTGCATATCTTCTATCACTACATCCAAAAACCTCCTCTTTGGTCTTCCTCTTGCCCGGGGCCTCCATCCATTCTTCCAATATACTGCATGAACCTCCTCTGCACATGTCCAAACCATCTCAACCTAGCTTCCCTCACCTTGTCTTCAAAACATCCTACATGCGCTGTCCCTCTAATAAACGAATTATTAACTAACTAATTTCTAATCCTGTCCATTCTTGTCACCGCCAATGAAAATCTCA
>JAOTRA010000037.1:6423412-6441200 GCA_026260255.1 Pseudolaguvia tuberculata | reverse complement strand
TGTGTGTGTGTGTGTGTGTGTGTGTGTGTGTGTGTGTGTGTGTGTGTGTGTGTGTGTGTGTGTGTGTGTGTGACCTTAACTGTATTCAGTTTTATCTCAATTGTATGTTACAATTTTTTGGGATATTTCAGAATTGGAAAATACACCAGTGACCTACCTACGGTTACAGTAGACTCTTTGATTAAAGCAGCTCTGGATGTTTGGGCAAACGCCAGCCCTTTACAGTTCTACAGGTCTTCCTCTCAGCAAGCTGACATCATAGTGGAGTTTGGCTCCAAATGTAAGAATCCACTGGCGTGAAAAAGTAAAAGCTTTCCAATAAAATAAAAGAAGCATGCATTTCAGCTAGATGATAAAACCTTTGTATAATAATTTTTTTTACTTTTAATCATGCCTATTCTTTTTTGATGATTTTTTTTCCGAAAATGTGTAAGACCATGGAGATAACTACCCGTTTGACGGGCCTAGAGGCACCCTGGCTCATGCTTTTGACCCCGGTGAAGGCATCGGAGGAGACGTTCATTTTGATGAAGACGAGCAATGGACTGTAGATTCCAAAGGTAATTCTTTAGTTTTCTTGACAGGTAAAATTTTCACAAATTTAATGATTAGGCACAAAACACCTTTAGGGCAATGCGGTGGCGTAGTGATTAACAACAAGAAAGTCCCGGGTTCGATTCCCGAGTCGGGGATCATTCTGTGCGGATTTTGCATGTTTTCCTCCGGGTACTCTAGTTTCCTCTCACAGTCCAAAAACATTGGTTGGTGATTCTAAATTGCCCATAAGAGTGAATGCGTGTGTGTGAGATGTTGTTCATCTGTGTGTGGCCCTGTGATAGACTGGCGACCGGTCCAGGATGTACCCCCGCCTCTCGCCCTATGTGCCCTGGGATAGGCGCCAGCTGACCCCCGTGACCCCGACTTGGAGAATAAACGGGTTAGAAGATAAACAAACAAACGAATGAACGAACGAATGAATGAATGAATGAATGAATGAATGAAAAACACCTTTAACAACTTTCCTTTCCTAATAAATACCCCAAAGATCTTCAAAGAATACATAGTAGGTCAGGAGACCTTCTGTCAATGTAGAAATTCCTGTTCATCTTCTGCTCCAATAAGCCAACAGTTAATTTTATGCGCATTCATTCATCTTCTAACCTGTTTCTTCCCTAAATCGGGATCATGTTGTCTGCTGGAGCCTATCCCAGCGCACATAGGTTGAAACGCAGGGGTACTTCCTGGACAGGTTGCCAGGTTTACCCATTATTAAAATCCTATATTGTCATGAGGTATGCAAGTAGACGGTACAGTATGAGAGGCAATGCTATAAAAAAGCCTATAAAAAGTGTTTGCTGTAACTTTGTAATGTTTTTGTCAAGGACAGGGTGGATTTCATAAAGACTTTGTTTCCCACTCCAGGATTTAACCTGTATTTGGTTGCGGCTCATGAATTTGGCCATGCTTTGGGGTTAAAACATTCACAAAACCCAGAATCCCTCATGTATCCCACATACAGAAACCGATATTCACCCAACTTGCTTTCCACTGAGGACATGAGGAGCATCAATGCGCTGTATGGTATAAATTTACTCACTTTCTGCTCTGATCCTTATACTTAGTCTAAGTATTGAAAAGTAAGTAATAAAGGCTGTGAAAATATTCTTATCTATTGCAATGCTTTTTATCAGTAAAAATAAAATCGAAACTATTGTTCTGATCGTTCACAGGCCCGAGCATTCCAACCCCATATTACCCAAGGCTGCCTTGGAACCTTCCGTTCAACTCCTGGTTTACACACTTTTTCTATCCGAGGGCAGTAAAGGATCAGTGTGATCCCGATCGGTCTTTTGGCGCAGTTACTAATATAGGAAAATCCATTTTCTTTTTCAAAGGCCGGTAAGTTACTTGCAGATGTTTAATATTTGTAGACTAGTCAATCCAGCTGTGCTTTTAAGATGCGAGAGGTCTTCGGTCTAGTTGTTTTAACCAGACGTCACTACACGTCTAGACGTCACTGATTAATTCTGATGGAGTCTTTAAACTTTATTATGGTACGACCCAAGATTTTTGGGCGGTGCATAGTGGTTAGCACGGTTGTCTCACAACAAGAAGGTCCCGGGTTCGATTCCCGGGCTGGGGATCTGTCTGTGCGGAGTTTGTATGTTCTCTCCTCGCTTGTGTGGGTTTCCATAGGGTACTCCAGTTTCCTCCCACAGTCCAAAAACATGTACATTAAGTTGATTGGTAATTCTAGTTAGATTGTGTGTGTGAGTGGTTGTTCGTTTATGTGTGGCGATGGACTTGCAAACTGTCCAGGGTATACCCCTGCCTCTCACCCTATGTGCGCTGGGACAGGCACCAGCAGAGCCCTGTGACACTGAATTAGGGAATAAGCGCGTAAGAAGAGTGAATGAATGAATGAAAGTTAATTAATTGTCTTTACCACCAAAATCTTTAAAAATGAACTGTTTTAGTAATAATTTCTTTTCCTTTATTTTCCAGCTCTTTGTGGGTCAAAAATAATAAACATAGCATAAAAGAGGGTCCGATCAACACTTTCATTCCCAAAATGAATTCAACTATCGATGCTGCTTTCTGGCTTGGAAAAAACTCCACTATCTTCCTCTTTAGTGGTATTGATCTCACAGAAGGTGTTTAATACATGTATATACCAGACATCATGTTCACATACGTCATTTTTTTCTCTCTCCACACAGGTTCCAGCTACTGGACTGTTAAAGGCTCTCGGATACAAGGTTCACGTCAAACAATCAGCAACTTCCATTTGCCAGCTTCAGTGGACCATATAGATGCTGCAGTCTACATTCCCAACACTGGCCATGTCTTATTCTTTACTCAGGACCAGTACTGGAGGTAGATTGTACAGAGTTTTATATAACTCAGATCAGTGAAGACTATTATTATTATTATTTTTATTCATTCAACCAGCTTATTACGTAATTCAGCGTCACGGCGATCTGCTCGACCCTGGACATGTCATCAGTCTATTGCAGGACCACACATAGCTGAACAAGCACTTGCACTCACACTCACTCCTATGGTCACCGATCAACTAGATGTACATATTTTTGGACTGTGGGAGGAAACCGGAGTACCCAGAGAAAACCCACGCAAATCGCAGGGAGAATATGCAAACAGAAAGACCCCTTGCTCGGGAATCCAACCTGGGAACTTCTTGTTGTGAGGCAACTATGCTATATTGGGAAGTAGTAGCCTAGTGGTTAAGGTGTTTGATTAATACCAGAAAGACCTGGGTTCGATTCCTAGAGACCACATGTAAGTCACTCTGAGCAACTGTAACTGTATATTATTGATATTACTATTATTATTATTATTATTGAGACTAACAGTGATTCTGAGCTGTTGTTTTGATGGTCGGGAATGTGCTCAGGTATCTATTATTGGATGTTAAAACTGTAACAAGCTTAAAATCTTTGTTGATTTATAAATCAATGCTAAGCTTTTGGTGACAGTTCTGGTTGGATCCAGTGGATAGCTTAGTGGTTAATGTGTTGGACTAATTGGAAGACCGGTGTATGATTTTCAGCACCACCAATCTGCTATTGATAGACCCCTGAGCAAGACCCTTAACCCCTCCGTTGCTCATTTGTATAAAATAATTTAGTATATCTCTAAAGACAAGAGCAGCTGTAAATCGCACTTTAATGTCCTCCAGGTGAGAGGCAAGGGTACACCCAGGACAGGACACCAGTCCATCCCAGGGCATTACACCGAAACTCATTCATCTTCTTACTCACTTATTCCATAATTCAGGGTCATGGGGGTCTGCTGCACCTATCCCAGTGCACATACCACACATACCAGCGCCTATCCCAGCGTACTACCTGGACGGGTCGCCAATCCATCTCAGGGCAACACATAGACAAACTACCACTCACACACACATTCACTCCTATACAAGAGAATGTGGTAGTTCATTGGTTAAGTGACTGCCTGAATTCGATTCCCACTGCTGGGCCCCTGTGCAAGGCCCTTCACCCACAATTGCTCAATTGTATAAAAGTGATAAATGTTGTAAATATAACTTATATTAAAGATTTTAAACTTCTTTAGATACAACGTGAGACGGAAAACCATGGAGAAATCCACCCCTCACATCATCACTGAGGATTTCCCAGACCTTAAAACCCCCATCAGTGCAGCTCTGTATAAGCGGGGTAAGTAAACACCAGCATACGTTTCATATTAATATATTAGTTATATTATATTATATTATTATTGATATTCATGAATCCTTTTTTTTTTATTTTATTATTATTATAGGTTTTATTCATTTCTTTGTTGGAGCCGAGGTGCACACGTATGATTTAAAGACCAGGAAATTGGTTGGGATTAAAAAAGCTAATTCTTGGCTTGGATGTTAGTGGATAAATAATGCTAGGATTATATGTAAGTAATCTGTGTTCTGGACTCGGTATTGTCCCGAATGCAGAAAAATCGGATTTTATTAAGTTTTTAATTCTTATCAAATGCCAGTGTGTTTTCTCCGTCTCAATCTGAATTAACATCTTTATAACAAAGCGAAACTCTGTGTGTGTGTGTGTTGGGGAGGTCGACTACTTTCATAGAAGTTGTATGTATGTAACAAATGAAAGTGGTGGCTTAGTGGATAAAAAGACATTCGATTCCTGGCCTCACCAAGCAACCACTATTGGCCCCTGAGGAAGGCCCTTAACCTTTAATCACCCGGTTGTACAAAAGAGATTAAATGTAAGTCACTCTGGATAAAATCATCTGCTAAATGCTGTAAATGTAAGATACTTGTGTTGTAACTGAAGGATTATATGACTGTTGATCTCACTTTCTCTCTCTCACACACACACACACACACTCATTTACGAGTACCCCCACACACCAGCTGGTCCCAATGACAGCATGAAGATTAATTTCAGAGACTGATGGAAGTTGGATACAAATAATATTAAGCAAAATAAATAATCATATAAATCTCAAAATTGTAAAGATAAATAATTACGTAACTGATTTATTACATAGAAATTTAAGAGTATTTTGTATAATAAATTGAAAAAAATATTCAATCAAAATAAAAGAATATTTCATATATAACTGGAACCAGGGATTTGTGTTGAATGAGACTCATTCATCTTCTAACTTGCTTATTCCTTATTTTTGGGTCACAGGGGTCTGAAGGGTTCACATAGGGCAAAAGGCATGGGTACAACCTGGACAGGTCGCCAGTCCGTTGCAGGGTCACACTCAAACTCACTCGCTGTGTGTTGGAGGAAACCGGAGTACCCAGAGAAACCCAAGCAATCCCGGGAATCGAACCCAGGAGCTTCTAGCTCTGAGATGATTGTGCTACTCACTATGCCAGCCTGTAATGAAATTAACAAAAAATAAATCAACAAAAATCCACTTAATCGCTGATTTGATTGATTAAATAGAAACTATTAAGACAGCGAATATTATTCTCTCCATCTTAATCCTTTCTGGGAATTCATGATCCTTTTCATGTGGTATTTTTACTGCAGCGCTACTACTGCCTTTTTTAACACAGTAGTATCAGATCACCAGGACTTGCTCCTAAAACAGCCTCACTACTCCGTAGTGTACTCAAGGTGTTGAAACATTCCGTTGAGGGGCATGTTGACATAACTGCCTCACATAGCTGCTACAAATCTCCCATTTCACACAAATGAATTCTGCTCAGGGCAGTGCACTGGCGTAGTGGTTAGCACGGTCGCCTCACGACAAGGCGATCCCAGGTTTGATTCCCTGCCCAGGGATATTTCTGTGCAGTTTTTATGTTCTTCCCACGCTTACGTGAGTATCCAACGAGTACTCCGGTTTCCACCCACAATCCAAAAACATGTACATTAGGTTGATTGGTGAGTCTAAACTGCCAATTGGAAAGAATGTGTGTGAGTGGTTGTTCATCTATGTCCTGTCCAGGATGTACCCCTGCCTCTTGCTCTATAAGCTCTGGGATAGGCTCAAGCAAACCCCCATGACCCCGTATTAGGGAATAAGCGCGTAAGATGATGAATGAATGAATGAATGAATGAATGAATTCGGATCAGGCACTTGAGGAGGGCTACCGCTGTACACTGATCACATTATGTTCTTACACCAGTTTCTGAAATCTTGTTAATAGACACCTAGCATACTGGAGCCGGCGGCTAAAATTTGAAGCAAGCGGATTACACTCATTTCCCCACTTCAACCACCAGAAGCCGCGTAACCGTTTGATGTTAGTTTTTTGTTACCATCTAAAGCACCAAACTGTCATATGCTAAAACGGTTGCTGGCCCATGGTTTTACCGTACATGCTTTTTTTGTGTATTTTTTTCACATGTATCTGAAGATTCTCGGCATCCAAATGCTTATTAGAGGTCTAAAAGACAGTCTTCATGAAACCCTTCACCGGTTACACAGAACTTAAGTTACTCTAGCCTTTGTTTAGATTTTTACAATTTACAAGCTTCTCTTATGTGTAAACCAGTGGAGGATCGACATCCTCGCAGAGCCACAGTTTGTAGGAACAGTCAATTCAATGTCTTATTAGCGGCAGCATCGCCAGAATTACAATCACTATCATCTATGTTTGGATATTTATCATCATCATCAACAATAAGCAAGGCTCCGCCCCTTCAAACTGCTGTTGGATGATTTTAGAAAATGGAGTGACCCTTTATAAACTTTGTAAATTCTCCCCAAAAAAATCCAGAGAACTAACAAAGAAAAGGCGAAGTTTGTTTAAGGAACAATTCCCCTAAGTTCAGATCGCGCAGTTAAATATAGTCATGTATAAAAATATCATTAATGTACTATATTGACTCGACTTTAAAAGCTTGAACAGAGTGAGAGTAACTGTACAACAAATAATCTTATTAGAAGAACTTTACCAGGGACGTTCAACTCTCCCAAGGAAGTCGACACAAAAGCCTTTGTGCGGACATAACAGATATGTGGCCCGAGTTTTAATCCAGCTCAGGACTTTTCCCGATAAATCCCCCTCCCCGCTCCCACTGCCCACTCAATGGAGGCAAAGATGGCTAAAAATATTTATACATATAAAAACTATACAAAACTAAAGCGCGAGAACCAAGAGTGTATTGTTCTTGCATTCTCGGATGGTAGTTTTTTTCCTTCTTGTTGCTATGTGAACATTTTATTCAGGAATGTCCTCATTCATCATAATGCAGAGATGACAGGAACTTGTCGACATCTAGGTCATGTGGGAAGGAGTCAAGAAGCTTCTTCTGCTTCTACAATAGATAAAGATCATTATTTGGAGAAATGATAGTTCTTATACTATTAATTTATACTGAATTACAGAACACGTCTGTTCATAAGTCAAATATACTAAATTTACAAAAAACAATAAATCTTCTTACTTTAGCTTTCTTCTTACTGCCGGATGAACCTGTGAGCTGCAGTTCTTTCTTTGCTATTGGGCTTGACTCGGCATGTTTGCGCTTCTTTCCTTTGGATGAGCTCAATTTGGCTACACCAGCCTCCTCCTGTCGCAAGCTGTCTTTTAATGGACCGCCTGTCCTGGCTGCGCGTGATAAAATCATAAGTGTGTGAGCAGCCATGTTGATGCTGTTCTCACTTCCTGCCTCACTGGCTGGGCTGCAAGTGGGCAGGTCAGGTGTTGCAGGAGGAGCCAGTTCTTTGGGTGTGGCCTCTCCTTCCCGTCCATGCTTCTGCCGCAGCGGGGTCCTCAAACCGTCCAGAGAGTCCTCCTGGAGACGACCAGGTACAGGCGTTTTTGGTAGCACTAGGTCTGTCGTGCCTCTTCTTCTGGGTGGGGTGGAGATGGGACTCTGGCTCTGGATGTCCTGTAGCATCTCCACTGCCTGCTTGGTAAGTGGGCTTGTTTTGCATGTTAGTTTTACCATCCCGCCCGGAGTAGCAGGTCGTACCGTAAACAATACTGGAGTAGCTGCTTGACAAACCTCTTGCTGACTGCCTTCGACTTCATTTTCTTTGTTTGCCGTGATGTTAGGAGAGGTCTGAGTCACGTTGCTCTTTGAGGGTGCCTCGTGTGTTTTTGCAGGTCTTTGTTCCTGTTTTTGTTCCTGTGAAGCGTCTTTCGTGATGTCGGTTGAATCCTGGTTCTGAGAAGAGGTTAAACTGGACTCAGGGCTTAAACATGCAATTGAGTCACTTTTCATGTTTTTGGACTCCAATATACCAGATGGATTTTGTTGAACAGACTTGTTTAAGGATGTCCTGGAATTGTCAGTCGGATTAGTCCCCGTTTCAGTCTGTGCGTTTTCTGTAGCTTTCTTTGGCTGTTGGGGTGTAGTAAACTCAAACGGACTTGTTGTTCCTAAACTCCGACTTGGACCAGATAACCGTATGGTTTCTATCCTTTTCTTGATATTTGTGTGGCCTGAAAGGCAGGGATGGCTTTGCTCAGTGCTTGTAGAATAAGTGGCAGCTGCAGTTGTACTTGTCTGGCTAGTGTTTTCATCAAAGCAGAGAATTCTTCGATGACTAGGACTTGCTCCAGGAGTGTTGTTTCCCTGATCTAAGCTCTGAGAGCTGTTTGAAACTTGACCGGGTCCAGCAACAGACGTTCCAGTTTTGGCTAGAGGAAAAAAAAGTTTATTTAAATGAATAAAGGGAAAATCCTGTCAGTTATACATCAAGCCTGACTATATTGAAAACTTACCCAATTCCACATGGTCCATAGTCATTAATTTAGGCTGTAACCCAACCTTAGCTGATGGATTCACCAATTTTGAACCAGGCAAAGCCAACATCTGTAAAACAAATTCTATTACACTCTAATAAAAATACACAATAAACAATGAATTTATCTTTTAGATTTATCATTTGAATTTATTAAAATCGGATGTTCATACCGGACTGGGTAACACAGTGAATTTTCCTGTACTGTTCTGTCCCAAGAATGCCATATTCTGCATCATGGGCTGAACTGGTGAGGAAAAGATGATGGTTGATGCTGGAACTACAAAAACATTTTAGTAAACAATAAAAAACTATACTGATCAAGGCTACAGGTTTTGGCCATTGAACGTCACGTAAATGGCATTAATAATATTTACAATAAAATTTCTAAAAAAAAAACTGGCAGACAGTATTAACCAGACTTAACTTTTATTAATGACACAGTTAATGTCACTTTAGCCCTATTACTTACCAGGTGAAAAAGACTTAGCAACATTTGGTGCAATGGAAACCACAGCCCGTGATCGAGGTGGTGTAGCCAGAACATGGGATGTGGAACATACTGCTTTTCCTTCTGTTCCACCTGGAATCATCAAACCGGAATGCTGGTCGCTTTCTGAACTTGAATCAGCCACAACAAAATAGCTGCTTGTTCCTCCAAATGTTTGGTTAGCAGGCAACAGCTGGATAAAACCAGTCTCTGGTGCCATTGGCCGTGCTAGTGCAGGCTGCAAGTTGTTCTGCAAAACTACAACAGGGTCTGCAGTAGACTCTGTCCCTTGCAAGCTGCTCACTGCCTGTGCTGTCTCCTCTGGGGTGATGGAGGAGGCAGGGGTAGATGGAAGTACTTTAGAGACTTGAGATTTGGCAGGTGAAGACAAGAAGATTGTAGGAATGATTTCACTGCTAATACTGGAGACAGCTTGATTAAGAGCAGAGTCACTCGCCTGCTGCTCGTTCTCGTCACTGACTATGATCTTAAGAGCTACGATCTTATTAGGGTCAGACACAGAGGGTTCAGGACTGAGAACGGTTGAGGCAGAGGCGGTGAAGGAGGAGGGTTCAGGCATAGATACAGCTGACTGTTCCAAGGGAATAGATGCTGGACTGCTGGACTTTGTAATATTAGAGTTTGATTTCTGGGTTACTGTGTCGTGTAAAGAATCCTTATTTGTCACTGGTTGGTCACTGACACTTGGAGCTGAAACTGAAGCCTTCTGTGCTTCACCTCTACTACCGAACAGGTCTGCACCTACTTTGGGAGTGATTTCAATTTGCTTAGTGGAAACTGGAGTGTTTTTACTGCTTGTCAAAATCTGAGGGAGATTCTGAGGTACTTGATTGGACATCTCTTGACTACTGCATTCCTGAGATATATCAGACGTTGGATCATCCACCTCCATGCTTGCTCCCTGTTCGGATAGAGAGGAGCTTGAAACACTTGTATCAGAAGACAATTTAGTCAATGCTTTGCTGGTCAACTGCTCTTTTGTGGTGAAGCTCCTGCATCTGGTCTGCTTCTTGCCGGCTGAAACTCTGCTTTTGCTGGAGCCTTTTTTATTTTGTGAGGTTTCCTTCTGACTCGCTCCACATGTCATGCTTGTGTTAGAAGTTCTTTTACTTTTTGCCTCTTTGGCATTTTTACTCCTTAGTACTCTCGCTGTGGTTTCTCCACCTGATGTCGAATCATGTTTGTTGCCTGAAAAAAGGATTATTATTAGAAGGTTTCAAATTCAAGCGTACCTTTAGTTCAAATTCACAGGTTTACTGAATATTTACCCGTGTCTGTAGCACTGTTTATCTGAATCGGTGACTCACTCTCCTGAGTACTGTTACTTTTATCATCATTCTCACTACCTTCAGACATTTTTTTCCCTGCAAACCAAAGAAATCAGAGCAGCGTGTATGAGATGCTTAATACGTTGTTTATTAACTGCACCCATTGTAGGTAGAGAAATATGCAAACAAGACTATTTAGGGCTGTGTATTGGCAAGGACCTCATGATACGATACATGAATACAAAAATAAAAGGGAATGTCAAATTTTCTGTTTGCTTGGCCATATGTGTCAGCGACATTTACAGAAGCAGAGGAGAAAGCGGTTTGACATAAACTAGTTTAATATATATTACTAGAGAGGAAACACTACCTTAAAAAATGATTGCTATAGTTAACCATATCAATATATTTACAATTTTTTCGAATCATTATTCAGTTGTTTTTTTTACTCACGGTGGATTAATTATAAAGACATTTGCGTACTTCTATTTAGAAAAATGTATATCTTTTAAAATATGCAAACAAATATTTACAATTCAAAATCAAACTGTAAACTGCAATCTGTAAATATGATCATAGTTTACTGTAATAAAGCCTGACATTAACATGTATTAACATGATCAAACTTACCATAATCGAAGAGGTCAAACAGAGCCTGAAAGGCAGGATCAGACTCAGTCTGTTCTAGGATGTCCTGAATGGCATCATCGGTCATATGAATTTCTCCCTAACAATTGTGCAAAAAAAAAAAAAAAACGGCCACAATTTCTATTTCTACAGTGTATTTCATGCACAACAAACACAGTTTTCTTATAATCGTTAGTAAGAATAAAGCAACACAATAAAGCAACAAAATTTCCCTTAAAACTGTTCATGATGGTTCACCACACAATCTTTTAAAAAATACAAGGACAGTGGCATCTTTACAGTCTGTCATCATTGCATTGTCCTTGTGATAAAACAAACCTTGATGATGTTTAAGTTGCATTTTATCATTTGGAGCTGGGAATTGACCCCACGATCGTCTCCATAAGTAGTCAAACACCCTAACGACCGTTTTACTTCTTACTCGTAAATAACACTTCAAGTCCCTTAAATACTAAAAATGTACAAAAGATTTTAAAAAATGTATTTTAATATTTCACCTGTAAGCCAAGTATTTCATCTATAGACTGTTCTTGCTCCACTGTCTGGCACGCTGTCCTTGATGTCTGGGGGCTGTTATCACTGTAAAAGAAATAAATAATATAACCAAATAAATAAATAAAAGATTACTCATACATTACCATCAGTAATGTAAAGTTAACATCTGAAATAAATATAATGAGGTGTATGTTTGTATTACCTGGCTAGGATTTTGTTGATATTTTCTGCTAGTTTTTCTTGTAAAGATCTGTCATTCAGAATCTTTTCACGAGCGTTTTCAATCACCATTTGCTGTAAACAAAAACCCCCATATAGCAATAAAAATAAAATAATAAAGGATGCAAAATGGGAGTTATTATTTTATGGTAGTCCTTCATGCAAGTACTCTTCAGATTTAGTAGTCGGAAATGAAATCAAGTAGGACATCATTTGCAGTTCTAATTCTCTGTGCGGGCAATTTTCAAACTTGATGCGAGTGATTATACTAATCATTTAATAATATAATAGATATACCAGACAGGGAGATGGCAGGAGAGTTAGTGGACAATAAATCGGCTGCATCACTGACAAACATCATAAAATTAGTACTTCTCCTCCTTAAAGTTTGTGTGATCATGGGTTAAAAGTGAAAAAAAATAATAATAAATAAATAAATAAATAAATAAAAAGACCAGAATTTCAAACACATGTTTAATACTTTACATATCGATAGTGGCTTCCTGATGCCAAAAAAATACAAATAATTACTAGGGGTGTGACGAGACATGAGAAATGAGCATGTAGAAAACAATCACAGCTCTTTGTTAAAAGGTTGGTCTGTTAGTTGAATGGAAAGCAATTCAGTTTGCATAAAAAACAAATTGCAGAATTATTTATTTATAATTTAGTCATCTTGCCTGTGTGTTTGTGCCAAGTGTTTTTATGCTGTTATTCACATAACGCATATAATTTATTTAACTAGCATTTTGTGTTTTTCAGTTAAGCGTGCCTGTATTGCATTATTGCAGGAATTTTTTTTTTTTCTTTAGAAAAAACTTAATCCTTATGGACCCAGTCTCGTGTTGTCTTGTCTTGTGGGATTAATGACTCACACCCCTACTAATTACCCAACTATACTTGAGTAGGCAATAATGCAGGAAGTAAGGAAATAGTTGTGTTAGGCTTACAGATAAATTCTCAGCCACAGTTTCCTGGCTCTGAGCTTCCACCATAGGCATGTTGCTCACTGTAACGCTTCGATTAACTCCAATCTGACCTCCTCTTCGCCTTGGAGAGTCACTGAAACAGCACCAATATTTATTCACATCAAGATGGTTGATTTTGCCAGAAGAAATCCAGTGACTAATAGTTTGAGCAGATAATATTTGGTAAATATCATCTACGGCTTTTGTCTTACCATTTTCTGCGAGCTGGAGATAGTGGACCAGGGGTAAATCTATGATCAGGTACCATTATCTGCAAAGATGCTTCTTCTGTACAGATAGATATACGACAGAATTTATACAGAATCTGTGTGATTTATGCTCAAAGTAGTGTAATATTCAGCTCTTACCTGACTGAGAGAGGCTGATGGAGGATCTTGTCTGCTGGGAGGTGTAGCACACTGGGGTTGAGTTTCCCAGGAAGCCCTGAGAATTCGTGATAGGCCTGGGGACACAGTTTCCCGGAGAGGACACTGATAGGCAGCCTGAGACAGGAGTCTGAACTAAGGACAGGACCCTCTGACGCCGATTTTGAATGCTGTTCAGGGTGCGGACTGTTCACAACACAAAGGTTTTAGAGTTACGTAAGTAAATACTGCCACAAAAACATGGGACCTGAACATAAATCCTAACCCACATTATCCTATTATTCTGTATAATAATGACAAAAACTAACATTTCAGTTTATTTCTCCTAAAACCTTAAAAGTCTACAATTACATATATTATTGCATTGGTTTCACTTAGCAAATCATTAACCTAGCACCCTAATTATTCATTGTTTATGCAGCAAGAGATATTCGTTCAAATATAGTCATAATGAAACTCTGAGAAACAACAAAATGTTTGAACAAAAATGTCAGGCTTCTGGAAGATTGTTAATTTCTATGCACACAATAGTTGGTTGGGCCTCCTTATGCATGAATTACTGAATCAATGCAGCGTGAACACACATGTACACATATATACAGTACATATATTAAAAAACAAAATCCATTTTAGACAGACAGACGTAACACGGACACTGGAACTTGGGCGTGTTTCATTAACGGTGGTATTGTAAATTATTGGAATACCTGCGCTTGATTATATTTGAGCGGTTTAATGTTGGAAAACTTGAGCTGCAGGTAATTTAGGGTTGTTGTTTTTATAAACTGATGTCAGTTGTGAATGAAAGCAGTCATTTAAAAATGCTGCATTTAACCGACTGCAGCTCACGAGAGCTAGTCACTAACGATACATAAACGGTGCGCTTAAGCTCCACATTTCTGGCTCAAAAAGAAAACAACCCATTAATATTTTGAATTATTTTACTTTTTTTTTTTTTTTTTAAATAATTGTGGTTTTATCTTGGAAACTATTTGCACCTCCCTCTTTTTTAATTGCCACATTTAGAAGCAAAAAATACCTTTCAATTCTCATAGCAAAACATAGTCTGTTCTTAAACCATAAGTAACAATGTTTTATTCTTCAAGTAAATACCAAGCTTTCGAAAAACGCTGTGTCACCACATCGGCATGTGACTGAATTCATCTCTCCTGCGGGTTCTTGGGTTAGTAAAGTCAAATAGTAGGTCATCCAGGAACTTATTTGACAGTAAGGATTTGGACACACCATTTACCTTGAATGCTATATAACAGTGGTCCCCAACCTTTGTATCACCACAGACCGGGTTTAGTGTGTGGGAATCACCTGTCGTGATAAATTCATATTTCAAGTCCGAGGGCAGATGATCCATGGACCGGTCTGCGGGGTTTGGGACCACTGCGATATAGTATGGAAGAATGCAATTTCAGACGCATATAATTTTTTAAAAAAGGTATTAATCCTGTGCTATTGTTCTCTGTTATAACAGATAGTACACAAACCATCTCGTTGTAAGCAGTTCATTTCCGATTAAATATATGGCACAAGCAGAGGTTTAACTTACGCCGTTGGATTTGCTGAACAGCGGGAGAGTTCTGCATGGATCTGTAAACATAAACACATTAACAATTTATGAACTTGTTTTAAATAAATCTTCCAAATAAAAACAAAAGCATTACTTGATTTGGTTGAGGGTGAAGTCCAGCTTCTTCCATAATGATGTCATTACTGCTGGTATTTGATTCTCTTGACATGTTTCTGTAAAAAACAAAAACAAAACGCAGGTCAGCTACAGAAATAACACTCGATCTGCTCTAGAAGACAGAACGTTTGATAAATTGTCTGCTACCTTTTGTTTTTTCAGCAACGTATTCATTTAGAATTGTGGTCAGGTTTTTTCCAAAAAGCGACTGTAAGAATCAGATCAGAATTTATAAAACACAAAAAGTACTGGAATCAGTGCTTCAGCAAAATATGGATTTAAACTACTACTCGTCCTTACTGATAATATTTTTAATCTGCAACAGATATTGTTTGTTGTCAAAAAATCGTTTAATCTCACATGCAGCTGTCTAAGAGCCTGCAGAAACCAGGTTTAACCAGTGTGGCGCTGTAGCTCAAGACTGTAATTTAGAGCTCACAATTATGAAGAAAATGGCACTTATTAGTAAACAATCATGTGTAAACAAAGCCAAGCCAGAAGGCATGTAAAAGTTTTACAAAAGTAAAAACACTAAATATACTTCCATGATTTTGTCCTACTATTTTTCCCCATGATAGAATTCAATGAGAATGTTTGCAACATTGCAATAGGCCAGATACAGAAGTATACAGTCAGCACCAGTTTATTGTAGGCGCTTTAAATCATTTTAACAGAATACATTTTTTTGTTTCGATATTCTGATCTATAGGCTGTCCAGGCGGCACACTACAGGCTGTGTGCTACAATAGGCTCTCTAGTCGGCGCGTTATAGGTAGTCCAGTCGGCATGTTATGGGCCATCCAGTCGGTGCATTATGGGCCGTCCAGTCGGCATGTTATGGGCCGTCCAGTCGGCGCGCTATAGGTAGTCCAGTCGGTGCATTATGGGCGGTCCAGACGGCATGTTATGGGCCATCCAGTTGGCGCGTTATAGGTAGTCCAGTCGGTGCGCTATGGGCGGTCCAGTCGGCATGTTATGGGCCGTCCATTTGGCGCGCTATAGGCCCCCCAACTGGTGCGCTATAGGTAGTCCAGTCGGTGCGTTATAGGCCGTCCAGACGGTGTTATTAGCTGATTACTTTTATTACTAGTGAATGCAAAAAAATATGCTATAAAAGGTCTAAGTGTTTGTAATTTTCTTTATTTTAATTATCTGCTGGAATTTGTTTACCCTGCAATAGCAGATAGCAATATCAAAGCCTAGTACTTAATTACCCAGGACCTTCTTACCATGAGGCAACAGAGCTAATCACTAACCCATACTGTCCTTCCACTTATTATTCCTTAATATAATCATTTCAATTCATTTCCCAACACTATTTTAAAACTGACTCAAATATAAGCACTAACCAACCTATACAGCAAAATGTAAACTATGTATATTAGCTGACATGTCGTGTCCTCATATGTGTTAGTGAGTCCTTTCATTAGCTTTTTCACATTGTAAAAGAATAAATTAATGCATTTAACTAAGACTCATTTAAAAGACAACAATTATTTTCGTGTTCTGTTTTAAACCAATCTTTCAATTTATTGCGCAATCCTAAACCAACGACTAATCGCGTTAATAATCGCTGATCAAAACAACCGTTCGCTACAGCCATGACAAAAAGAATTAGAAAAGGAATGAATATATGACAGATTAGAGATTATCTTACAAAAACGCAGGCGGGAATAACTCCATCCTCCGAGCTGTGTTCCGCATACTCTCTCAGATTAGAACTCTCCACAATAAACGCTCGACTGGTAGCACTCAATCCTTCTTGCTGCAGATATCCTGCAAAAATCAACCAACCCACAGCTCCGTCATTACCAGGAGAAAGAATTCATTTATCTGATCGTTATTCCTGTCGTTCTGTCAGCTCGTCTATTCGCTAAACAAGCGCCTGCAACGCGAACAATGTAGCGCAGAAATGTCGTCAACTTACCTAGCACAAGTCTCGCTACATCCGACGGAAGAAGCATGTTTAACTGTTTGTTTATCTGAAGAACCGCGTTAACCTTAAACTAATACATTCAATCCAAAAGAACATCATACTGACAGGACTGTCGGTGTCGGTGTGGGGAAAAGAATTAACAGCGAAAAGGCGCGGAGAAACTGCCGTTACCCGGATATACTTCAGAACACGGGAACTCTGGGAAATGTAGTGTTCCGGTTTTTTCCACCAAACACATCTAAAGGATTAATTTATTATTTCTGTTTATTTCTATGAGTTTATTGTATTTTCGAATGTTAATTTTTTTCTTATTAACAATAACAGTGTAGATATTGTTTTAAAATGTATATAAAGAAAAACACAATACCGCCTACATTAAAAAGTTCTATTAAAATCTGTTTTTTGTTTGTTTCTTTCTTTTTTTGTGGAAAATTAGTAATTCATTTTAGAGTACCGATCAACAGTCAAATATTATAATAACAATAATTAATTTGCTGTTTGAATGTACAAAAATAACATTTTTATGGATTCACTAGCGTTTTATTCTAGAAATTTCCGCGGACACATGACGTTTATATCGGCTACGTTTTTCACAGGCGTAAAGAAACCGGATCAAACAGACTTAATTAATGGCAACGATTTAATACTTATTATAGTTATATATAATTATACTACAATATAATCACCAATCTTAATATCCTCACTTTAAATAGGGCAACCTATAAACTCGACTCGAATATATTATTAAACTGATTGTAAAATATCTACAGTCTACAGCTGACTTTTGCATAAATTGTACTATTATTGTTCGTTATTTAATCACATTTACATTTTGCATCATCTAAATATTCATTCATTCATTCATTCATTTGCATTATCTATCTATCTATCTATCTATCTATCTATCTATCTATCTATCTATCTATCTATCTATCTATCTATCTATCTA
>JAOTRA010000037.1:6407923-6423312 GCA_026260255.1 Pseudolaguvia tuberculata | reverse complement strand
TAGATAGATAGATAGATAGATAGATAGATAGATAGATAGATAGATAGATAGATAGATAGATAGATAGATAGATATGGGTTGAAAAAAGAAAATGGGTGTGCACCCTAAAAAAAGGAAACAGTACACATCCAGTGTTTATCTAGTCTAGTGTTGTAACAGGAACGTAGTGTTTTTCTTTTGATAACTAAAAATATAGCTCTTCAGTAGTTATTTTATACCTTTTTAAATTGAGTAAAAGTCGAAGTGGATATGGTGCAAGAGGCAAACCATAAGTTAAACAAAGCACCAATTCCACAGTGAAATGTAAAACACCAGCTCCAACTTCCAGATGTTAAAGGTTTTTCCATTAGAGGCTAAGTAAATTGCGTCACCCAGAAACAAAGCCAGTAGGAGATGTTTTAAACTGCAAAAACCGCTCGTAAGAAAGAGAGGAACACTGATACTGAATGCTCATTTTTGCCAAAGATGGTATGTTTTCAGTGATTTTACAAGTCATGGAAAATTAGTGTCTTTGATGCATGGACACGTCTGGTTTAGTCCTTTACATTGGCCCACCGTAGTGTTATTAGAATTCAAGTCAAGTGCGGGCTTTGCAAAGTGTGCATAGCTGCACCGTTTTGCAAATCTTTCACAACAAAAAGTCTGTGCTTTGAGACAGGCTGAAGGTCCTAGCAAAAGAAATGCCCCATCAGCACTCATCTCATGCGGTTTTGCCTCATTAGGGGCACGATACAAGAGGGAGGGCCAGATTTCGAGAGGAATGGATGCTTGAGCAGTTCCTGTGCCGTGGCCCTCTGGGCAGGGTCCCGAACAAGCATTCTGTCCAAGAAACCTTTGAGAAGGGGTGAAACCTACAAGAGCAAAGGAAGCCAAGTGAGAAAGTATCACAGAACAATAAATCAAGGAATAAAAACACAGTTCCATATTACAAATTACTTTGTGGAGATTTTTGAGTTTGGGTGGCAGGTTGTCACGAATCATCTTCATTGCTTTGAGTGGAGGTTCATTGAAATAAGGAGGTTCTCCATCAACCATTTCAATTACCATAATTCCAAGGGACCAAATGTCCACCTGTGACCAACAAGATAATTCAATGTTTCCTTGATGCAACAATAGCAATAACGTTAAACAATCAAAGAGAAGGTCGTAAAATTAAAAAGAGAAGAGAGAACAGGTGTAAATACAAGATCTCACCTCTGGTCCATATGGCAGTCTTGAGATAAGTTCAGGCGCCATCCAATATGGCGTCCCAACCAATGACTTTCTACGCTGTACCTCTTTAGAAACTTGGGCACAGAAGCCAAAATCAGATAGCTTAATCTAAAAATAAAAACAAAAAAGTACTTTCAGAATTGTTCAAATAAAACAAGAGTTGTACAGTCTGACTTCCAGTTAAACGTTTACCTCGATGCAATGCCACCACATTTGATGTCAAAAAGACAATTAAACTTTTTTCACATTTTTATATGATCTTTTATCTTGGCACATAAACTGAACATAAATTATGTAGATAAAATAAGCTGACGTGCGTTTCCTTCTATAAATATAAAAAGATCATATTTTCTCAGAACTCTTTGCACTGAATTACTGACTAAACATAAAAGGATATTTGGTCTGAGGATGGTGGGCAACAACATGAGGAAATGAAACAAAATAAAGAGGCAAACCCACACAGCAATGCCGAGAAGCGACTGCTGAGACACTACTTCCTCTTTTTTGACAGCAACACAATATGAAACTTGTGTGACAGACATGTATTTATTTAGGTACACCAGGAGTATCAGGCAAATTTTACCAGTGAAAAATAAATAACTCTCTCTAAGTGCTGATTGTTATACATATTTTATAGAACAATGAGCATATATTTTAGATTCCATAGATAAAGACTGAAAGCACAATGAAGTTGTTCTTGTTGAGAAAAAACAAGAGGAAGAGACAATACAGAGGTACATAAAGAGGTAATGGTTAAAACAAGATTTCTGGGAATTCTTTAAACTCCACCCTCCCACTGTTGCAAAGTTCATAGCTTTCTTATAACCTCTGTTTTCCATTTACTAGTTTATTTAAACATAAGAAAATGTGCAAAACAGATGCTCCAGAATCAGAATTATGCATGTGTGTTTAAATGGTGTATGACTTAATGAACTTAAGTTCTGAAAATGTGGAAAACAACTCACTCTGCCATCATGAGTAAGTAGAATAGAGTCACTTTTGATGTCTCTGTGGATGACACCCTGCACATGCAACACTGACAGAGCCTTAAGAACAGACAGGCACACTGTGGCAATCTGCTCTTCATTCATTCTGAAACAAAATATACAGTAGATATAAACCAATGAAGTCAAGGCACAAAAATAAAAGCAGTTAGGTTAAACATGCTGGTGCTAATACTTGTGCGACATGTAAGAAATGTAGCTGTGGATAAAAGTGCAAACCTGCCACCTAGTGGTGGCTATACTTACAAATTGCAACATCAACACTAGTCTGAACTATTCCCCTGTTGTTAAACACTTTCCATACAGGTACTATTACAATTTACGGTGATCTAATTATTAAAGATGTGGGTGTGGGCAATGAATAATAAGAAATAACTACAAAAACTTGCCTGGTATGTGTGACTATGTCAGTCAGTGCTCCACCTTCAAGAAATTCCATGACGACCCAGAGCTCATCTCCAACCAAGTAACTGTTGTACATGTCCACAACATTCTCATGGTGATAGTCTCGCATGATCACAACCTTACACATAATGATAAAATGCTTAGGATTTTAGGATATCAAAAAGACATTGAAAAGGACAAAATTCATTTAAGTCACCTCATTAAAGAGAAGCTCGCGCCGCTGTTGTTTACGCAGATCCATCTTTTTCACAGCCACCAGTTTGCCTGTACTTTTAACTGTTGCAATACACACAATACCAGTGGAGCCCTCACCGATTTTAATGTAGTGATCCAGGTAGGTGCGAGGGTCCCCGGGATCCACCACCATCTGAAGAGCAGCACGGAACTGCTCGTGAGAAACCCGCTGAGGTGGCTGGGGTGGCCCAGAAGGTGCAGGTGGTCGGGATCCTGGTGGAAATGGCTGGCTTTGGGGAGGATCTGGACCTAAAGCAGGGTAAGATGAATGATGCTGCTGGGAGGAACCCTTACCCCCACTGCTCCCACTCCGGTTTGGCCCACCGGATGTACCATTCGGGGGAGGGTCATGTGTTTTGCCAGACTTCAAGTCCTACAAAATATAAACAGAAGCATGAGAAAGTGATAGTGTGCACATAAAGCTAGCCTTCTTAGTTTGTGCTCACCTGACTACTTGGGTTTCTTGCTGAGTCACTTTCAGTGCGGGGGTAAGTGTTGAATGGTCTGGTTTGCTGTGCTGTTTTCATCACACCCTCTGTAACCGGTAGGTTGGGCGTACAAACATTTGGTCCAGAGAGAGGTCTCTTTTCCCGTGGGGACTGTGGGTTTTCGTCTTGATTTGTGTAACTAGATTTTGGTCTTTTGTCATTACTGATTTCTCGCCAGATGACTGGGTTGTGATGGTTTCGATTTCGGTCCCGTTCTCTAGGAGGCGGTACAGGCGGTCCAGAGGGTCGTTCTTGCTCTTTGTGTCTGTTGGGCTCTTGGCCATGGGGCTGCATCGGTTTTCCGTCATCTCTGTGAGCCTTGGCTGACCTCTGAGATTCTGGATGCATTTTTTCCCTACTTACATTCAAATAAGAAAAAGCGTAAGCTGTTTGCTCTTAAAAATTTGGTAATAAATAAATAAAAAAATAAAATGTACTTGTCTCTAGTATCGTCTGTATGGTCATAATGCTGGTGACAATTCTCGCCATTTTCCTGCAGTCCAGATGAGCTGGAGTCATTACGGGTTTGTGTGGGAGGACTTCCCCGACGAAGGGAGTTTGAACGGATCACAGACATGGTTTCAAACTCATCCAAGAGCCATGTCAAAGAGCCATCCACCCCTATCTTGCTGCCTCTCACTATAGCCTAAAAAAAAAAACCAGATAGTATACCAAGAGTAAGTGTAAAGAATAGTTTAGCATCGGGCCACTACAAAGCTTTGTGTTGACAAAAACCAGATAAAATAATTCAGAGGACAAGCACCTTTCGAGGCTCTACTGTGGTGATGACCGTGGCATCGATGAACGGCTTGGGCCTTTTGGCAGTGTCTTCAATGAGGCTCTGCCATTGGCGTGGAAGTCCCACAAACTTCTGCTCCTGTTCATCAAAGTCGGTGTGCACTCGGTGCTCAAAGTTGGAGGGAGCAGAGATCTGAACACGCAGCTTTTTCTTCTTGGTAAACATGATTGCAGCAGAGCATCAAAACTAAAATAAGAGAAAAGAGTGACCTTTAGTAAATAATAGTTCATACTAGGAATGCACAATATTAAAACACTTTGACCAATATCAATAATTAAGTCCTTCTTATGGCCGATTCAAATAAAGAAATATTTTCTACTAAATATTCTCCTTGATGTGTATTAAATAAAAAACTAAGATACACTCATGAAATGGATTTTATTGTCTCTTTGTGTAAGCTACCAGATAACTTGGTAACAAAGGTTAACATAACTTTGGATTACCTATAATTAACCACAAACTATTGAGTCAAGTATTTCATGCACAAAGAACTCTATTAAACGTACAGTCATATTTTAATACAATTTTGCCACAATGACAACCTTTCAAGATACATGTACCTTTCATAAAGATAAGAATTGTTGCGTTAAAAGCTTACACCTTTTTTCCTCTCAGAAAACTTGCTGAACATGTAGAGCAAATAGCAATGTCATGATCCTCTGTTGCCACTGAGGAAAAACCTCTAGTATAAATAGAAACTGTGTCATGCTCATTACATTATTCGTGAACCTGTCTTCACCAGTCACCAAGTTAGTGGTGAAAACCCAACTCACATGAGTCAATAATTTAGTCAAAATAAAACAGATAAATGTTAGAACAGATCATACGCCTAATTCAGTAAATGAGCTCATTTAGAATTTGATTTGAAAGTCTCATAGGGCTAAAAAGGGAATACATTTTGAAAAACAATCAGCTAGGAAAACATTTAGCAACTACTTAAATTAAATGAAATCAGGACTAACATGTCAGAGAGAAAGCGAGTCTCTCAGAAGCTCCCCAAGAATGATTCTGTAATTGGCTGTCGGTAAACACAATCTGCAGTGAAATCTGCAGATGCCAACTTAAGCTCTATTTTGCAAAAAGGAAGCCATATATGAATAGAAGCACCATTATGTCCTGCAGACCAAATTTGACATTCGTGTTGAAAATCCTATAAGCAGTGTTGGACGGACACCTTCCAGTCTGTTAGTGTTTAGTTTAAATGCTAGCATCGATGATGGTATGGGCAATTTGTATGTTTTGGAAATCACTATGAATGCTTAAAAGGTATATCCAAGTTTAGAGCAACGTGCTCTATTACAGATGTCTATTTCAGGGAAGGCCTCGAATATGCAACACCACATACAACAGCTATTGCAACAGTGTGACATCATAGTAAGAGAGTTTAGGTGTTGAACTTATCTGCCTGCAGTCCAGAACTTTCAACTATATATATTTGGCACAACATTAAACAAAAATTACCACAAACTCTTTTAGCTAGAAACGTGTATTAGGCAAGAATGAGACCAGATTCAAAAACCATAATCACAAAGTTTAGTTTTGAGAAGCATTTTATAGGTATTGGTGTTACCAATTTTTTTTTATAATAATAAGAATAATAACAGTATTAAACAATAAAAATTAAATAAGATCTTTGCACCATAAGTGCTCTGGCCCTAAAAATGTTACTCAAACATGCATTTCATAATATGCTTAGGAGAAGCGTGGAGCAAAGCAACATTAAATATCAGGTCAGCAGAACAGATAAAGCCACATATGCTTTGACTCTACTAACCAACACATTGTCTAACAAAGTATAATTCATTTCACTGAGGGTGACAGATTTTTTGTGTTAGTTTGATTCTTTTTACTGACTTTTACTGACTATGAAAAACATGCCATTTGCTTGCAAAGAGAAACGTAAGAAAATGGATAAATGTAGATGATTAAATGAGAAAATTTCTCATGTAAATGAGAAATTATTGCTGAATAAACAAAAAAAAGTTATTTGGTTCAGCTGTTTAGGAAAGCAGCAGAAGTTTCCTTTTCTAGCTCTTTATTTTTGCTTTGCAGGTTTCAGAAAAAAGACAATCATACAGGGGGAATAAGAAACACTCCCTGAAGCCAAACACTCATCACATACAGGCATGCAGTAAAGCCCCTCACCCCAGCGAGTCAGCCCTAGGAATCCCACTGTTTATTGGCTTGTGTTTGAACTGAAAAGATCTTTTGTAAAAAAGAAAAAAAAAAAAAAAAGGCAGCACCTATGTGGAGATGTCGGGAAGCACATGCCTTCAGATCTTAGCATAAAAGTTAGTAGGGACAGGGTTCCTCACCCATAGCATATTTTTAAATTGGCAAGAACTCCATCTTGGGCATAAGGTTTTCTTCATAAAAAATTCATTTTAATTAACAACAGTTAAATAAACTGTGTGGGAAGGGCCAACTAAATGGAGCAGTGAGAAAATCAAAAACTCGGGACTAACAATACTGTGTTCTTTAATGTTTATTGACTAGACACGTCATTAGTAGGTAGACTATCGTATTGTCATGGTCCATGCTTATGAAAGTATTGTTTAAAAAGTAGAGATTACAGCACAGACCGTACTAGATTATTTTTTCACCTATGTGTATTAAATCATAAATGATTACCCAACCTGACCTCGGCATTGCTCAATGGGCCAGTAATGGCATCTGGGTGGTCCTTTGGCTTCAACTCTCATTCTTTTGGTCAAGAAACCACACTCTTAAGCACTGACATCTTTCCCAGAAGCTTTCAGATACACTGACTATGGTTAGTTAAACAGTTTCAAGCTATTACAACCGATGAATCTAATGCAATTCTGCAACTATCAAAAACATTTTTGAAAAAGTATTAGCTTCCCTTTGTTAAATTTTTTTGACATTTATCTTATGACTAGTTAGAACAAACATTCAGCCAACGAGTGATGCAAACAAGTCATTTTAAATCAGTCGACAATAGATAGCAGAGCTGAAAGCCTCACGTATCATTCAAATCGCATGTATGGGGGCATTTTGGATTCACGGACTAAAGTGAGCACCACACCTTACAAAAAAGGTTAAATGTCAAAGTTATTTGTCAATTTGCAGAAATGAGCTCCAATACAGGCAGAAAGAACTGTGCTACAAAAAAAAAAGTCATAGCATTTGCCATCATCGGTATTGAAAAACGATTCACATTTATCTGCATATTTCAGTTAACCCTAAGAATTGTAATAGTGATTGGCTTAATACTTTTCTTCTGGCCTACACAAGCCAAGAAACACACAATTCCCTTACAATAGACACTGGGCTGGACCCACAATGCCCTTGAAAATGCTACAATACATGAACCAACCAAAGAGTATTCTATTGTTACTATTCTACTGTACGGTCAACAAGCTCAAGTCTACCGCACACCACGCATTGCACAGAAAAGCACACAGTTCTTTTTGGCCTACTGCATTCAAGCCCAAATGACCTTGCTAACCAGTCATGGCCATTTCCCAAACAATAAATGAATTATGCTTTTACTTAATGATACATTTAAACATGTGTACCAAGCCAGTTATCTGTATATAAAATGAGCCAAGTATAACCTAAAAAATAGGGAGGCATCTGAGGCCACGCCCTGTAAGAGGGTACCTGACAGCTTAGCAATAAATCTGCATCCCCCGAGAAGAATATCAAGCAGACTGTGCTTACTTCTATGACTTGGCTTATATGTCTGCAAGCAGACGCGAAAAAGATAATTCAAGAAACAATGATGGCTGTAAATGATGGAGCAAGATTGACAAAAAGGATAATATGACAAATGCTGTTTCCACCTTATTTACATGTAATTTCTTGCAGAATCTGGGAAACAGGGCTAGGGCTACACTAAGCAGCAGGTCAGTGTTTAACAGGCAACAATTGGTAATATTGTAACGCATCATCAGGATTATATTGCACATTAGAGTTGAACGATTAATTGGAATCAAAACAATTTGAAATGCTGCAATTAGCCAATTGCAAAAGGCTGCAATGTGAATGCGCAAGTCTCAGAGTAAATGCTTGAATATTCTCAACTTACTGATACAAGCCAATTAAATGTGTGCAGCCAATCAGCATTGTATTGGCCATGTGTGTGTATATAACATAACTAATAAAAAACAAAAAGCCCAGTGGAGCGAGATTTATACATTCTCCTGATTTAGGAATTAGCCAATGAATACTGAAAAAACAGCACATCTACAATTGAACAAAAAAGATCATTTGCAAGAATGAAAAAGTCTTACAGCTTAAGGAGTGTGTTGCTAAAAAGTCATCTGCAAGTGCTAGCTAGTGCAGTCTAGTAAGCAAACAAAAAAAGTAAGAAAGTCAGAATTGTTTGCGGCTGTTGCAGCATAAAAAGAGCTCAAAAACACCAGCGCAATAGAAGAAGCTGCTTTTTAGTAGAGTGACAAAAGGTATAAAAGATACAGAAACAATCTAAAGTGCTGGATAGAAGGACCAACCATATTTTATTTTCACTGTGCACTAAATTAGTGATAATTTCGAGATGAAGACTTTATGTAGACCACATGGGACAGAATATCCTGCATGAATAAATAAATAAATATGTAGCTTATGAAGCTACCGTATATTAACAAAATCATCTATTAGAAAGGCCTCATGTTTTCATTTTGCCGGGGGCCCCTAATTTCATCATCTATTTACCTCTGCACACATACTGCTAGTCATAGACATACAGAATCTACAGAAAGTGAACATTCTGCGCGAGTGTCTGTTTCTGCACTTGTATGTCAAGAATGCTTGGAGCACTCAGTACAGAATCAATCTATCTACATCATCCGACACAGTCTTCCAACATTAACAATGCAAGCTTAAGTAGAAAAATGTCTAACAATTCATGAGAATTTTTAATGAGGAAAAAACCCTGAGAAGTCAGTGTTTGACTGACAGTATTTAGAAAATACCCCAGAACCTACTCAATTATTTAAAGGATAATTAAAGTAAAATATTTGTGGGCACAGAAAGGGCTTTTCACTGACAAAAATTGTTGTGTCACAATACACCACACCCAAATGTCCACAATATCCGCTAATACACACAATCTTTCTGAAAAGCATATCCAATACATGTTCATTTTTAAACAGTCAATTGCTTTCATAAGCTTCTTTATTATAATCAGGTCAAAATATAATTGCTTAACATATTGCTCATGAATAATTGCCCAGCTGTGGTATCTAGGGTATCACCTGGGGTTAGTGAGCCATTATTCATTATTCTTAACATAAATGTTTTGCTTTGCAATATTCCCTCAAATATGAGACTTCAGGCTGTGAGTCACCAGACAAACCAATGGCGTCAGTATCTGACATAACAGCATAAAGTATAATTATGGCGTTATAATAATATGACCGATTGAAGACTAAGAGCATGCTAACTTTGGTAACACTGAGGCTGCAATATATATATCGTTTTATCATGGACATGGCAATGTATGCATCTGCAAGTCACATTATTCAACTGCACCACAGTTCAAAACGCATGTGATTTATAGATTGAATGAATTGAGTGAAATAGAGGGACGGTTTACACAGTAACAGCCCTTAATGTGCACATACTAAATGCTTCAAGCAACTTAAATTCGGTTTATTTAATTGTTAGGTAAAGAAGGGATATATTGTGCTCATTCATTTATACGGAGAAGACTATATACAGTGTGATTTTACAATGCCGTTATTTCTGTATATGAATCTCAAGGAAAAACAAAGCATTGTTTACATCATTAACATCTTTGTTCAATTATATTTGTCTGTGCGTTATATATTACACAGATTAAATTTATTACAAAAATACAGCAATCATAAGACAGTTAATTCTTACCAAATAGACCTACTTAAGTTTGTGATTTTTTCATATTTAATGCATAGTTTTTTTTACCGATACCCTGCATCTCTACATGACAGATCAGAATGACAAACATTGTAAACCGTATGCCTATTATTAATAGAGTCCAACCTGCTACTTTTGTATTTGTTTATTTAACAAGAAAACCAATGCCAAGAGCCAGGGATTGCAAACTTTCAACAGACGGGTAGGCAAATGAAATACAAGCTAGAGCAAGCCACCAAGAAGTAACTCTTTAGACAAAGCGCCTATCCAAAAGTTGGTTACAAACCAATGAAAATAAAAGTGCCTGATCAACTGAGCATAACTCAAATCATCCCAACAAGCAGCTTTACTAGTACTTGTACCCAGAGGAGTATGCAGTACCTGAAATCTGTCAAAGCATCAAATGAAAGTGGAAAATTAGATGCAAAGAATCCAAAAAAATTTGAATAAAAGAATTGCCCCTAAAGTATTTAACTAGCGTTTAGAAAGTTTTTATAATAGGGGAAATACGTTCGAATGTGTTCCTTGTAACAAAGATTCTTGTATTAACAAATGCTGTTAAGGAAATGTCTGACTAAATTTGTTTTTGCATGAATTAAAACAGGAACTCACACACTCAACCAGATGAAATATGACAAACTGAAACAGCAAATGGTATTTAAAATAACAAATGAATTGACCAAAGAGCAGGACATCAGGATGTGCTGTCAACTTCTCTGGAGTATTCTGACTCATTCTGAACAGAGTGTATCAGTATAACACAATTAAAGTACCACATTTCGGTGCAAACCCCCAACCAGTGCAGCCTTACATTTACCTCTTTTATATAATTGAGCAATTGGGGATTGAGTGTCTTACTCAGCGGTCCACAGAGGTGGTGGTAATCAAACCCCCCCCAGACTGTCTGGTATCTTTCTAGTATTACTTTAACACCTTATTCACTAAGCAAAGACTTTCAAATAGTAAAAGACAGATAAAGTGCTTATTAGAAGGCAACACAATGCTTGTTACATGATCATACTGACAATTCATCCATCCATCCATCCATCCATCTGGGTAACACAAAAACCGCACACAAACAATCCCAGCAACCAAAAACTCAACTTTTAACTCCGTTTCTTTGTGTTATCTGAAACAAATGAACAGCCAAAACGAACAGCCTGAGGGGCATAAATTACAGACAATAAATGTAATTAACATTAACTATATAATACATCCTAGTCGGAGTTTAGGAATAACCGGGCACCGACATTTAAAGACAACTAAATGGCAATAAATACAACTTTAAAGCTGTAAAGTTTCTGTAAACTTTGTTATTTCTTAAATTACATCGTGAAAAGAGTAAAAACTTTCTATGAATGAATGAACTCGTTAACTTGGTTTAACGTTACACTAACAAGCTAAATAAGACTAGAACAGCTGACTAAAGGGAAAACCCCATAACGAATCAAATAAATGGAGCAAAAACTGACTTTTAATTCATCCTAATAAGGCTGAACTTAAAAAGGAATGTAAAGTTGGATTATTAAAAAGTTTTAAAAGTAAACTTTTTTGATTTTAGCAAATCTGCTTGTAACGTCCCGACTTTCAAAATGGATAATGCTAGGCTAGGTTAACGTACGAACTCTGCCATGCATGAAAGCTAACAGCTAACACGAAAGTAGCTATATATTAGCATCACCGAAACTCAAATCCCAAAAACTTGTGTTGTCGGTGAAACAGCGCAAAAAGAAAGTTGACAAAACTCAGATTTTAACCGGTTTTATTCATTTACCTGAATTCCGTCAAAGGTTTAACTCCATAAACTCTCCGGCGCGCGTTATCCTCTGAGGAATACTTAGAAACTTCAGTAAAACTGGCTAAATGCGTTTATCTTAAGTCAAACCCCTTGGCTACAACACCTCCCACGCGCCATGTTGGAAACAGAAACAACATCCGGGTATCGTTCAGACGTCACAGCGCTCCTAGCGGCAACGCTGAGATTACCAGTACTCACAGAGGGTAAACTTAATCCAGTATATACTGGACATATCCGGTGGAAATACACAGGCGTTTGTGCCTTAATTATATTCTTATTTATAGCTAAATAAGGTACTAAAAGCATTAAAAAAAAGTATAAAGGATTTAACCAGTTAACATTAAACACAGTTTGGCATTTTACAGTTAGCCCCTTTTTTTACCTCGCACTTGAAACACACACACACACACACACAAAAGGTCCATGTTGCTCTACAACAGTTTATTGCGCTGTATTTTATGATTGTATCTGTAAAAGTAGTGTGGCCCTGAGATAGACTGGTGACTGTCCAGGATGTACCCTTACCTCTCGCCCTATGTACGCTGGGATATCCTCCGGCAGACCCCTGTGACCCCGAATTATGGAATTAGTGGGTCACAAGATAAATTAAAGTCAAGTCAAAGAAGTTTTATTGTCATTTTAACCATGTATGTTAGAATGTAATGTTCTAGGATGTCACGCTGGATAAGCATGTCTGCTAAACTAAATGCTGTAACTTTAACTGTAAAAACATGTCTGTGAACGGTGAGAGAATACACAAAATCTAGGAGGTCACAGAGTGGTTTACCCAGAAAAGAAACACAAAGCAACCCAAGGTAAGGAAACTGATTGGCTGGTTCTTGTCACAAGACTCACAGTGCACATTTATGGCATTATTTGGAGTGATTTATCTCTTTTATACAACAGCATTGCTTAGGGTCCTCTGTGGTGGTGGTAACTCAAGGGCTGCCACAGTGGGGTTTTTTTGTCATTTGTACTTTTTTCAATCATCATGTACAAAACCATTATTAAGTCAACACAGATGGTCCGTGCATAAATTTACCTTTTGTTCCCACTGCTGTTCACCTCCACTTTCACACCTGCAATAGACGTGTTTCTGCAGCTGGGAGACTGCAAAACGCATTTACTTGGTAGTACTTCTCACGCATATAACCACAGAGTACTGATACACACAGATTTATTTATTAACAGATTACAAACATCACACCTCTATACAAATAAGCTGGTAAGAAAATGAATGAATGAATGGATGTATGTGTTTCTCCCAAGATACGTTTGAATAGAAAAAAATAATTAAATAATATAAATGATTAAAGGGGTCCGGTAATGATGCACATGATCCATCTAAGTGAGCTGCAACCATCCAAGGTCTTCTGACCTGTCAGCACAAAAAAAAAACTTTGCTGATATAAATAATTTTCCTCAATGGGGAAATCAACTCTCAATTTGCTTTACTAATTGTACAAAACACCTGGACAAACCCAATACTGAGCTGTTTAATTAGAGTTTGGAAAAACAACATAGAGCTTATTTAAAAATAAGCAAAAGGAAAACATGAAAAAAACATGTGTCTCTCTAACTAATAATAATAATAAAATACAAAAGCAGGGCGGTGCAGTGGTGTAGTGGTTAGCACGGTCGCCTCACAACAAGAAGGTCTCGGTTTCGATTCCCGGGCTGGGGATCTTTCTGTGCGTAGTTTGCATGTTCTTCCCATGCTTGCCTGGCTTTCCTCCCCACAGTTCAAAAACATGTACATTAGGTTGATTGGTGAGTCTAAATTGCCCATAGGAGTGAATGGTTGTTTGTCTATGTGTAAGCTTGCGATGGACTGGCGACCTGTCCAGGATATACCCCTACCTCTTGCCCTATGCGCGCTGGGATATGCTCCAGCAGACCCCAGTGATCCCGAATTGGGAAGAATGAATGAATGAATGAATGAATGAATGAATGAATACAAAAGCAATGTGAAACTTTTATATACTGCCGTTATAATATAACAATCTATACAAAAGGGCTGGTAGAATTAGATAAATATTAGGATACTTACTCAGCATCTAACTTTGTAATATTTTTCCCAGTCGCCATTAGTTCCGCCACTCGTGAGACAGCAGGATCAAAGTTCAAGCTGGCTGCTGCAACCACTTCATCATCTCTGTATGGTAACATGAATGTCTTGAGGATGAAATTGACTTAACGGCATTTTCATTTACAAAGTAAGTCTTATAAATTACTTGATATAAAATGCAAGAAACTTCCTCTCTTTGACACTTCCTTTGAAAACAATGTCTGTATAACCTTCACCATAACCTTGAAAACAAATAAATATCTTCCATTGGTTAATAAACATGGTCCACAGAATTAATGCAAAGCAACTGTTTATTCGTATATTACCTGTATATCGGATACTTTTCCCTAGCAACACAGTCCAGAAATATGGGACAGAGTGGAGTTTAGTTTGCTTATTCAGCATATTTAAGGCTGCAACACGACCTGAAACAACATTTAAACAGAAAAACAATCAATTCAATTCCATTAAATAGTGAGAATTGATCATTGGGCTTGACTTTTTTTTTTATTGCATTACCATGTGCTTGTGCCAACTGCCAGTGTCCAATATTGACCTTCTTATCAGCATGAATTGAAAGAGGAAAGGATGCCACATCCCCAGCAGCAAAAATATCAGAAATGTTGGTTCTCATAAACTAAAAAAACAATAAGCATACAAACGTTGATCATTATAACAATTGGAATCTAAATTAAATATGAAAAAAGTTTATTAATATATATAAAACATGTAATTATTATTTTAAAGAGCATTCCTCTTCTATACCCGCTTATCCGCTTATTTTGGGTCATAGGAAACTGCTGGAGCCTTTCCCAGACGTCTCTGAAGGGCAAAGGGCAGGGAGGATGAACTCTGTGCAGGTCACCAGTTTATCACTGGGCCACACAAACACTCACACTTAATCCTATGGCCGGTTTAGAATCACCAATCAACCTAAAGTGCATGTTTTTGGAATGTGGGAGGAAACCAGGGAACCCCGCGCAAGCACAGAGAGAATATCTTCCCAAAGAAAGATGCCTGCCCTAGAATCGAACCAGGGTGGCTAACCTTAATTGTATTAAATTACATTAAATTCATTTATTCATCTTCTAACCCGCTTATTCCCTAATTTGGGGCTCACAGGGGTCTGCTGACACATAGGGCGAAAGGCAGGGTACATCCTGAACAGGTCGCTAAGTCCATTGCAGAGCCACACTAGACAAACAACCACACACACTTAAGAATCACTAATAAACCGAATGTACATGTTTTTGAATTGTGGAGAAAACCGGAGTACCCAGATAAAACGCATGCAGGCATGGGGAGAACATGCAAACTCCTCACAGAAAGACTGGAACCTGGGACTTTCTTGCTTTTAGGTGACCATGCTAACTACTCCCCCACTGTGCTGTCTTACATTTTATTAAATTAAAAATGTGCATGATTAGTAATAAGGTATACACAATAGACGGACGGACGGACGGACGGACGGACGGACGGACGGACAGACAGACAGACAGACAGACAGACAGACAGACAGACA
>JAOTRA010000037.1:6375483-6407823 GCA_026260255.1 Pseudolaguvia tuberculata | reverse complement strand
ATCTATCTATCTATCTATCTATCTATCTATCTATCTATCTATCTATCTATCTATCTATCTATCTATCTATCTAAATATTAAAAGTGTTTAATATAAATATATAGGAATATATATTTATATAAATGATAGGAGGATTAATGTAATATTGTTGTTTGGAATATTGTTCTATTATTTACAGCAGACATTCCAGGGTCAAAGTGTTTGATTGGCTTAACTGAACATCTTGGAATAATTAGCCACCTGCCTCCCTGTCCTGCACACTTAATTCATGTTCACCTTTAAATAATTGAGATGGACAGTTTGCATTTGATCAGATTGGCTATAGAATACACAGAAATGCACTTTTACATGAACACTGTATAACTTCACTACAACACAAAGGCAAAGAGATTTTTTTTTTTGGCGTAACCCTGAACAGATGGCACACTCTTCCTGCCTGACTGATCACACCCAATTGGTGTTTTAGGTTTTGTTCAATAATTTGTGTATCTTTAGCTCTGAACGTTTTATAATAAGACAATAATTAGTTGTAAATATTCTTAAGGGGCAATTAAGGACGTAACTATTGAAAACGCTGGTTACTGTACATTTGAATGTTAACCTAAAAATGCAATAGTATAGATGACTAGCTTTCCTTTTTCTTTGTGTTCATGTACATTTCTAGAGGTTCTTGAGAAAGAAGAGCTGCTCGAGGCATGCTGTCAGGATGTGGAGAGCAGACTGCAAGATGAGGTGCACTCCCAGGAGGAGCTGCGTGACGAACTGAGTCACAAGGGGATGCTGGTGGGAGCTCTGAGAGCAAGTTTGAAGGAGAAAGAGCGCCGCTTCCTGGATGAGCTTAAGCAGCGCAGTCACAGAAGCACTGCGCTGAACTCCGAGCTTCAGAAGCAGACCAAGACTGCTGCCTACCTTTCCTTCCAGCTGCATGCTGCTAGACAAAAGCTTCAACAACAGCAGCAGCAGCAGCAGCAGGATCTCAAAAACCAGGAAGTTTCTGGGACAGAAAATCCATCCTTTTTTAGTCTGTTTCAGCATGACAACTTCACTACACCTACGGTCAAACCCAAGAGGCGCAGCGGCGTCAGGGCGTGTTCACATCTCCGTGCCGAGCGGGCCAGGGAGTGTGTTCCTCGTGAGAAGGTAACAGGTCCAGAGGAGCCCATGGCTATGCCTGACCCTGCGCTCTTCCTGCACCCACGCAGACTGCAAATGACTCGATCGTTTCAGCATCACACACAAACACTGCGAGGGGCTGAGGGTGGAGTGGATCCGGATGAAACTGGTCAGGGAGACTCAGCCAGCAGGCTGCTTGCTACGGTTCCAGTAACAGCGGCAATTGCTAAGAGCAAAGCAAAGTGACAGTGCTGGTCAATCAATACTTATTTACCTCTTATCACTGACTGTCCTGGCCCTGACGGTTTCTTTCAATAGTTTGCTATTTCTCTCCTAAGCCTTGAAATATCATAGCCAGCAGACGAGTCGTAGTGCACAGTGCGGCTGTGTGGTTTGGTCTTGCCTTAGAAAGGACAACCATTGTTTAACAGTTGCCTTTGTCCTGGCTATTTGTTACTAACACGTCCTTACTTATGCGTGCAGCAGATTATCAGGCTTTTTTTGTGTATTCTTGCTCTATGGTATGTTTTTGCTAATAATACATTATATTTCCCAAAGTTTTTAAGTGAAGCATTGAATAAAAACCCACAGACGTTTTAATTGAAGAAAAAACATTTGCTGTAGAACACAGCTCAGGGGTTACTTAGCATAGAGAGTTTGAACGTCTGTGTGTTTGTGGGTATATAAGTTTTAGAAGATTTGAGTAAGGAATCGTATAATAATCACATTAGTTTAGAATTTCTTCCATATTTGGCTGCAGCTTTTTTGTTGCATCTTTTAGTAAGAATCACGTTACTTCTTAAAATGTTCTACAAACCATTCATAGCAGTCCAGCACCTTTGAACAGATGTATGGTCACCTCACAACAAGAACGTCCCAGGTTCAATTTCCGGGCCGGGCATCTTTCTTTGTGGAGTTTGCATGTTCTCCCCGCGCTTGTGTGGGTTTCCTCCGGGTACTCCGGTTTCCTCCCACAGTCCAAAAAACATGTACATTAGGTTGATTGGTGATTCAAAATTGCCCATAGGAGTGAATTTGAGTGGTTGTTCGACTATGTGTTGCCATGCGATGGACTGGTGAACTTTCCAGGGTTTTACCCCTGCCTCTTGCCCTATGTGCGCTGGGATAGGCACCAGCCACCAGACCCCCTTGACCCCGAATTAGGGAATAAGCGGTTAAGAAGATGAATGAATGAATGAATGAATAAATGATTGAGTGAATGTACACTAGTGTCCAGAATATCACAGATAATAAAGGATCTTGTCAAGATAATATAAATCATTTAAAAGATTATGAAGATAAAATAGAAGTGACAATAATATATTTATTATCTCCCTATTTATTTTTAATTATTAGCTAATAAGTGGCAACATACAACAGCCCCCGGAATGAGAAAAATATTTGTCATTGGATTGATTGTGGTCTATAAAATATATCCGACAAAACTATTCAGAAAGTGGGAGCAACATGTTCAACTTCACTCCCCAAATAATAAAGTATGATAAGTTAAATATTTTTAGAACAATAAAAAACATTAAAGTTATTTGCTGCTAAATTTACTTAAATTGCTTAAATTTTTCTCCTGATGTATTCAGGATAAATTGAGAACAAAATCAGAAATATTTATAGAAGAATTCATTTAAAATAAAGTCTGCATTGTGGTATGGATTTGTTATTAGTAGTAAAACAAACTAAACGTTGGGTGGTGTGGTAGTTAGCACGTTCGCCTCACAGCAAGAAGGTACCATATTCGAATCCTAGGCAGAAGCCTTTCTGTGCAGAGTTTGCATGGTTCTCCCCAAGCTTATGCGTTTTTTTCGTTCCTCCCACGGTCCAAAATATGTACAGGCTGTTTGGTGATTCTAAATTACCCATAGGAGTAAGTGTGAGTGTGTGATTATACATTATGTGTAGCCCTGTGATGAACTGGTGACTTGTCCAGGGTGCACCCCTGCCTTTCGCCCCTATGTGGGATAGGTGTCAGTTTAAGAAAGAATCCTACAAGTGTGTGTTTGTGTGTGTGTGTGTGTGTGTGTGTGTGTGTGTGTGTGTATGTGTGTACAATTTATTGTCACTATCGGATTATGTTAAATTTGCTAGCATTCAGATTATAGGCTGCTGAATCATAATCCAGAGCTTGATATTTTGGGCAGAGGTGTTAGATATACCTTATTCAGCCCAACAAATACATTTAGAATCAATGTTTCTTCTTTCTTGTAAATGAAAAAAAAAGTCTGTATTATTACACTAGGGGGTGTGGTAGGGGGCAGAAACAAAGCAATACTCTCAGTGCTGTAAATCCTCATTAGCTAGCTATAAAATGTAGCCCGTAATCATGTTTCTTTCCAAAAGAAATCATTTCACAGAAGGTTTAATAGCAATGCGGACACACAGATTATGCAAATACTTGCCTCTTTTTTATATTTGCTTAAATACAATTTATATTTTATTTTCTAAACAGTGAATATCACATTTTCAGACTTTTTGCTTCTATACATTGTTATATGGGTGTCATAGTGCAGTGATTAAGGTGTTGGATTGCTAATTGGAAGATTAAGATTCAATTCCCAGTACCACCAAGGTGCCACTGCTGGGCCCCTGAGCAAGGCTCTTAACCCACAATTGTACCGAGATGAATGGACATCACTTTGAATAAGGGTGTCTGCCAAATGCTGTAAATGTTAATGTAGTTGTTGTAACAATTTTAACTCCATAAAAACACCACAAAAATACATTTGGCATAGAAACCTGCTTGAGTTGGTCTGGGATTTGTAAAGTCTCACTTTAAACCCTGCAACAACATTTACAGCATCTGGCAGACGTCCTAATCCACAGCAACTTTCCAAGGTGCTGGAAATCAAACCCTGAGCTTCCAATTCTAACAGTTCTAATTCTGCAGTCTAACACATTAACCAATAAACTTTAACATTAGAAATGATGCAAAAAAAATTATGATTTATATTCACACTGATTTTATTTTTTTTAATTTAGAAAATTGTTGTTATTATTTTGCTTTATATGTTCCTTAAGTACCTACGTTTCTGTAGTGTAGTGGTTATCACGTTCGCCTAACATGCGAAAGGTCCCCAGTTCGATACCGAGCGGTGGCGTAGTGGATAGCACAGTCGCCTCACAACAAGAAGGTCCCAGGTTCGAATCCAGGCCGTGATCTTTCTGTGCAGAGTTTGCATGTTCTCCCCGTGCTTGCGTGGGTTTCCTCCGGGTGCTCTGGTTTCCTCCCACAGTCCAAAAACATGCAGATTGCGGTGGATTGGTTATTCTAAATTGTCCATAGGAGTGAATGTGAGATGGACTGGTGACCGGTCCAGGGTGTACCTCTCGCCCTATTTGTGCTGGGATAGGCGCAGCAGACCCCCCGGATTCGGGAATAAGCGGGTAAGAAGATGAATGAATGAATGTTCCTTAAGTACTATTCAGAAGGGTTATGGGTTTTTCAAATTTATAATACCTTCCATCATTTCTAAAATAAAAAAGGATTTCATCAGATTTTAAGCATTGTTGTGTGGATTGGATCAAGCAAATCCTATCGTTAAAGCATATAAAAAAATTTTATGCTTCCAAATTTTTGGACAATTTAGAAAAGACACACATATAGATAGATGTGGTTGTAAAAAGTCTACAAACCTTTACATTTCCATATATATATATATATATATTCCAACTGAGTTTTCATTTTGAGGATTGTACTTGTGTTTAGGTCACATGACCATGACGTCGTTTTTGGTTTGGTTAAATTGGGGAAGAAAAGAGAACAGTGGTTAAAGTAGTGTCTCTACAGGATGTCCCATACGTTTCCATAAAGAGGAAATAATAAAAACAATAAGCATTTTATTTTATGAAAATTGTTTAATTTATATAATATGCTCTACATAAAGTCCAGGGTGTACCCCTGCCTCCCGCCCTATGTGTGCTGGGATAGGCTCCAGCAGACCCCTGTGACAGCAAATTAAGGAATAAGTGGGTTAGAAGATGAATGAATGATTGAATATGCTCTACATGACTACTACTGGAACCTTTCGATGTACGTCCTCCACTGCTGAAGCACAGCTAGAGTTGTATGTTATGCTTGTAATGGTGTTGGCGATGTGCTCCTGAAGATCAAGTGGGGTGAGAATAAATTTAAGAATTTTATTTTTCCTATGTATGGAAACTTATGGGACACCCTGTATACTAAAAAAAGAAATTGCTGTAACAGATTTTTTGTCAAGATGTAAATTTGGACAATATTTCATTCTAAGGCTTTTTATTACATAGTCTCAGAATTACTGACTAAAACCCTACGGTTACACCAGTCATTATTACATGTTTAACCAGTTGTGTAATGCTAACCGTTGTATCTTGCCAGGTTTATTTCCATGATATTATGTATATTTCGAACCACATGGTTTTTTGTTTTCATACATGAACTGCTTCATCACTATTATTACTGTGATTCGACTTCAAGGGATGTGAAGTAGTGAACTTCCCTACAGTATATAAACAACTGTTTAAGCTACACCAGGGTTTTTTTTTCATTGTACTTCTTTTGTATTGAGTTTCTATTGTTAGTTATGAGGTTTTGTTACCTCGAAGTGGTTGAAATAGTTAAATAAACCGTCTTCCTGACTCAGAGTGACGTAACTCTTTTGACTGTTATACAATATGCAGAGGTTCTGCTATTATGCAGTGGCAGCTTTGAGCTGGATTTACAACCGTGACCTGTTCGCTTTAAACCAGTTTAGCTACATGAGACAAGATCTTGCAATAATACCCTGTATTCTCTGCCACAATATTAAAAGGTTGTATCCTCCAGTGTCTGTCTTCTTTGTAGAAGGAACGAAGGAAAGGTCAAAAATAACCAGGTTAATATTTATATCCCGGGCGGTGCGGTGGCGTAGTGGTTAGCACTGTCGCATCACGACAAGAAGGTCCCGGGTTTGAATCCCGGGCTGGGATCTTTCTCATGTTCTCCCTGCACTTGCATAGGTTTCCTCCGGGTACTCCGGTTTCCCTTCACAGTCCAAAAATATGCAGATTAGGTGGATTGGTGATTGTAAATTGTCCATAGGAGTGAATGTGTGTGTGAATGATTGTTTGTCTATGTGTTGCCCTGAGATGGACTGATGACCCGTCCAGGGTGTACCCCGCCTTTCGCCCTATGTGTGATGGGATAGGCGCAGCAAACCCCTGTGACCCCAAAATCGGCAATAAGCGGGTAAGAAGTAGATGAATGAATGAATATTTATATCCCCGTCTTTTTTGAAGTAAATTACTCAGTAAATTTGATCTTTATTCGTAAGTAAAATGTCATTGATGGAACAGTAATTTGTATTCTCACTTCAGCATAGTAATTTATTACTTTTTCCACCTCTGCCAACAAATTTGTTACTACTACTACTACTACTGATAATAATAATGATAATAATATGGTCGTGACCCGGATTAGTGGTCAGAAGATAGATGGATGTATAATAATGATGATAATAATAATAATAATGTTTTTTAAGAGAGGATTTTCACTTAAAAATGGCCGTCGGTTATTCAAATAATTCTCCGCGTTTTTATTACTATAAACTGTACCACTTCGCTCGCCGTAACTGCGCTATGAGGGGCGGGACAAACACAAAGGCATGGAGGTCAAGAGGAGGAGAAAGGCACGTGGGTCTGCTTGTACCCGTACAACTGTCCTTCGCCTGTCTGACGTGAACTTGTTTTTGTGCTGTCTATGTGTGTGCATGTATTTACATCACTTCTCTGACCGGACAATCCATTTCCACATTTCTGTTCACATTCATCTGACGTCTCAAAGCAACCGGATTCTGTCGCACAGTCTGAGGGTTGGTGGTTTGTCAAAGATACACCATCATCATCATCATTATCATCATCATCGACATCATGGTGAGCAAAACGGATGAGATGCCAGCATCAGTGCCGAACTGCGGCTCAGTGGATCTCGATCAGAAAGGAGGAGAGACACCGAACAGAAAAGACACCGACATAACCAAGCTGAAGGAGTGCTGCCCGTTCCGTAAGTCAATCCCGAGATCCAGCTGCAGTAGGAGCAGATAACTGCGGGAATCGGGATGCAGACATCCAGGGGAAATAATAAACCTGTGTCTTCAGTCACCTTTGTTAGATTAGCTTGCTAACTCGAACAGTAAGCTGGACATGTGAAAGGACATGTCTGATGGGGACAGTCAGACAGTAATCAAGTGTGTGTGTTTTCAAACATCAGTTTCAAGATCATGACAAAATGATAGCTGTTTCTTTTAGTATAAATGTGTGTGTGTGTGTGAGAGAGAGAGAGCTAGAGGCAGAGGTTTGAACTATAACTCGCCATCATTGATTTCTGACTATAGCAGCTTCCTAAGTTAATCGTTAGCCTTTTAGCCCGGTTACTTTTAAAACTAACATTATTAAAGATTTCTCTCAAACATTAACCTCCTCCAAACACCCCGTGCAATTTATAAATATCTTAAATCGCGATCTTCCGATCCGGAGATTACCGCACATGTTCCGTGCGTGCGTTGCCTAATGAACTGAAGGTCACCTTCATCGGAACAAACCAACTCCGAACAAAAAAATAGGGGTGTCTAAACTCACGCTGTTATATAACCAGAATATTCTCGTCGCTCTGACACTTTATTTTTTAATATATAATAATTACTGTACTAGAATAATTTTTAAAGCGAATAGGTCATGTTTGTGGTGGTTATTGTCGAAGCTTATTTTCCCTTACTCGCACCCCCTCCCTTCCCGTACCTTGAATAGTGTTCTGTGTCCTGACCGGGAAGCGGAAGTTGCCGCACATGGAAAGTCGTAATGCTCGTATGCCGATAGAAGGTTATTGCTACCTGTTCAGTGTAGAGGGTGCTATCGGTAAGTGCTGTTTTTTTTCCACCGACTACATTGGCAGGTTTATAAGCGAATATAAATTTGGTAAAATCATCTTAATTGGATATTTTTTCATGTTTGAAAGCAGGAGATGTTGTACAAGTTGGCACGCAGTGAGTTAGCGAACAGGAGCGTTCAGTGTCATTTCCCAAGGACCTTGGCACAGCGGTGCTGTAGTTAGAGCTGCCGGGACTGCAGTCAATCAGGCGGATTAAAGCCGAAAGTTTCAGGCTCTGGTTATACCTGTAGAAATGTTTCGATCAGACTGGGTAAAGGAAAAGCCACTGTATCGTCTTGGATGTATTTCCAGGTTCTGATCTTGTATCAGTGTTTTGTAGGATGGTTTAATCTACACTTAGCCTGGTGTAATCCCTGATCAAGTCACTCAGCAGGGAGAGAACACTCGACACACTTTTATCCTTTGTGCATCTGTGGGATCCACTTAATTATAACCTGTGAAAAGACATGTCAGGTTATATGCTACTGGTGGGCACCACTGGGCGCTGGTGCTGAGTTGTTGATCGGTAGACCAGGATCAAGCCACCAACCACCTAAGGAAGATCTGAGCTCATATCTGCCACTGTTGGGTCCTTGAGCAAGACCCTTAACCCTTCCTGCTCCAGGGGCGCTGTACAATAGCTGACCGTGCACTCTGACCCCCAACTTACTAAGATGGGATATGCAAAGATAAACATTTCACTATATGTTGTACTGTGTGTATAATCCTGTATGTGACAAAATAAATTGGAATTGTGAATTATAGTTAGACTGTTGGAATGTAGTAGGTCGGGGGTTAAGGTGTTGACTGCTTATGTGGTTGTTTGCACTTTACTGTTGGGCCCATAAACAAGGTTCGTAATCCTCAACTGTGCAGTAATAGTGTGACGGTTTATTCTGGATTTATCCCGAGGAAAGAACTTGAACACTGAGCTACTTTAAGAAACTAGAAACGCTAGCTTATTATCTGCCACAAGGTTTGCACAAAATGTCAGTGTGTAAAAGTGTTTAGTGAACTGAAGGCAGCCATTTATAATCATGTACTGCTTTTGATAACCTGTTTTTCACTCGGTGAGCTCTTCATTTGAATCATTTACCAACAATGACTGACCTGGTGGTTAAAGATAGCATTTAACGGGTAACTTAAGATTCATCTAGGAAGTAAGCAGAGAACCAGACAAAATGAATTTTAGATCACATCTGGTGGAAAAATATATGGGTTTACGATAGTCCAGGGCGCGGTGGGGGTTATGTTCATGCAAGATAAACTCTTTTTGTGTTGTGACTGATCATGGTGTTGTGTTTAATGCTAAACAAAGGTATTATTGGAGTGAAATGAAGAGGGGGCGGGGCAGATAGACTTCACTCAGACTGCTGCAAGGGGACAGAAGGGCATGTAGTTGTGAAAGATCGAGGCGAACTCTGTACCAAAATCCGTATAGATTTCTCTGAGTATAATAGAAGAGATGAGAAGAGAATAAAAGGGAATAGGATCTCATGCTTTTATTGGCATTGTAATAATAACGTTTAATCAAACCCATTATATCAATCAGTAGTATCACCTTCTTTAGTAAGGAAACTTTTAACTTTTAATGGGCTGTGGCTGTAAAAAGTTTTTCAAAATTGATATTCGTGTCCATTTGTATAATTTGTATAATGTTTACATGGCATCTAATACCTTTTTTATTTACTACACTCTTATCTATTAATTTATCGCAGTATTTATTTATCTTTTATTTTTCAAAAGACACCGAGCAGTTAAGGGTTAAACTCCCAGCAGTGGCAGTTTGTTGGTGCTAAGAATTAAAATCCCATAATCTTCTGATCAGCAGTCCAAACACCCCCTTACAATTTCTCATTTCTCTGGTTCAAATCGGGGCAGGATGGGGGGTGGGTGGGTGTTGGGTCAGTTATTGAGAAGGAAGGTTTGTCAATATTTGACTAGACTGGTATCAGAGTCAAATTTGGAACCTTATTATTCCTATCATTGTGTGTTATGGGATGCCTTATGTTTGTTGCTAGAGCCTTGATCTCCTGACTGGTTACCTTGAAATCAGTCAAGGACATTGTTTGTCTGGAAGCAACCAGTTGGTCTTCTCTGGCCATGGCTGTGTTCTAACTGTAGCAGCTGTAATATAGAAAGTAGTTAGATAAAGTGTGATTTATCCTCCAGACTCAAGGTTACAGTTTAGTTTGTTAGTGTTTGTAATGTTCATGCTGGTTCCGAATAGATTCCGAGTGCTGGGAATAGGAAGAGGTATTCCAGTTCTGGCATGGGCATAGTCAGCTGTTAAATTTGGCAGGAATAGTCACATTCTCAAGAAGAGCAGCTGCTGGTGTTTTTCGTAGAAGAAATCTCTTTGACCAGCTTTGTGGGGCTCTGAATGCAGAACACAATGCCGTGTGTGACTACAGCTGAGGTGAGGCGGTAACAATTGCATAGTTGCTAAAGAAACCGTCTTTTTGTGACCATGTGTGTTAATTTGACCCTTTCTCTTTGACTCGTGTTCCTCAAAAGTGTTATCCTCTCTGCCTGAGGGGTGTGTGCGCGCGCCTATCCTAGCTCACATAGGGCAAGAGGCTGGGTTACACCCTGAATGGGTCGCCAGTCCATCGCAGGGCCACACAGATGAACAACCAGTCACACACACACATTCACTACTATGGGCCATTTTAGAATCACCAATCGACCTAATTTGCATGTTTTTGGACTGTGCGTAAACAAACGCAAACGCAGGGAGAACACGCATCACTGAGATGCCTGGGAATCGAACCCAGGACCTTCTTGTTGCAAGGCAACCGTGCAGTGCAGGTTTTGCTTAAAAAATATGTAATGTATAATGTGGACATGTGACCGCACCGTTACTTAACCCAAGGCTACATTTAGGTGGGGGTGTGAGTTCAGTTGCATTGAATAAGTGATGCAATTTCTGTAAATATTAATGCACTTGGTCCTGTTTTGATAAAAAGTAAAGTAACCTGCGGATGTGTGTTAACCAGCTTCATCCTTCGCTTCTATTCTCTCATAGAATAGCACAGTGTCGCCCGCAGTGACCATATCAGCCGCCCGCAAGCCAGTTCTAAAAATAGACCTAATCACGAACTATCACTGTCTAAAATTTGATTAAATTGTGTTGCCATTCTTTTTGAATTGCATTTACAGTGATGTAAATTAAAAACAAAACGTATAAAAAATATATAAAAACCTTTTAAAAAAATCATAAAGTAGCAGAGTTCGCTAATATGAGAATAAGGCAGAGGTCAGTCTAGTGCGCATGACAAACTTAGCCTTGGTCTTGAGGAGACGAAAGCGGTTTCTACCCACATAAACATGGTGGAAAAAAGGAAGAAAACGTATTATTTTAACAGTGAATGGGAGGAAGAATTCTTTTTTACTAATGTGACAGAAAAGTGTGTGTGTCTCATTTGCGGTGCGACTGTGGCGACGGCAAAGCGACACAACATTGAGAGACACTTCAGCACAAAGTGGTAGCCCTTTCATTACTCAGTGCCCTTGAAGTAGCTCTCGGCTTCAAAAAGGTTGGCGACCCCTGATCTAGCATATAAAGCTGGTCAGGATGATGTCTACCAGCCTACTTTTCTGGTCTTATGATCATTCATTCATTCATTCATTCATTCATTCATTCATTCATCGTACCCGCTTATTTCCTAATTGAGGGTCACGGGGGTCTGCTGGAGCCTTTCCCTGCGCACATAAGGCAAAATGCAGGGTACACCCTGGACAGTTAAGTGCACATGTGCTTTACGCATGCATTTCAACGTTTAATTATATAGTAGAAGATTTGCACATATTTTACTGTGTAGATATTTCAAACAAGTTAAACGACCTGTGGTGCAAGAAACAAGTTGTTTTGTATTATTTAAATGTAAATTGTAGAAGCTTCAATTCCCAGGCAGTAACATTTCTACCGTAGCAGTTCTCCCCCTAGCAGTTTGCCTGGGTTTCCTCACACAGTCCAAAAACATGTATGTTAGGTTAACTCGTGATTCTATACTGCCAATAAGACCCCCAAGACCCCAAAAAGCTGGTATAGATGATTGAACTTAGCAACCTTTCAAAATTGCTCCAATCAATCTAAAATCATCAATTCTTTTCTGTTTCAAGTCATCTGCATATTTATTGTTGGAAAAACGAGTATAATATAAAAAGAGTATAAATATAATGTTTATAGAGCCCTGACACTTCCTCAAAACCCTGTTAAAGAATATTTTGAAATGAACTGTTGAGAACAAGAACTCAAGAAACAAAGTCCTGGGTTCGATTCCTGGATCAGGTTCCTCCTGTGCAGTGTTTGCAAGTTTTCCCCACGCTTGCGTGGGTTTCCACGGTCTACTCTGGTTTCCTCCCACTGTTCAAAAGCATGCACATTAGGTGGATTGGTGAGTCTAAATTGCCCTTAAAATCCCAGCCATTAAGGTGGCACAAGCCAGTGCATCCTTAGTGCCGGTCCATAGCTTGGATAAATGGGAGTGTTGTGTTAGGAAAGGCAATATAGCGTGAAAACCCAGCTAAGTCGAATGTGCGGATCACTGGTAAAAAGGAGAAGCAATACAGCTGCTCATTAGCGTGGGCTTCACTATATGATGCATATCAGAATATCGATGTTAAGATATAATACATATTGCAATACTTGCTATAAAAAAATAGCTTTATTTATTCATCCTCCAACCCACTTATTGCCTAAATCGGGTTCACTGGGGTCTGCTTGAGCAGAAGTCGTTTGATTGTCATTTAAGTCGTTTTATTTAGATGCGTGTCAAAACTATAGGTTAGCATATGGATATACTATCATGTTGATAGTATAACTCGCTCGCTCAAATGGGTGCTTGAGTTATAATCCAAACACTGCTTTTCTCTATAGTGCACAGTGCAGCTACAGCCGTAATGAACGGTGACGGAGGACACGACCAGACTGAGGGGAACGAGCCCAAGCAGAATGGCAGCACTGATCCTGATGCAGGTGATGACTCCAACGAGCAGGAAGTGATCGTAATTCAGGACACTGGCTTCACTGTGAAGATTCAAGCCCCAGGAATCGAACCCTTTGACCTTCAGGTACATCAGCTCTGCTCCTGCTTTTAAACACTGAGAAATGATGAGAGAAAAAAATGTCTATGTAAAGTGTTCTTCTCTTTTCTATGCAGGTCTCTCCGCAGGAAATGGTGCAGGAGATCTACCAAGTGCTTATGGACCGTGAAGACACATGCCATCGCACCTGTTTTTCGCTGCAGCTAGATGGCAACGTGTTGGACAATTTTGCTGAGCTGAAGTCCATCGAGGGCCTTCAAGAAGGATCCCTGCTTAAAGTAGTAGAAGGTATAGTAGAAGCAAAACTTTTGGGTTTTTAAGGTTCATGATAAAATGGATGTTATGATATTTTATATGATACAACTAGTTGCAAATATAATAAATACAAAGTCGTGGACACCCTCATTGTTTTTTCTGTCATGTTTGCTTTTGAAACTAACTAACTAGTACTGTATCTTCCTAATTTGCTGCCTTTTTGTTTGAGTCATTTTTATTTCATTTGTCCAGAACCTTACACCGTGCGTGAAGCTCGCATTCACGTCCGTCATATACGAGACCTGTTAAAGAGCCTGGATCCCTCTGATGCTTACAACGGAGTAGACTGCAACTCTCTGTCCTTCCTTAGCGTATTCACAGATGGAGATCTTGGAGGTAAGGAGGAAAGTTCCTTTATTCGCCACCAGGAAAATGGCTGCTGCCTGAAATCTGCCTTGATTTCATACCGGTTACGTTCTTTCTCCTGTAGATAGCGGCAGACGTAAAAAGAAGGGCAGTGAACTTGAACAGATTGACTGTACTCCACCGGAACACATCCTGCCTGGTAGCAAAGAGCGTCCCCTAGTCCCCCTCCAGCCACAAAACAAAGACTGGAAGGTAAACAATACCCTGCTTGTACAGTACATCGACTTTGATATACTGTATGTACAGAGCCATAGTTTAGTCAAATTTATGATGATTCATTCTAATGGCATGTAAGTCAAATTCATTTTAATGATAATTAATCCTTGGCTCCTGTAAACATGTTGTGCTCGAGTAAACGTTAGATTTCTTTGCTAATCTGTCAGTGTGATGCTTAAATATCAATAATTTCACACTAATCACACCGTCATTCCGTTCAATATATACATAGAAACCAGACTATGTGACCAGACTATCACACCCATATGTACTTGCTGATCTCATTCCCTCTTTGGTGATTTAACGATTCATCACTAGAAGGTTTTCCAATAGAAGTGTATTTTTGAGGATATAGGATTTTTTTAGCCACCAGTTCAGGTACTGTTCTTTGCAGAACGCTCTAGCTTTTCCACTGCAACTACACTGTCTTAATGGGACTCGGGAGGCTTAGTGCACTCAATCATTGTACACTGTTATGTTCCAATTTGTCCAGACTGGAACAAAGATCCAAACGCTGTGTGTTATTGTTGAACAGTTGGTTTTTTTTGCTTCTGACATTTTTTTTGTATCAACAGCCACTTCAGTGCCTCAAGGTCCTCACAATGAGTGGCTGGAATCCTCCGCCCGGCAATAGAAAAATGCACGGAGACCTCATGTACTTGTACATTGTGACAGTAGAAGAACGGCACATCAGCATCACTGCCTCCACACGCGGATTCTACCTCAATCAGTGAGTACAGACACTGTACCTATAATCAGCGTTTATCTTCTCTCAATGTGTGGGTTCCTTTTCTTTAGAGCATTATCATGCTTTAGTCCTATAGTTATACCACATTCAGTTGTTGCTTGTTTGATGATGTTGCTTGTTTAGGTCCACTACCTACAGTTTCAACCCTAAACCTGCCAACCCAAGCTTTCTGAGCCATTCACTGGTGGAACTGCTGAGTCAGATCAGCCCGGCCTTTAAGAAAAACTTTACCACCCAGCAGAAGAAAAGGTGGGGACTTAGTTTCATTCATTCATTCATTCATTCATTCATTCATTCATTCATTCATCTTCTAACCTGCTTATTCTCTAATTTGGGGTCATGGGGTCTGATGGATTCTTTCCCAGCACACACAGGGTGAAAGGCAGGGGTACAGCGACAGGGTGCCAGTCCATTGGAGGGCACAGAGACAAACAACTACATACACTCATTCATATGGCAATTTTAGAGCCCCTAATCAGTCTAATATACATGCTTTTGGAGTGTAGGAGGAAACGGTTTCCTCGAGAAAAGCCACGCAAGCACTTTTCTGCAATTAAAAAGAAATAATAAAATCTGTAAAGCGGTAAAATCTGTAAAGGTTACCTGGCCTTAGAAGACATTTTTATCCTACCTAAGTTAAACTGTTTACTACCCGCTTCTACTGGAGTTTCTTATACCGATGACATTTCATATACAGTACAATCTCGGCATGTATGACTAAATTATTTAGCAGGTGACTTTTTAAGGCAAACATTCGCATTTATTTTTAATTTGTTTCCATTTATTTCTTTTCAATCATTAAAAAATATTTAGGACACCAACCCATATCATAAATCATTGAATAGCTAATCAGATATGTGTGTGCTAGTAAGTGGAGTGTATAATATAACACAAACACGGAATATCTATTTAATAAATGAGTTATTATTATAAATGATTTTGGATAGATCTAACTTAACCTTTTGATTTTTACCAAAATGACCATTAAATGTACTCCAGCGGAACACATCCTGCCTGGTAGCAAAAAAACATTAAATTCGTGAAATTTCTTTAGTGAAATGATAATTTTCTAATCTTATTTCCTGCCAACATTGTTTTTCTCTTGCTTCAAAATGGTTGTATTCCAGAGTCCAAAGACATCCATTTGAAAGAATAGCCACACCGTTCCAGGTGTACAGCTGGACTGCACCCCAGATTGATCATGCCATGGATTGTGTGAGGGCCGAAGATGCCTATACCTCACGCTTAGGATATGAAGAGCACATACCTGGCCAGGTGAGCTAAGCATTTTTGTCTGTTTGCATTATCATAGCCGAGCTAAACATTATCCTCCGACTTTCACTATAGACCAGAGACTGGAATGAAGAGCTGCAGACAACGAGAGAGCTCCAGCGCAAGAACCTGCCAGAGCGTTTGCTGAGAGAGAGAGCCGTTTTTAAGGTGAGTGTGCGAAGTATGAGAGGAGTTTGGTCAGAGAGAAACCAGAGCAGGTTAGGTGTCAAAACCCAAACTTCTTTCAGGTTCACAGTGACTTCGCTGCTGCTGCTACGCGGGGGGCCATGGCGGTGATCGACGGAAACGTGATGGCCATCAATCCGGGCGAGGAGACGAGAATGCAGATGTTCATCTGGAATAACATCTTTTTCAGCTTAGGCTTCGATGTGCGTGATCACTACAAAGAGCTGGGAGGAGATGCTGCAGCACACGCCGCTCCCACCAATGACCTGAACGGAGTGAGAGCGTATGGAGCAGTGGATGTGGAGGGGCTGTACACACTTGGCACAGTAGTCGTAGACTACAGGTAGATATACATTCATTTTTTCATCATTTATGAAATAAAATAAAGTAGAAGATACTGTCTTAACAGAAAATTTTATATTAAAGATCACTAATTACCTATACTTGCTTTACAACAGGGGCTACCGTGTCACTGCCCAGTCCATCATCCCTGGCATCCTGGAGCGAGAACAAGAGCAGAGCGTCATATACGGTTCAATCGATTTTGGAAAGACTGTGGTGTCCCATCCCAAGTATCTAGAGCTGCTTGAGAAGACGAGCCGGCCTTTAAAGGTGCAGCGACATTCTGTGCTCAATGAGAAGGACACGGCTGTGGAACTCTGCTCGTCTGTCGAGTGCAAGGGGATCATTGGTAATGACGGGCGCCACTACATCCTGGACCTCCTACGCACATTTCCACCTGACCTCAACTTCCTACCTGTTGAGGAAGAGGAGCTGAACCCTGAAAGCCAGAAGCAGGGCTTCCCTCGTCAGCATCGCCATCGGCTAGCCTGTTTGCGCCAGGAGCTCATCGAAGCCTTTGTAGAGCACAGGTACTTCAGCAGTTACTTATGCTCACGTAGTTAATTTAAGACTGAAAGATTTTTAATTTTAAATGTAAAGCACAGACCCCCAGACCATACCATGATTGATTAATCCTTAACTGCCTTAACTTTTTGTGAACCAAAGGTATCTACTTTTCATGAAGATGGCAGCCCTCCAGCTGATGCAGCACAAAGCAAATAAAGAGGGCAAGCCTGCAGCCTTGCCTGAGAGCACGCCATTAGCTGTGGAGGCTTCCGAGAACTCCACAGAAGCTGCTGCACTACCTGTCTCAGAAACCTCCTCTGAATCCACGCGGACACCTGAAGCAGCCGAGCACCAGCCAGTTGCTGATACTCAAAACTCTACAGTGACTACTAACGGTACTGCCTCATTGGGTGCTGACGAACCCTCAGGTCCAGAGAAACACAATGGAGGCTGTGGGAGTCCTCTGGAGGGTAAGGAGGCCCTTGAAAGTATACCAGGATTAGCTCAGGCTAAAGAGCTTGCTGAGTCTTTAGCAGCGGAAGATGTATCTGGCATTGGTACGTCATGTGATCAGCTGAACCTGAGCTGTGAGAAATAGGAGCCCACACCTAAGAGAGATGCAACAGAGCTTTCCCTGTGCTGCACATGCTTACTTTTAGCTGGCTTCCTTTATCTGTTCTTGCAATCCCGTCTGTACTTCCAATTTCTTTTTTTAGACCATTTAGAGCTTTGCTGAACTCTACGCATCTCTTAGCGTGTTAGCTCCTGTTCCTGGTCAAGGCTCATTTTATGGAAAAAGTTGAAGATTGACATGAGAATGGCTCTGTCTTCTCCATTAACTTTCAGTCGCTCACATTGACTTGACATGATTCACTAACTATGGATAATGTGATGAAAATTTAGCCTAAAGAAGTTATTAGCTATGTTTCCATCCAAAGATAAGGAATAGACTAAAAATTTCTCAAACATTTGCGCATGAAGCACCGTTATCACCCAACGACAAAATCATTGCTTCCTGATAAACCGATTTCAAATGGCCAACAGAAAAATACCCTTTGCATTCTGTGACACTTTGCATCATAAATAGTAGCCATGTTTTTCTTATATATTGTGTTTTAAAAATGTTATCGTCCACCCAAATATTTGGCTGAAAGTGACTGACATTTACACAATGTTCCTCCGGTAGTTTATCTTTCTTTTTCCCATTGAGTAAATAAAAACCAAACCCATTTAAAAAAAATAATTAATTCACCTGCTCATTCCCTAATTCGGGGTCATAGACTAGCGCCTATCCTAGCTCACATAGGGTGAGAGGCGGGGGTACACCCAGGACGGGTCGCCGGTCCATCGCAGGGCAACACATAGACAAACAACCATTCACTCACACATTCACTCCTATGGACAATTTACAATCACCAATCCACCTAATCTGCCTGTTTTTGGACTGTGGGAGAAAACCGGAGTACCCGGAGGAAACCCACACAAGCGCGGGGAAAACATGCAAACTCCGCACAAAGATTCCCGGCCTGAGAATCGAACTCTCTGACCTTTTGTTGTGAGGAGACCGTGCCACTACGACACGGTGCTGCCCCAAAAAATTATTCAATTTAATCTTTTTTTTTAAATTCATTTATTTATTTTTAATATGCCAAAATGAGCATTAAAAAAAGTGGATGGAAGCATAGCTACCGAAATCTTACCAACTTTTTACTCCTGCTAATCCGTGTGTTAATTTATCTAATCAACTGATGGTTTACAGTCTAACTGGTGTGGGAATAAAATAATTATAATAATGCGTTATTGTTCTAGTGATGTATTTCTAACTTTGCATTTCCTCTGCTGACTGGAAACAGACCCCAAAAGCCGAGAGGTCATCCTCAACGCCTGTAAAGCTGTAGGCTCTATCAGCAACACTTCCTTTGACATACGCTTCAACCCAGATATCTTCTCACCTGGTATTGAAATAAAAGCAAAGGATCACTTTTTTTACCTTTGAATTAATGGAGCAGCTGGAATAATCTCTTTTGTCTTAAAGGAGTGCATTTCCCGGAAGACAGCGCTGAAGACATCCTGAAGCAAAAGCAGCTTCTTAAAGACGCAGCAGCCTTCCTGGTGTCCTGTCAGATCCCGTCCTTAGTAAGTGAGCTTTGCGTGCTGTTATAGTGGAATTGTGGATGTTGCAGCTTCCATGGCTTTATTCGACAGAATTTATTTTTGATTAATCTTCTCAAAGCCACGTCAGCGTTGGATCTACATCCTCTGAGATTTCCCTTAATGAATGTCCTCTAACTTCTGTAGGACCCTGCTTAGAATAAAAAGGTTATAAGAGATCAGATGAAAATGTTAAATATTTGATTTATGTTAACAGTGGAACTTGTGCATGCAAATTACATTTGCAAAATCTGTTTTGCGATATTTGTTGTGTAAGGAATAATGTGAATGCAGATAGTTTATTTCATCTAGCTAAATGTCTTCTGTAAAATGATTAAAACGTTTATAAATGAAGTAAAATGGGAAATAGCAGACTTACACTAATCACATCACTTTTGAACCCCATGCCAAACATAACACTGGGCTTGCTAAACAGCTTTAGCCGACTGAAAAAAAACCTTAACATGCGTCATTTGGCTTTCCATTGATGCAAGTTTTGAACAGCTCCCAGATTTACACACAGCAAAGCACGTGTTGGTATACTGTGTGTGCCTATGTGTATATATGTGTGCGCATATATATATCTCTAGAGAGAGCTTCAAATGTATCTTAATCTTCTTTTGCAGATAAAAGACTGTTTAGACCACACTGCCCTGCCAATGGACGGCGCCACGTTGACCGAAGCCCTCCATCAGCGAGGCATTAACATGCGCTACCTCGGCAATGTTCTGGAGTTCGTGGACAAAATGCCTGCAAAACCACAGCTTGATCACCTCTATGTACGTGATTAAAAACTTTCATTCACATACCGTCTTGTTCTGAAGATCCCGGTGCTGATGTTTTTTTATTACTGTATTACAGAGAATAGGAATCACCGAGCTGATCACAAGATGCACCAAACATATCTTCAAAACCTACCTGCAGGTAAAAACATGACTTGTAACATCACATTTCTTTTATTTTATGCACCTGTTCTCATGTGTGCGTGTGTGTGTTTGGGGGTATGGTAGGGTGTCGACTTGTCAGCCCTGTCTGCTGCAGTTAGCCACTTCTTGAATTGCTTCCTAAGCTCTTTCCCGGACGCTGTAGCCCACCTTCCTGCAGACGAGCTGGTCTCGCGCAAAAAAAACAAGAAACGACGGAACAGAGTGCCTGGAGGAGGAGATAACACCGCCTGGGCTAGCCTGACCCCCAGCGAACTGTGGAAGAACATTAGTACAGAGGCTCGCACTTACTATCACTTCACTCTACAATGGTAGGAAATGTTTACGTTGTTACTATGACAACACTACTCCAGGATAGAAACAATTCCAATATGAACATCCATTATAGTTCCAATAAGCATTTGACATTTCTTAAATTTAATCAGGAAAAAACAATTATTGATTTTAATTACTATTTAAATATTATTTTCAGGTGGCAGAAAACTGAATGGCTGAATCCTTTCCTAGATTTTGTGTCTTTTTTTAATTTTTGCACACACACACACACACACACACACTTACTTTGATACATGTTCTCTTTACTCTCAACAAGCAGTAGAGATTATTAGCTTTTAATCGTTCCCATTCCTACTTACAGTTTAATTCTGTTTGTTTTTAATGCCTGAGATATGGTTCCCAATGCAGCTTGGTATTTTATGTAGTATAATATTGTGACAGGTTGGTAAAAGGGCAAAAATTAGGGTTTGGCAGGGTTGATTGGTGGGGATGGTATTTTTCACAACTTTTCAGCTTAGTTTTTTAACATCCCATGAGACGTTAAGAAATGCAACTTTGTTTTTTTGGGGGGGGGCAGTGATGGTGCAGACCAGGCAGTAGAGAAATACGGCCTGCAGAAGATCACCCTCATGAGAGAAATCTCAGTCAAAACCGGCATCCAGGTAAGACCTTTTTAATAGAGAGGCTTTGACTGTAACTGGACTTGTGTACAATATGTTCTAAGGTCTGCAGTGAGACATTAGTTTGTGTTCACTTTGCAGATCCTAATAAAGGAGTACAACTTCGATAGTCGCCACAAGCCGGCTTTCACAGAGGAAGACATCCTGAACATCTTCCCTGTTGTGAAGCACGTCAACCCTAAAGCCTCCGATGCCTTCCATTTCTTCCAGAGTGGTCAGGCCAAAGTCCAGCAAGGTAATGTAACCAATCTTTAGGATGATATGGTTATGGAATAATTTAAAACATAGATCTAGAACTCGATTTACGGGTTCAACTTTATGAACATCACACACACCCACCCACACTCGCTCAGTTCAACCAAGTCCACAAACAAAAATATAACAATTTACAATAGTAAAAAAAAATCCAGCTCTATTGTTTCTTTCACATGTTCTGTATTTATTTACACAATATCACACAATCATTAGACACACTCTGTAAATATTACCAACTGAGGTTTGGCTTGTATGTCACAACTCTCATCCAATGAGACACTAAAATACTTGCATGCTTAAAGTGAAACTCATTCATTCATTTTCTGACCGCTTATCCGGGACCGGGTCGTGGGGGGAAACAGCCTAAGCAGGGATGCCCAGACATTCCTCTCCCCACACACTTCCTCCAGCTCTGAGTGTAATTGTGATTCAATATCTGTGTTAATGTCCGATATTCTGTGTTTAATATTGTGGCGGGACAGTTAGACGTATGATTTCATGCGAGAGATAAATTGACACTAATTGTTTACTTAAATGATCTCTGCGTTTACTGGGGGGAAAAAACATAAAATTCGATGCGGCCCGGGAGCCGCGGGTTTTGGCCACCCCTGGCATAGAGAGTATTTATGTGCATGTAAATATTCACAGCATATACAGTGTGAAATTTAAACAGATGGTTTATGTTTACAAGATTACTTTATGAATGAACAATATATATATATAGTTTATAAATTGCAATTTATAATACATTATGCAGGGATAAATGTAGCAGGATGATAAAGCGTAAGTGAGACAGGAGTGTTCTAGCTGTGTAATGCTATGTTAAGCCTGATTATCTTGAATTTCAGTCTACATCTGATATGAATTTAGTGGATTGGGTACTTTTGGATAGTTTAATCCACCAAAGTTCATCATTTATTCATCTTCTTAGCTACTTATTCCCTAATTCGGGGTCACAGGGGTCTGCTGGAGTCTAACCCAGTACGTAGAGAGAAAAGCAGAGGTACAGCCTTGACAGGCCAGCAGTCTATCGTATGGGTAATTTAGACTCTCCAGTTAACCTAGCGTACATGTTTTTGGATTGTGGGAGGAAACCGGAATACCCAGAGAAAACTCATTCAAGTGTGGGGAGCACATGCAAACTCTACATGGAAAGCCTGGGTATGGAAACCGGGACCATGTTACTGTAAGACCACTGTGCTAACCTACTACACCACTGTGTCGCCCCCTACTAAAGTTATTTTTTTTATTTGTATAGATATTTTTAAAAAAAAGAAAAGAGATTTGCATAAATCCTGATGTAAATAACAAATCAATCAATAGTTAGGAGTATCTGCTCTAGTACAGACACTTTGAATGGAATGCCCCTAACACAAGACTCCATCCTCTTTCACATTTAGGTTTCCTGAAGGAAGGATGTGAGTTAATCAACGAGGCTTTAAACCTCTTCAATAACGTCTATGGAGCCATGCACGTGGAAATTTGTGCCTGTCTTCGCCTCCTGGCTCGTCTCAACTACATCATAGGAGACCACCCTGAGGTTCTTATGTTTGTACATTACTTGCACTCATCTGCAAGGTGTTTTAACATGTCTTCTAATCCCTGGATGTCGTTTTTTTACAGGCCCTCAGTAACCAACAGAAAGCTGTTCTGATGAGTGAGAGAGTTCTGGGTATTGAACATCCCAACACTATTCAAGAATATGTAAGTGTCTGGATTTAAAACCAGTCGCACTCCCACTTGATTGGTTAATGCTTTGAGAATTGACACACCTTTACTTTGTCTTTTACCTCCAGATGCACTTGGCTCTGTACTGCTTTGCTAACGGCCAGCTGTCCACAGCACTGAAACTGCTGTACCGTGCCCGCTATCTCATGCTCTTAGTGTGTGGGGAGGACCACCCTGAGATGGCGCTGCTCGACGTAAGTCATAGGAGTGATTTAGAATTATGGCCAGAATAAATGTTTATTCTAAACCCTTATTTATTTTTTGGTAAATTTCTATTGAGGTTCAGGAAATAATGTTTCAGTTTAAATTCTAAAGATGCTGTAGAGTGTTTGAGTCACACAAAGTTATTCGGGAGGCTTTTTTTTCCTTCAGTTCATAAATAGATTTGGCCTTTTCAGAAAATCTCAGTCATTGAGGATAAGGGCATTTGCCCAATGGCAAAAATAAAAAATGTTTGAAATCCTAACCGAGCAGTAGAGGGTTTAAGGGCCTCGCTCAGGGGTCTAGCAGATTAATGATGCCGGGGATAGAATGATCAATAACCACCAGCAATCACCTCAACCACTAAACAGTTGCCAGAGCTGCCTTTTTTCCTTTTTAGGTGACACGTTTCTGGAATTTGGCTCACTTATATCACTGGTTCCCAAACTGATTGCACTTACCCCTATGTAGTGCCATCTGTTTGTCTGGGTTCTTCTAGGTTCTTTAATTTCATCTGTATGTTATGATTACAATAAAACCTGCTTGTTTGTTAAACCTCTATTACAGAGTAATATTGGACTGGTGCTTCATGGCGTGATGGAGTATGACCTCTCTCTACGCTTCCTTGAAAATGCCCTAGCCATTAACTCCAAATACCATGGACCCCGATCCCTTAAAGTTGCCCTCAGGTATGAGAGTTGTTGTGGTACTAAACTCATCTTTATTTCTGTTTCCGTAATTTGGATCATGCATTTCTGTGCAGTCACCATCTTGTGGCCCGGGTGTACGAAAGCAAGGCTGAGTTCCGCTCGGCTCTACAGCATGAGAAAGAAGGCTACACCATTTACAAGAACCAGGTACATTCATGTGCACATGGCCACCGTTAATTTAATAGTCTTAGCCTTGTGGACCTAGTAGTAATGGTTGGGCTGTTTTGAGCAGTGTAGCACTTTTTTAAAAAGAAAAGTGTTTTGACAGGTTGGGGAAACCCATGAAAAGACCAAGGAGAGTTCAGAGTACCTGAAGTATCTCACCCAGCAAGCTGTTGCCCTCCAGAGAACCATGAACGAGATCTACAAGAATGGGTCTAATGCCAGCATCATGCCTCTTAAAGTAATTTCCTCAGTTTCTCTGTCTTTAGTCAAATATTCAAGTAAGAGCTGAGGTTGATTTTTCAGCTCTGTTTTTCTGTTTAGTTCACTGCTCCCAGCATGGCCAGTGTCCTGGAGCAGCTCAACATTATCAATGGGATCATCTTTATTCCTCTCAGGTCAGTCAGACACCATGAAGAAACCTTTCCTATTCTCACCTTAACTTTTGAATGTATTAGCATTATGTAATACTGTATTGGGATAGGCTCCAGCAGACCCCAGTGATTCCCGATTTAGAGAATAAGCGTGTTGGAAGATGAATGAATGAATGAAATGAATAATACTGTGTTGGTCATGTTACTAATGTAATCATTTGAAATGCTTACAGTCGATCTCGGTAGATATGTGACCTGCTGAAGTCCTTAAAACTTCTGAAATCATATCCCAACAGTCCTTAGCAGTAAAGGAGAGGCTACTGGCATCCACATGTGATAAGTAGAGCAGGATTTACTGGAAATACAGCTCCCTCCTATTTAACACTCATTAGTCTGCTGACACTTTGGATAGAGCTGGTTAAAATAGTGATCAGAGTAAATAGAGGACATGAGCTGGGTAAAGGGTAAACATGGTGTCCAGTGAAACTAAATGTGCCTAATTAACCATAGTACTGTATGCCTTGTAGCCAAAAAGACTTGGAGACCCTGAAGGCAGAAGTCCAACGCCGTCAGCAGCTACAAGACTCTGGGAAAATTGAGGAACATCAGGAGAACGGGCAGCTGGCACTAGACGACAAACTTCCGGTCGACGATTAATCCCCTGACACACACACACACACACACACACACACACACCAACACATCAAGTCATCTGCTTGAACCTGTAGGACTGAGAACTATGCTGTGTAACATAAATGAGTATATGTGGAGGAAAGGAAAAGGGAAATAATAATAATAATAATAATAATAAATGTAAAAAAGGGTTTTAATGCAGACAGGCAGAGGGCCAGTCTAAGGCTCCAATAAGGTTAGTTTTCCTGCCTACTTGTCCAAAGCTGGTGACCAAGAATGACCATGTTTGTAACCTAGAGCCTTATCGCACCAGTCTTCTACCCATCCTTCCTTCAATCTACTTTTACATCTCTCTCACCATCTATCGTGCCAAGTCTTCATAATCTCATCTACTCCTCTTTGTGTTTTAAGGAGTCCAGGCCAACTTCAGGTGCACACTACTTGAGATGAGGGTGTACAATAATATTGTGACTGACCGAGGCTTCAGAATGTGCACACTATGGTCTGACTTTTAAAGACCAGTTACAAATAATGGTCCTGTTATGACCCGTACCGTTAACATACCAAATGGTAGCTGCTGTCCTTCATGGCGTTATAGACCTGTTTTCTTTTAAAGATTTTTCAGAGTAGACAATGTGAAAAAAGCGAACCTGATTTCTTTTTTTTGTAACAGTATGCAAGAGAACTAAAGCCATTTTATATTCCTCAACTCATTTCACCGGAGCTTTGTCTGTTTTCTAGAGAGCAATTAAAAAAGGGTGTGTCAACAAGAGGTCCAGCTTATAAATGATCACCAGTTTTCTTTTTTTTCCTACATGTGCGAGTGTGTGCATGTCCTTCTAGTGCAGACATCTTGAGTGGACGCCTCTACAGATAGTCCTGCTGCTGTAACAAAACCATTCTAATCATATTTTTCTACATATAGATGTTATCATGAAAGAACATGCAGTATTTGGCACTTTAACATGTCCAAAAATCCTATTAATGGAGTGCTTCGGAAAGGTCTGGCTTCTTTCACTTTCTTTTGTTTGTTTTTGGTGCTCGTCATTCTTTACAGAACCCTTTCCTGCATTACATATATCCCTTTACCGGTAGTTAGCACATTTTTCCAAGTTAAATCAAGCACCAGAAACAGGAAAGGAATGGGATGGGCTGCTTTCATCGAATGTACCAAAAAAAAGTATGACAAACACCATGCTTGCCTGTGTAAATGGTGTGTGTGTGTGTGTGTGTGTATATCTATTTAACATATGCCAAAATTGCATCAATTGCTGTTTTCGATGCAAGTTGAAAAGAACAACAATGCTGGATAGACTGCACTTAAAAGGAAGACACATTGCTCAACTTGTTTTGATTTTGTGTATTTTTCCTGTGAAAATCGTCCTTTCCTAAGAACAGATATAATTGGAATGTTTTGATGATTCTGGATAAAAAAAACCCAAGCAATTTACCTGCGAGTGTGTGAGCTTTGTGTATGTTTATGCTTTGTAATGGAATCAGGCTGGTATGTGTGCTGTCTTTTTCTGTGCCTTTCAGAGGGTTTTCGAAATCTTGTTGATGCTCACTGTGTCCCTTTTTTTTGATGTTGCTTTACTGTTTGTTTGCTTATAAAAGAGCAGTGTTGTATTATGAGCTTCTACTGAGCTGCAGTACTTTTGGTAGCCACTAAGGTGTGTTCTACTCTAACAAAGGCTTTTTTTTGTGGCCAACATGCAATTGTGACAATAAAACCGTTGATCATGGAACATAAAGCATCGTTACTAATTTTAACCGCCCTCCAGAAGAAAACCTAAAAGTTCTATATGCGTGTATAGATTTCAAATGGATTCCATAGTTTGTTCTTAAATGGCTGGAATATTTAACTCCATTGTTGTGTGTATCCCTTTATATTAGCTGAAATGTTTGTAAATATATTCGACTGTCTACTGATGTGTGAAGGAAATGTACTGGTGATATTAGTTTAATTTAATTGAATTATTTTTTTTTGCTTTTCATTGATGAGACCTAGTGCAATAGCAGATCTTTTTCATTTATACGTTTAGGTTGGGTTTTTATTGTTTTTGACAAGAAGGAGGTGATGCTGTTTACAAAGACACTTAGAGTTGTACAATCGAAACTGTGTCTGGCGTTTTATGTTTGCTGTTGGTGAGACATGCTGGCTGTTTGTGAACGGGTGAAAATTGGCATCTGGGGCTGGGGGGGAAATAATACAATCTTATTAGGAATCTGGTAAATCTTGTTTTGAGGATGCTCATCCACCATCTAATAAACATCATATATAAAATAAAAAACATTCTCAATCTCACCGTTCCTGATGCAGCTTTCGTTTATTTGCTTAATCTGGTAGATTAATCTCACTCAATGCAATTATTAAAAAATATATAATGCTAACAGCTTACATCCAAAAGGCCACTAGTGCTATTTTAACGACACAATGTCTTTTCACCTCAATGTCACCTGCTGTCTACCACACACACACTGAACCTCTGTTTTCCTTGTTTCGGATCATTTACCTGAAAAATCCGTCCAGTTTTTTTCTTTTCATCTTTTTTTGATGTGTGAGACCTGTCTGTTGTGCTCCATAAATAATAATCATTATTTTTAATTGGAATATTCTTTTGTATTAAAAGAAATAAAGGAACCAGCAAACATTTTGTAGCTTCTGTATACTTTAACAGTGATATAGGTGCTAACAGTAATGCACAGTTCTTGTATACAGTAATGTAAATCATGTGTTTTATACTATTTTGCATGTGTTTTGGTGTGCTGGCTGTGTTCAGTGGTTAAGGTACTGGACTGTAAGAATGTGGGCTCGATTCCCAGCACCACCAGGTTGCCACTATTTGGTTCCTGAGCAAGGCCCTCAACCCCCGAATGCTGTATAAATGTATGTCACTCAGGATAAGAGATTCATATTTCTTCTCTCTCTTTTTTTCGCTTTATTGTCCCCTGTGACTTTAGAGGAAATTTTATATATATATATATATATATATATCAGTCCAATTTCTTACCTCAACTTTCCATGTAGTGGTGTTAGCATGGTCGCCTCACAACAAGAAGGTCCCGGGTGTGATTCCCGGGCTGAGGATCTTTCTGTGTGGCGTTTGCATGTTCTCTCTGTGCTTGTGTGGCTTTCCTCTATGTACTCCGGTTTCCTCCCTCTGTCTAAAAACGTACATTAGGTTGATTGGTGCTTCTAAATTGCCCATAAGAGTGAATGTGAGTGGTGGTTTGCCTATGTGTAGCCCTGCAATGGACTGGCAACCTGTCCAGGCAGGGTGTACCCCTGCCTCTCGCCCTATATGCACTAGGATAGACTCCAGCAAACCCTGTGACCCCAAATATGAACATGTAGGAAGATGAATGAATTTATTTTTTGCTAATTTTCAAAACTGTCAGTTGTGAAACCAGGCCCAGTCTTGGTAAGGGAGACCAGGAGAGTGATTTGTGTATAAATCAGTTTTTTTCTTGATAAATTCATATTCTTAAAACAAATCACATGTAAGTGTGATACAACCGCACCCCCGTTTATCCTTAGTAACGTGACCGGGTAGGTGGGCCGGTTGATCTGGGATTGTGTTTAAAAAAGGCTTCCCATTTCTTCTTTTTTTCATGTAAATAAAAGTCAGTGCACTACTGTGTTGAGGCTTATTCCAAATCCAGAAGATCTATAATTTTCACCAAGGACAAAAAACCCCAATACCATTTCATTTTTAAATTTGCCCACTGGATGACGTCATTAACAGGTGACATTCCAGGTTATTCCTGACGGATACTGCTTTGACCGCGCTCTCAGTTTGAGGTCATGGACAGTTCTTACACATACGTTGTGTTTTTAGATCGATTTTAAAGACCGATTTCGCTGAATCGATGTAATCTAAATTGGTTTAATCGGTTCTTCTCTAGTTACACTTAACACAGCAGCGTTAATTGTTAGTCTGGGAGAAACTGAAGGGCGTGCGCGCTAGCGTCGCTGTCAGTTTATGCGCATGCTCAGTTGACACTATTGAACGCTGTAGAGAAAAAAAAACCCAACAGTAGCTGCTAGGAGCTAAACCAGAGAGACGGGGCGCAGCGGTGGACTTACATCTTTCAGGTCGTTCGCTTCACCAACATTTCATTGGTTTTCGTCTTCTTGCCTCCTAAAACTACAATTCCGGTGGTTACAGTATAGGGTGAGTGTCTTTTTTTTTTGTAATTTAGTTCACGGTTTGGGAGGAGAACCAGAGGAAAAAGAAGAGAGGAAAAAAATGCACCTCCTTTTTGCAGTGTCTCAAAATGGCGGCTAGGCCGTTAGAAACTCCTCATTTGGTTGGCTGAATGTTATTGCGTTATTTACTAAATAAAAAAAATACTAGAAGATATTTGAATATAGATGGTTTTAAATAAGGTTTTGTCATGGGGATGAGTTTGTTTGGTAGCTGTGTTGTTTCTGGTAAATAGCCAGCAGGTTAGCTGCCGGTGAATCAACACGTCATTTTCCTCATCGCCTGCGTTGTAAGCGTGCGAGGCGGCTATCAACAGTTGGCTGAGGTCGCTAATAGGGAAGGACGTGCTGCTGGAATGATGGTGTTGTTTTAGCTGCTCAAACAAACGAGAGGTCTGAGAATATAATGGCAGCTGACAGATTCCACACGGCGCTTTGCTGCAGCTGGAAATGATCAGCGTTTGGTTCAGTCCGTTTTGTCGGAAAGTCATCGTAGGTTTTAGCTAACAAGCTACAACTTTCGCTAACGTTCTTCGAAAGTTGTCCAAACGTTTATAACAAGGTAACATTTGTGATGTTGAAAGAAAACGTTTGTAGAACGTCGATCCTATGAGGTGATTCGTATATGCTGAAAGATTTCGTACTGGTGAGAAGAACATTTATTAAATATCGTTGGTATTGTTAATACCGCTGTTGTGATGGATGACGGTTAATATCCTAAGATAAGCTGTGTGGATGTCTGTGGATCTGGACAGCTGTGGCAGCGGTGAACACTACTATTACATGTCAACCGTCAGATTTGCGCTAATGTGAATGTTTGCAATATGTAATTGAATTCCTCGGCCGGAGATCGTTCTTTGCGGAGTTTGCATATTCTCCCAGCGCATGCGTGGGTTTTCTCCGGGTACTTCGGTTTCGTCCAACAGTCCAAAAACATGTACATTAGATTGATTGGTGATTCTATATTTGTGTGTGTGTGTGGCCCTGCGATGGACCAGTGATCTGTCCAGGGTGGAACAGGGGAATAAACGGATTAGAAGATGAATTAATGAAGCTGTATGGGTGTGGACAGCTGTGGCAATGGTGAACGGTACTATTATTACATGTCAACCATCAGATTTGCACTAATGTGAACATGTTTGTAATAAATTGAGTGATTCTGAAAGTGAGAGAAGTGGTAGTGCTTTGGACTGCTAATTGGAAGATCAGGCATCAATTTCTGATACCAATAAGCAAGGCATTTAACCCTGTTATAAATGAGAGAAATGGAAGTCTCTCTGGATAAGTTCTTCTGCCAAGTACCCTGAATGTAATCACTACTGGGTAGATCCGCACAACTAACCCATGACCTGAAATTCATTTAAGGATTACACTAAACGAACAATACAAGACTGGTTAAGGTGTTGGAAGACCGTGGTTTGATTTCCAGCAACACCATCTAGACTTAACTTCCAGTAGCTCAGTTGTACAAAATAGAAGTCGCTCTGAGCATCTGCCAAATTCTGTAAATGTAAGCCAGTTGTTTAACTATAGGATAGTCAATGACAAATTGGCTTAGCTGGAACAGATTTCTATTTGGCTTTTGATTTCAGCTCTGTTTAATTGTATATCAGCAGAAAATTATTTGGCCATGATGGATGACAAACATTTAAAGCAGAGTGGGGTGTCTCGCATCACACTGCCCAGTGCAGACCGTTCAGGGCCAGCATGCAGACTAATAACTAAAAATAACTAGGTTGTATCATTGTAATGTTGTCACATAACAAATCCCACACGAATGTAATGCTGTTTACATTTCTGGCATTTGGCATACACCCAGCGCTACATATATTACATTACATCATTCTTTTATCTAATCAAACAAGCTGTGCTTAATAGAAGTTTTGGAAACAAAGTAGAAAGCAAAATTGACATCAAGAAATAAGAAATATTGGGTTTATGCTTGAATTAGGTTGTTACTGTACACAAATATACTGTTCTAAAGAGTACAACTTTTTGTTTTCTTTTCTTCAGGTAAAGCTGTAACACTCAGTGCTTATAGTTAGATACAATTTCATGTAAATGTATGTGTCGTTTATTAAAGGTGCACTGTATGTCTCTTGGATGGTGTCCAAATATGATAATGAAAGGAGAAAGTACAGTTTACTACCTGTGTGCCTGGGAATGTAAATCAAGGTGAATTGGTTTGTTATGCATTGCTATGTATTGTTTTGTTTAGTCATTTTTTTTTTTGGGTGCATAAACTGATGAAACTTTAACAGATTTAGTTGTTATTTATGGTCTCCTGCACTATTCAGAGGAGCCTTCAGCCAGCAGCCTTTTTGGCAGAAATGTATAGTATTCTGTTCTGTCAGTTCCATCATGAGTGACCGCCTGAATAAAGTAGTAACGGATAATTACCACTGGACTTATCCAATGCCCTGTGGTTGTATTCTACACAGGCAGTTGCTAAGAAACCATACAACGTGTTGGCATAAAATAAGGCACTAGGAGATACCAAGAGTTACTATGTAATGAGCCACATTAAACATATTGACAAAGTTTGTGTAATTTGTAGTCATTTATTTATTTATTTATTTTTTAAGATCAAGTTGCACTTCTAATAGAAGCATTTGCAATATGTTGCTACACATTATGATGCTAATGCACCATAAAACGGACACCTGGCCATCTCATGTCGAAAAGTGTATTTTAGCTTTGGGGAGTGTTCTTCCACGTCATCTTTGGTGAACGATGTCTTAAAGGATACGGTTTTGTTCGCCCAGATAAACCACATGGCTGTTACAATGTACTATTACGCCTAAACTTTATTCCTATCCTGCATTAAGTGTAAAGCTGTGCGATTGTAACATGAATATTAGTGCTCGGATGAGGTTTGTAGACCCCTTCTTTGTGACTGCTTTAAAAGGCACTATGTCCTTACTGAGGTAAAGAGGTTCGTTAACCTCGGGAGATTTTTTTTATATGCTGTAACTTTTTTTTATATATATATATATATATATATAATACACAC
>JAOTRA010000037.1:6347812-6367047 GCA_026260255.1 Pseudolaguvia tuberculata | reverse complement strand
CCACCACGTCTCTTTGTCTTCCTTTCCCTTTCCAGATGTCACACAAAGTACGTTCCTAGCTGTCTCCCTTATCACTTTTGCAGTCGTTACCCAATCATTCAATCATATTACCCACTTCCTTACCGTACCTTATTGTGGCTGCACATAGCTTTCTACCACTACACTGTCCTAATATAATAAAGAGCATCACTCACCCTCGGCCATCCGGTAAACAATACAGATCATTAAATTCAAGGACAAATAGACTCAACAGCTTCTATTCTACAGCAATAACCACACTCGATAGAATCAAAACATAACATGCTGGGATTGTGCAATTTGATGGATGACCATATAGTTGTTGTTTATTTTTGTTATTCTCTTTTGTGTTCATTGTTCTGCCATTTTATCCTCATTTTATTTCTATAATTTTCGCTGCAACTGAATATTTGTAATAAACCTTTTTATTATTAAGATAAATAAGATTATTCTTAGGCTTCTGAAAGGACCAGGCATGATGTTCTAAAATATGTACCTTGTTTTGATGTTAACACCCATTCACGTATGTGTCTCTCCAGCAGCGTCTGTTCTATTTCTGTAGTCTGTCACATGAGAGAGAAACTTGGGTTGACCTTGATTTTAGCCCATGGCTCATTGCTGTTAAAGGAAGCAGCAGCAAGCCCACTGTACAACTGGTCAAAAATCAATGTCAAGCCAAACAGCCCTTAATACTGACTCTTCATATTGGCAGTTTCTCTGTTCTACTTGTCTGTGCATAATTCATTGTTTGTTATACATATATAATGCATATCAAGTATTATTACATGTGTGCAGTATAGTGGTTATACTGAAGCTGCAGTTCTGGCCTTTGTCTTTTCTTGTATGATCATTTTATTTGGTAATACAATACCAGCATATGGCACTATAGCATAAATATTCCGTTGGTTACATGGTTTTCATTATGTCTTCGGGTTATTTAAACGTTGTGTTTACGTGTTGTGTGTGTATATATATATATATATGGATAAGAGTAAGCAGAAGCAAATGCAGCTGTTTAATTGGGTTACTTTGTACTGTATTTGTATCTTTCATGACTTACTTTGACATGTTTAATATTTGCCAATAAAAATGTTTGTGAGGTCCATTTAAACCTGCAAATGCAGATTTGTTATCTAGTTTGTCATGCACAAATTTAACATGCATAAATAAAATAATGCCTGTATGGCTTCCTAATATTATATAATGGTAATAAACAGATTTGTAGGAAACTACTGATAACCTCTGGCATAGCAGAATAGGAAACAAGTAATAAAATGATTAGAAGAATTGTTAATAGCATATTAAACCGGAATAATTTTTAAATGGTTCAGTTAAATTAGTTTACATAGAATTTTAAGTCTAATGGTAATTGAATCGGATTGATTTAATACTAAGTTTAGGCTAATATTAACATTTTTGGTTTAGTTAAAATGATATGTGATGATCTTATGAATAAACTTTAATTCTCAACAGTATTGCTGTTAGGCACAGATTCTTTGCAGTATTTTTAGACTACTTTTACAGATGCCAAGTCTGCAGTGGCCCATTTGCATTCTTTGTCTGTAGGTGATTTGTTCTGAGGGTATTATTATTCCACAGTTTTTTTTTTATAGGTCATAATCATGTTACTCAATCATGGTTAATGTTTTGTCTTTTCCAATACATGCTGACATGCAGTTTTTCCTTCTTTTTTTTTTTAAACTATGCACATACAATGTATGAATTATAGCTTTTCAATGTTCCTCTTGGACATTTTTGTTCTCTGTGCTTTGTCAATGGTGTTGGAATCCACAATCCCCTACTAAGGATTTCTTTATATGGCAGGCATTTTAAATAGAATCTTCCTGTCAGTCACGAAGAACTAATTATTTTTCTTTGTTTTTTTTTTTTTTTTTTTTAGAAATAGAGCAATAGCTGATTACCTTCGTTCGAATGGCTTTGAAGAGGCATATTCAGTTTTCAAGAAGGAGGCAGAATTAGACATGGTGAGTGGGGCAGAATACCTTTTCTAAAATGTATTCTTTTTTTTTTTTTTACAGCTAAGGACCATTGTTGCTCAATTTCACTTAGATTTTGCTTAATTATTCTGCTGACAGCATGAATACTGTGCTTCTGAAGTCAGAAATGCATGTAAAAATGGAAACTGCTGATAGTAATGAGTGATAAAAACACAATACATAGAATGGCTGTTACCACTTGCCAGGAAAAGCAGGAAAATGTGGTAATTTGGTAAAATGCTAAGAATAGGCCTTTAATACAGGAAAAACTAAAGCACTGCAGCTAGTAGTGTTTCTGTATCAGGTTATTTTTTTGTCTTTTTGGTTAATTGAGGAACTTCAATAAATAACCAATAATTTGTACATTTATACCAGCATAAAATATAACAAGCTTGTATCTGCTTTCTTTATTTAGCATTTTCTTAATTTATTTAGTGTTCTTTTCTGAAATGGTATCGTTGTTGCAGAGATGCCATTATGTGTAAACTCTTAATAACCACTGAGTATTAGCTACTGGCTTACTTTGCCTGTGGGTGATCTACAATAATACTGAGGCTCAGCTTTAGAAATAGTTTGTGACAAATCTAAGATGACGACAGAGATGTAGTACATTGCTGGAACCCCCTAGGAAATTTAAAAATTTGACATTTTCCAAAAAAACGTGTTTGTACAAAAACTTTGTGACTGTATGCACAATGTGTGCACAAGTATGAAATCGGTTGTCCAATTTAGCGCTATGGGCCCCCTAGTCCACCTATCTTAGTGATGGCCAATAAAACGGTATCAATATTTATTGATGTTATGTCATTTTCTGTGACCATAAAATAAGTTTCATTTAATGCTCCCTATCTTCATAAAAATTTGTGGAAACCTCCCCAGAATTAAAACAGCCTAACAGATGTTTTAATAAGAGATCATGACAACAGTCACAAGCCAACAGCCAAAAAGATCTTTAAACAGCAGTTGGGCTGCACAACAGCTTTGCTTTGATTAGTTTACACACACAACAATGTTCTGACGTTAGACAAAAAAACCTCTAAAAACAACCCGGCCAAATACAGAAACACAATCTACGTACTCGATCACCTTAACCGCTCGCAGCATGCTGCCCAACAACATCGTCTCAACAAAAAAAACCCCACAGCCAGTACACAATGGAGAGGTACTCTGCAAAAATAGTTTTTAAGAAATCTTCAAAGCGCTAAAAAGACAACCCACACAGTAGTAAACTACATTACTAAGGAAATGCTGCCTTTTAACGTGTTTGAGAAATCAGGCTTTAACACCTTTCTTAGCATGGTTTAGTATTTCAATACTAAAATTATTTATCTTTTTCATTGAAGATTTTTCATGTTTTCCTTATAAAAATGGGTTAATTTCAAACCTTTTCTAATTTATTTTATTAAAATGTTCATTAATTATCGATACTGAATGATACACATTATACCGTGATAATTTGTTGATGTATCGCACAGCTCTACTCCATCCCCACAGCAAAAAACTGGCATGTTTGTACAATAAACAGAATGTATATGAAATTCATTTCACCAGGCTTTAGTTAATTTTGTCAGTGTTCCACATAGCTGAGTGTCCGTGACATACTTTTACATATGCTTTATTTTTAATCCAACCAGCATAAATAATTTTTATGTCAGCCAAGTGATGTCATTGTGGAATTGTAGCAGATTTGTGTAAGGCATAATATGGTGGCTTCAAAAGAATCTACTATTGTTACAGCAAAGAATCTTAATCAGCACCGGTGACACACACACACACACACACACACCCCCCAATGTTCCACTGTATCAGGTTGCTCAGATTTCAGCCATTCATGTGCAATGACCGAAATGTACTGATGGAGATTTTCCGATGTTTTTCTTTTACACCAAGGCAATACTATAGATATGGTGTTTGCAAAACACAATACTGAGAATAATTTCTCAGTATTGTGAGAAAAAACTACTTAAACATTCATTAATGCCTCATGAGTGTTTTTGTCATTAGAATGAAGAATTGGATAAGAAGTATGCAGGACTGTTGGAAAAGAAATGGACTTCAGTCATCAGATTACAGAAGAAGGTGTGTGTGCGTGCGTTTGTTTGCAAATATGCATATTCTGTTGGGTAAATTACAAGGCTTTACTTCCACCCCCATTATATACATTTCTTAAAGGTGATGGAGTTAGAATCAAAGTTGAATGAAGCAAAAGAGGAGATTACTTTAGGAGGACCTATAGGACAGAAAAGAGACCCCAAAGAATGGATCCCCCGCCCCCCTGAGAGATATGCCCTCAGTGGTCACAGGAGTCCTGTCACAAAGGTTATTTTTCACCCAGTCTTCAGTGTTATGGTGTCTGCCTCAGAGGATGCTACAATAAAGGTGAGTTATTTTTGTTAAAAAATTGTTGGTTTTCATTTTGTTTTAGATATTAATTCAAAAGCACAGTACAGTACACAGCAAGCAGTGATGAGAATTATTTGCTAATCGTTTTTTTTCTTTTTTTTACATATTCTTTTGCTTTTTATATTCAAACTGGATATTTATTATCTTTTATTATCTATATTGGAGAATTCTTGATTGTGGCTAACTGTTTTTCCAGACTCAGTATTTGAATACAGTATTGTTTTCTGTATCTAATATGACTTGACTTCGTTTTTCAAGATGTATAAGGAATATTATAAAGTTATATAATTCTTGCTTTGACTTAAATACTTTTTGCCCAAGGTTAAGAAGTAGATTTTGTCATATTTGGCTTTTTGTTACATGATTGTCATAACCCTAACCAGCAGGCATCTGTCATTTTTGTACAACTTTGACCTCTTGAGCAACAAACGTGATTATATTTTCGCCAGGTATGGGATTATGAGACTGGCGACTTTGAGCGTACATTGAAAGGTCATACAGACTCTGTGCAAGACATCTCCTTTGACCAGACTGGAAAGCTTCTGGCTTCTTGCTCAGCAGACATGACTATTAAACTCTGGGACTTCCAAGGCTTTGAGTGTATCAGGACCATGCATGGTAAGCTCTGAGCCTTAAACTAGTGAGGAATAATTTTTTCATGTAGTTTATGAACATGCTGCTTGGCATAAAGAGGAATTTATTTTTTATGAATAATCGATTTAGGATAAGTATAATTTTGTTCAATACATGAAAATGTTAGTCTCTGTTGTAGCATGTTGAAAGTGATCACTTAGACCATAAATAGTCCTATTTCATATAATAAATAACCACTTGGATGATGGTAAAAAAAAAAAAAACCTCTCTGATATTAGTCTTCATACTTTTACCATTTTCATATAGCTGGATCACTGCAAAATTGTCTCTTGTGCTGGATTTTTTTTTTAATCCCTGTCAAAATGTGTAAATCCTCATTGGGTCTAATCCAAATAGCACATGTGCAACAGCATTTATGTTTAAATGGGGTGCCTGCTAGTTTTTATACCCTATCAGTTAAACTGGCATGATGCCCTCAGACTGACAGACCTTGCTGAATGAGGGAAGCAATGCAAGAACCCTGCCTACGGCTCCCCGGCACTAAATCTGTTTCTTCCTTTCCTCGCAAAAGGACCCGTTTCCTTCTTTTTCCATTTTCCACCCTTCTTATTCCCTTCTCTTTCCTTTGTCTGTCTGTCCCGGTTGTTCCCTCTTTTCTTTCTGTTCAGGAGATAAAGAGATTTGCACGGTTGTTCAGCTTTGCCAGAACAGGAAATATTCTTTGGCATGTTTTACACCCCCCCCCCCCCACTTGTTTTCAGTATGTTTATTAGCTTTAAATGATACACTTTGAATTGTGCTTTTTATTCCTTCTTATAGTCTATTGAAAACAAACCCGCCTAAGACAAATTAGCTGTCTCATTCCTTTTTATGGTTTTGTGTAATGTGTTTTAACATTTTGTCATGGTGGCAATTAAAAAGGCATTATTAAGCTCTGCTGGAACAATCTAATTTGCATGATTTAACTGCATAGAAAACTCCTTCACTGTCTTTATCCGGAGGTTTGCTGTTACTCTTCTTGTACAGCCATTATACATCGTGTATCTTCTTTGTCTTGTGGTTTTTTTTTGTAGGTCATGACCATAATGTTTCGTCTGTAGCTATAATGCCCAATGGAGATCATATAGTATCTGCTTCTAGAGATAAAACCATTAAAATGTGGGAAGTGGCAACTGGGTGAGTATTGTCAATAACGGCTTCTTACAATGACTACATCATGCTTTGGCTTATTTTTATTCCTTTTCATGCCATTTAAGGAGAACATTAAAAGATTATTTATTATCCTAGCACTAAATAAAATGATGCTCCCTGTAGGTACTGTGTAAAGACCTTTACTGGCCACAGAGAATGGGTGCGTATGGTTCGGCCCAACCAGGACGGCTCCCTGATTGCAAGTTGTTCTAATGACCAGACTGTGCGTGTGTGGGTGGTGGCTACAAAAGAGTGCAAGGCTGAACTAAGGGAACATGAGCATGTAGTGGAATGCATTTCATGGGCACCTGAAAGTGCCAATCCTACTATACTGGAGGCTACTGGCTCTGAGGTGAGAACAGCTATGGAAGCACAGCAAGATTCATGGCATGAAGGTGGCATGAAGTCTAATGACTTGTTAAAATGTTGCTTTTAATGTTTCATTTATGTCGTAGCTTTTTTTATAGTTTTTATTTAGATTTAGTAAATGCGCAGACCTGGTAAATATTCTAATCAATCATATCCTATTTCAGATTCATCAGATGTAATATTTAACCACAATTGTTAAAAAAACAACAACTTTACTTTCAATTGTAACTGCAAAAACTGTTTATGTACATGGACTAAATGACTGATCATCACAATACTACAGATTGACATTTTATATTGTTCTATTGTCCAAGAATTACATTCAAGCCTGCAGACATTATTTTAAATTGCTTTACTCAGTGTATACAGTAATATGCCGTAAAATACGCAATGAAGCATAAGAAGCAATATCACCAACAGAAACCCAAGTTTATTTTCATACAATTTTCAATAAATTTTTTTTGTGTAACAAATAAATTAAAAACTAATGTAGGTGTGGCAAGGGCACATTCACATCAACTTCTTTTTTTTTTTTTAATGTTGAGAATAACAAAATGCATCGCTGCAATCACAACCAGCGACTTGGCTTATTGAGTTTATTAGAAATGACAGCATTCATAGGCAATTGACCCAGTGCAAGGAGTTGATTGGTTATGTGAATTAAAACTCATGTTTAAGAATCAGGATGTGTAATACTAAGTGCAGTCTTTGCTCTCAATTTAATGTAGTCCGTCTTGTTGAGTTGATAAGTGGAGGCAAAATCTGCCTTTCCACAGGGGCTATTCTAAAGAGCTCTACAAATGCATGTGCACACACATTGTTGGTGCTACCACTGTCTGATGTGTGTCATCTCTTTTGTGTTTCTTCCAGACTAAGAAGAGTGGAAAACCTGGACCTTTCCTTTTGTCTGGCTCTAGAGACAAAACAATCAAAATGTGGGATGTCAGCATTGGCATGTGCCTTATGACACTGGTGGGTTAATCAGTGATTGATCATTGTCAGCATAAAAGCTAGCATATGCAAAACAATTACCTATTTTTGCTTTAGTTTACAGCTATATAATAAAAACGCTAAATCTCTCTGTGAGACATCATCCACTCTTTTCTTTGTACATATATATTCAATTACTGACTGTAGTTTGGTGGGATAAAGTAAATATCTGTCGTCTTTAACCTGGATATAAAAATTTGCTTTAATTTAAAATATTTTTTTGATTTTTTTTTATTATTTAATGAGAAATTTAAAAAGGTTTGCTGCTTAAATCTTTAGAATTAGTAATAATTTGTGATTAAAAAAAAATTAGTAAATTTTTATATATAAGCTATAGAATGTATAGCTGTGTATATCAAACACAGTAAAGTGTTATTCAGTTTGGAACTTTGACCAAAAATTAAAAAAAAAGAGTTGATTTACTTGCAAACATTACTTATATTATACTTTCCTGCTTTATTTACTTTTTAGTTTTCTTTAAGAGATGTTGTAATACTAGCTACAATGTATTATTTTGACCTGCACAGGTTGGCCATGATAACTGGGTGCGTGGGATGCTATTCCATCCTGGTGGGAAGTTTATCTTGAGCTGTGCAGATGACAAGACTTTGAGAATCTGGGACTACAAAAACAAGCGTTGCATGAAAACCTTGAGTGCCCATGAACATTTTGTTACCTCTCTGGGTAAGCTTCTGTAGCTTCCTTGATCTCCTCACTATTGTTCGGCCGATGGTGCTTTTTCAGATGTCTTCCTTTTATTTAAGAATCCTCCAGGCAATATATAAAATGCATCATCTTCTGAAAGGATGAAATATTTGCTAGGAGCATCACTAGAATGAGATTTTCTACTTTCTAAGAACAAAGCAGTGTCCTGGGGGCTCCCAAGTCTGATGTTTTTTTTTAAAATTCTATTGAGAGGCTGTACAAACCATTCATCTTGTATCAATGGATGATTGTGATGCATTTTAGTTTCAATCTTAAAGCAAATTTACCTTTTAGCCAAATTGAATGTTTTTTTCAATGGAACGCAAATTTATTTATAATTTCATTTATTATTTTTGTTAGGTTTCTTAAATCCAGTCAAAACATAACATGATGTTTTTGCCACAGTTCACAATTTTTCTTTGTCCACAGATTTTCACAAGACTGCTCCGTATGTGGTCACTGGGAGTGTAGATCAGGCTCTAAAAGTGTGGGAATGTCGTTGATGTTCTCTACGGGACCTTGCAGCCAGCACACACTCTTCACCCCGGCCCATTTCACTCTTCCTTCTCTGTCTCACCTGGATGCACTCAACCACCATGGGTTATGACGTGCCTAGCTCTGGTTGAATAACTATTGTCCTTTCATGTAAATTATTCTAGATGTCAAGATATTAAATGTTGCGCTCGCACACATGCACACACACAGTATTCTTGCATGGTAAATCCAAAATTGTATACTGTAAATTTGCATAATGGTGTCTAGAACCATAGGTTTAACCTAGGCTGAAGTTTGACTCAGCCTTACTTTACTGAAGGCTTCAACTTATTGGGTTAATGTAGGGCACTACACTGATTAATTTAATGATGGTGTCGTTCTTATGTCTGTTTATTTTTGTTTTTTTTCATGTAGGTTTATCTCTGTTTATTAATTTGTTGTAAGCTATCAGGACAACGCTTGGTGACATTTTTATGGGGAAAAAGCTGCAAACATCTTAAATCGAGACTTGTTTGTAGGATCTGTTCTCTGAATACTCTGTAGCTTTGTATCATCATTCTAACGTATGCTTGCAGTTCTCGATTGTGGAACTCGATATGTTTTAAACAGCTGCGTTCACAAAGGATTCACATTGCTATTTTGAGATGTTTGGGAATAATACTTGATATAACACATCCGTCTGACATCTACAGCTACTGCTAATTCCTTCAGAGAAGCAAAACCATTTAGATACTGACAACATTTTTGTTTTCTTCGAAAGCACTTTCAGACTTAAAAAAGCAGCAAAAAGCACTTGAATTGACTGTTGGTGCTGTGACAATGCATTGCTAGTTGTACTAAAATGGATTCAGTTAATAAGTTGTTGGTTTGCCTCTGTGACTACTTGCTAAGAATCATGTCAACATTAACAGTGAATAGTTTTTTTGGGCAATATGATGAGATATATGCAGAGCAGGTGTCCTGTACAATGCAGATTGGGATCGAATTAAAAAAAAAAAAATACCTCTTGGGCTTAAATTTCCTCGTCTGGGGTAAACGATGTGCAAAGATCTGTTTTTATATATAATATGAGAAGTGGCAACATCTTTAATATTTAGTTTATAAACTGAAATGAGATGCTAACAGAAGTATGTCTGATTCTTTTGTGGCAAAGCTCCTCTTTATTGCCCGCCAATGTGGTACGATCAGCCCATAGAGGAGCAAAGTGCAGGTGACTCTGTAAACCTACCCCAACAGGGACATACCTCAAATTCGTTACTGATATCTTCTAAAACGGCACATTGTCTCCTGTTCGATTTACAATCTTTGTGGGTAAATAGAAAATATAGACATACTGGGAAATGTTTCCCAAAGTGGCTAAGAAAAAAAAACATTCCATGTGTTAAAATAAGTGCTATCTGTCTTTGTTTAGGCAGCAGGAAAAAAAGTTTTTTTAAAACTTGCACATCTATACTATTAGAGCTTTAGTCCTTTGTGACTAAATGAAAATGTGTTCAAATGTGCATAAACAGATATCCTTTTTAATTTACCCTTTCATTACAATGTAATTATATAATAAAGAATTCCACTTAACCAGGCTGTTATCTAGATAATTTCCTGTTGTGTAATGGACATGCTGGTGTTACTGCTGCAAATCCAATTAACGACTAGTCTGAGCTTTACATCTGTCAGCATGGCACTGCCGTATGTAACAGTGCTAACGGTTGAGCTGACTGGTGGGTGTTTGTGCCGGTCCACATATCACTGAATTTAATCACTAATCTGAAACCGTCTTCCAGTGTAAAAAATGGAAGTAAGCTGAGATGTAAAAGTATTGTACCTAAATGGAAAATTGTTTTATTTAGTTCTCTTAATTGTAAAAGGACTATAGACACAAACAACCTGCCGGATCGAACAGCTGGCATGTTTAACTGTAAACAGTTCACTGTGTGGTTGTAGGCATTCTGATCTATTCTGGCTCAAATCCTTTGTAGTTTATTTGTGATGGGATTGAAGCAGACTATGGGAGACCTTGTCCATCTTATACATGTACTGCAAATTCCTTTTTAGAATGGGAGAATGGGGAGGGGGGGTTGGGGTACAGATGTACATACCTTTTTTGTGTTGTAGCTGAGTGATTGAGCAAGCAGAACTGTGTCCCTGGAATACTTGGGAATCTCTATGATTTTGAAAAAGGGTAAACGACCCCAAATGGTGTACCATGTCCTCGAATCCTGTATACTGGGATGAAGACACCAAAAAGTATAGAATTGGGAAGGTTTATGAAGAACTTCTTTGTTTGGCAAATATCTAGTCTGCCATCTTTTAATACTCTAATGTATCTTTCGGAATAATCTTGAAGCGATGCCCAAATTGGTGTATTTGCGCTCATGTACTTTGTGCTCAAAAGTACTGATTCTTTCTAATTGCAGAATCAAGACATGAAAAATAAACACAATAAAACACGGTTTCTTTATCCTGAGAAGAAAAAGGCAAATCCACACCCTTGAAGAGTTTCCTCGTTGTGTGAAATCTTGCAACATGGGCCTCAAGATTTCTCTCTTGACATGCGGAAATAATGTTTGCTATTCACCGGGATGCTGAGCAATCCCATTGCTGCACTCGCTGAATGGACCGAATATTTGCTTCTTCTCCGGCTACGAGTTCATCTGTCCGCTCTGCTTGCCTTGTAAATAGAGCAGACGCTTCAATCTTCACTGCTCTAATGGGACTTTTGTTTTCATGATCTCGTATCACACTGTTAACAATATATCTGAATGCCATTAATGTTTGCAAAATAATTAAAGTTTAAAAAAAAATGCTGCCAATGTTGTCATGATTAGAACCTGGGAACAATCGCTGGGAGGATACGGTGTACTGGATCAGGTTTCAGAATGGAGATCATGTACCAATTCATTTTTTTTTTATTTTTTTTTTTAACCAGCTGAGATGTTTAAGGAATTCGTACAATTAACTGATGGCTTTCGGAGGATAATTGAGACAGTATAGAAGGTTAAGTAAATATAAATTTGTCATTAAGGTAATCGAACCTTTTACAGTAATTAGTACCTGGAGTCGTAAAAAAAATTCCATGGATTTCCTTGCCAAGGAATTTTTATAACTAAAAAGTATATTAATAGCAGTAGTACACTTATGGGGTATGTTCTCCACGCGCTTGCGTGGTTTCCCTCTGTACACTCCGGTTTCCTCCCACAGTTCAAAAACATGTAGATTAGGTTAATTTGTAATTGTAAAATTACCCATAGGAGTGAGTGTGTATGTGTGTGGCCCTGTGATGGACTGAAGACCTGTCCAGCGTATACCCCTGCCTGCCTCTCGCCATGAATGAATTACACTTATATATATTAAAACAATAAATTGGTGTAAAAATATGTGTATATATAATCTGTCTGCATATATAATTTTTAAAAAGTTTTGTTTGTTTAAATACAGCCACTTCTATTGTAGATGATTGCACTTAGAGTCCTACCAGCGCCTCTGCGGGCGTTACGTCATATTTGATGGCGGCGCATGTTTATGACTTCATCTCAAACCCGGAACAACGAACGTAGAAACAACGTGACTTTACCCTGCAACTTAAGTCTGCAAACGAAGCATCAGGCCACCAATGTGTTTCTAAGATTCTTCCGGTAGACTTTTCACGGTATGCAGGTTCTAGTTTATCTTCTCGGTTCGTTTCAGTAAAGGAACCGGGTTCTCTATCTGTTTATTAGCGGACACTGGATCCGTTACTGTTGAAGTGCACTGATGGAATGATTTAAGCTTTGATGGAATGAGTTGTAAATCTACTGATAGGGATCCAGTCGTAGATCTGTTTCACTGTGTAATGTGTAATGTTTATGAATCGTCAACAGAAATGGCGCTTAATAAATCCATGCATCCTCGAAATCGCTATAAGGACAAACCACCAGACTTCGCATACCTGGCCTCCAAGTACCCGGATTTTCAGAAGCATGTACAGCCTACATTAACCGGCCGGGTGATGTGAGTATCATCCTCTTTCTCCTGTATCCTCCTCTTTCTCCTGTATCCTCCTCTTTCTCCTGTATCCTCCTCTTTCCCCTGTATCCTCCTCTTTCTCCTGTATCCTCCTCTTTCTCCTGTATCCTCCTCTTTCTCCTGTATCCTCCTCTTTCTCCTGTATCATCCTCTTTCTCCTATATCCTCCTCTTTCTCCTGTATCCTCCTCTTTCTCCTGTATCCTCCTCTTTCTCCGGTATCATCCTCTTTCTCCTGTATCCTCTTCTTTCTCCTGTATCATCCTCCTCTTTCTCCTGTATCATCCTCCTCTTTCTCCTGTATCCTCCTCTTTCTCCTGTATCATCCTCTTCCTCCTCACATATTGCTATAACATGGATTTTCCTCCCACAGTCCAAAAACATTTACATTTACAGGTTAATTGGTGAGTCTAAATTGGAGTCTAATAGTGCAGACGTGTTTATTAATCTGTGTATTAACCAATATCTAATTAGATTTACTAGTAATTCAGCTAGAATTAACACGGACTATTATATTATTCTTAAGTCTTATCTTTTACCTTTTTCCCCGATGTTTCTGGCTGTCAGGCAGATCCGCCCTCTTTGTGTTTTTATCAGCAAAGGCACAAGAAATCTCTCTACGAATTAAACAACGGTGGCTGAAGCGTTAGTATAAAGGATGCTATGTTACTCCACGCTAATAACATTTCTGATTGGTTAAATGGTCAGCTGCTGGAGGGGCCACTGGAGGGGCTTAAAATGAGGGGCCACTGGCAGGGGTGTCCAAACTTTGTTTGCCTCAACACTAGCAATATTTTGATTAGTTGGTGCTAAAAACTGCCCTCCATGTTTAGAGGGATCTACTTGATCTACTTCAGTTTGATTCAATAAGCTTCCAGTGTATCTGTGTGCTGCTCTGTGCTGCCATCTGTTAACGGGTCTTGAATGTTTTTGATTCCCCCCCCCCCCCTCGCAATGGGGTAACTTTGGTTTGACACCAAATAGGGGAATCTTTTTTTTCCATTTTAATTCCATTTCCTGCATGCATTTTCTGCAAATGGTTCTAGGGAAATGGTGCACAATAGACAGTGCATATAAACGGTACAAAAATACTACAGGTCCGATATCTGATAGATCCTAGAGTCTTATTGGAGTCAGGGCTGTCCGATGAAAGAAAAGGAAACGTGTGTGTAAATTAGGAGAATATTTATTTGTGTATGTGCTGCTGTAAACATGGACTTATTTTGAATGAGTGTGTAAGAGTGTGTGTGTCAGTTTGAGGCGGGTTAATTCTTTGAGTTGAGTAAATAACCTGTACAATTATAATGCATTCATTTATATATTCCTCTAACCTGCTTATTGCCTAATTTGAGGTCCCAGGGGTCTGCTGGAGCCTAACCCAGCTCACATAGGGCAAAAGGCAGGAATACACCCTGGACAGGCCGCCAGTCCATTGCACACATGGACGAACCATCACACACACTCGCTCCTATGGGCATGTTATAATCACCAATCAACCTAATGTACATGTTTTTGGACTGTGGGAGGAAACTAGAGTACCTGGAGGAAACATGCCAACTACGCACACAGATTCCCTTACCTGAGAATCAAACCTGGGACCTGACCTTCTGGTTGCGAGGCGACTGTGCTAACCACCGTGCCACCCCTGTGGTGTTATATGCTTTTAAAAAAAAGCAGCACTTAATCTCTTCCCCCCCCCCCAACCACCCCTTTTTCGATTCTGGGTAATGGTCTGTGTGGATTTCAGCCATTTCTTCAAATATTCATTTTCATCTCCGAGTCTCACGTTTGTTTATCGCTCACCTTGCTCGGAGGTGCGCACAGACACCCCGTCAACTTCGGGGCGGGAGGATTGTAATGATGGATAGCCTCTAGGCTTTTTAAAAATGGGTCTCCATCCTGGCCAAACAGATTCTGGAAGAAAATCGAGTGAGTGAGTCTCTGAGGTCTGGTGTGTATGCAGGAGTCGAGCTGTGGTGATGCTGTAGGCTACAGTCAACTGGGAAATCTCTCCGAATACTACAGACTCAGGCAGTACCTCTCAGTCTGATCAGCACAGTCTGCATAGCCTTGGGGGTTTACACACATGCGTGTAAGACTACACACACACACACACACACACACACACACACACATTTGTTAAAAGGCAAATGGTGGTGCGTGATATTCCGGTCCTTGTGGACGGGATCCCATTCCATTGCTGATTTTTCAGATTCTTTTTTGGCAGCGGAACCCTGTGTGTTTCTCATGCCACTGTATGGCGTACATACGTCATGTGAATTCTAAGATGCTTTTCTGATCATCACAATTGTACAGTGTGGTTATTAGTTACTGTCGACTTTTCATCATTTCAAACCGTCCTTGTTACTGATGCACTGTCTTATCAACAGTGTGTTTCTTTTTTTTCCCCCATTGCTTTGCTAGAGTGAAAATTCCGGAAGATCAGCAGTTCTAGAAATATAGATTCCACCAAGCCCACCTGCTATTTATCACTAACAATCATAGTGCAAAGAAAATCACTGAGATCTTCCTTTTCTCCTTATTCGGATGGTGGATTAGAATCCTACCTGACACTAGATGAGGTCATAGCATGAACAGTCAGGTAATGTGCTACATTGACATGTAATTAAACTGCATTTAGTATTAGTCCAGTTTATTATTTTGTTCCTCAGGTTTTATCCATTCGTGTCTCATTGCTCGAGTCGGAGCCTCATTATAGCCAGACAATGAGACGTCTACCGGTGTCTCCTCACAGATAAAGAAGAAAAGAGCGTTGAGCCTCGGAGATGCGCTTTTGCCCTTTATCTTGTCTCATCACTATTGACGTGCCTGCATGTGGAGCGAGCGCAGGATCTGTACCCCTGCTGCCTGCTTTGGCTTTGTCTCTTTATCTCACCTCTCAATCTCAGTTGTGCTGTCTGTCACATGACACTGCAGACGCAGTGCTTTTGAAACAGCCGCATATAAAACGAATCCGGTGTTACTTGCCTCGCCTTTGATGCCGTCTCATTCCTTATAATGATGGTTTGGTAGAGCAAAGAGCTTCCTGGTGCCGTGCTTTTTATTTCCGTCCCTGCCAACAGTATTGGCACCCTTTTATTAAAAAGTGACTAATCTATAATAAAAAAACAAATGCAGACTTTTATTGATGTTTGGATAGAAAAGTGTGTTTTGTGCTTCCATTGTTGAGTGTATCTATCCACATCAGGTGTTTTTATTTATTTATTTTGAACCTGACCTCTTTAAATGTCATGGAGAAGGTAGTTCCTCATGTTTAATGCATCTGTCTTATGTTATCTCACCTTTCGAGGTGACACATGATCACAGCCTGACAGTTGGATTTGGAGTCAACAGTGTTTTATGAAAATACCCGAGATCATTTTCACACTGTAGGGTGTCTGTGTTTTGGTTCATTTCACGAAAAAAAGCTCTAAGCTCAATCTTTTGCTCATTTCTAAGCAAATGCTCTGCAAACATTTCCCTCACGATCACCAGTATACCAAATCCTGCGCTTAAATTTCTCTCGTAGGTCTTTGTTCATTCTGTTCCTTTGTTTTCAGGTAGACTACCACAAACACTGCATGCACCTCTCCTATTTTTAGAATTTTTGTAGAATCGAATGAATCATTCATTCATTCATCTTCTTACCCGCTTATTCCTTAATTCGGGGTCACGGGGGTCTGTTGCAGCCATATCCCAGCGCATATAGGGCAAGAGGCAGGGGTACTCCCTGGAAATATTGCCAGATTGCCATTGCAAGGACCACATAGACAAACAACTACTCACACACACACACACACACACTCACTCACTTCTATGGGCAATTTAGAACCACCAATCAACCTAATGTACGTCTTTGGTCTCTGGGAGGAGAACATGCCAACTCCGTACAGAAAAATCAGACTCTAACTAATCATGTGGCAATTTTAAACCTCTAAATTATCATATAATTCAGTTACAGTTAGATACTTACATTTGGTCTCCTTTTACAACTGAGCAATTGTGGGTTAAGGGCCTTGCTCAAGGACAAACAGTGGTTGCTTGGTAGAGGTGGGAATCGAACCCCGGCCTTTCTGGTATTAGCCCAACACCTTAACCACTAGGTTACCACTTCCCACAATTCAAACCATCCTTTCCTCTAAACCAGGGGTGTCCAACCCGTGGCTGGTGTGCACATTTGTTTTGTTTGAGTTCAGTACGGTATTTTCGTCAAACGTGCGCGATTTCCCAGTTGACATGGAGTTTATTTAAGTTAAACAATTAGTGTCAATGGGTGGGTGATGTCCATGTGTATGATGTGGCTCTTGGCGGTAACACAGTAAAAAATGGATGGCAAAACCAGCTGAAACTCAACCCTTGCAAAACCGAACTACTCTTCATCCTGCACCACTCTTTCTCCAAAACACTAACCACTCCGCGCATAGCACCTCCTCCCTCAAATCCACCAGCACTCCATGATCTGCTGGTCTGCCTCAAGACTTTTCTCTGTTCTGTTACCAAGATGGTGGAATGAACTTTCCATCATGTCAGAACAGCGGACTCACTGAATGTCTTCAAAATAGGTCTGAAGACAAACCCCTTCACATAGAAAACCCCTCTTGCGCTACAATAGTTTTTGGAGTTGGTTACACTGTGTGTATCTATTTCAGTAGTGAAATGTTCTAGGTTTGTACGTCCTTCTGCACAAAAGCATTTGCTAAATACTTAACCAGCTTATCCAGCATATGGAGGGAGGTAGGGGTAGATATTGGACATGGTTGCCAGTCCTTCTCAGGGCCATACATAGACAAATAACCACTGACACTCACTCTTATGGGCAATTTGGACCCACCTAATTTAACCTAATGTACATGTGAGACCTTCTTGTTGTGAGGAGATTGTGCTAACCACTACGCCACTGCGCCGCCTTTTTTTTTTAAATTATTTATTTTATTTTATTTATTTTTTTATTTTTTACATAATACACATCATTAAACCCTTGTATTATTCAGCGTTAATTTTTTAAGGTCTGTAAATCCATAACTGATCATCCGAATTCATAATTTAATAGATGAAACTTCTAAAAGAAATCATTAACATGTTAAATCATTCATTCATCTTCTTACCCACTTATACCCTAATTCAGGGTCACAGGGGTTTGCTGGAACCTATCCCAGTGCACATAGAGTGAGAGGCAGGGGTACATATATATTTATATTATATTTTAATGTCCTCTACACACGTATGTTGTATGTGACTAGCTGTACCTGGAATATACAGGGTTTCTCAATCCCTACTATATAATATACGAGACCGAGTATACACTAGTAGTAGTATGTCTGGGTGCTTTGTAAAGTTCCTGGTAGATCTACTACCCCTGCCTGGATTTTCAAGTATTCACACGATGCACCCTTTATTATCCCATGAGCCCATGTGAGTGAATGTAATCTTGCTTAATAACTGTATCTGTAGATCAGCTACGTTCCAGGGAAAACTAGTTTACATGCCCTACCTCCCTTAGGGGTAGATTTAGTATTTGGATTTAAGCTTGCTTTATTTGCTTTTTATTTTATTTATTTTTTTATTCCGTTATCACTGTATATTTGCTCCTGCCAGATGGGACCCTTCTGAAATTGCCCATGATGTTGCCATGTCCTTTTCAAATCAGCCCCCACATGTGCACAGCTGTGCATCTCAACAGTGTGAGAGAGAAGAAAATGGCATTGTGTAAATGCAGATGAATTCAGCTATCTGACTTTGTGTGTGTGCGTGCGTGCGTGCGTGCGTGTGTGTGTGCGTGCGTGCTTGTTACATCCTTCAGGCAGTCTTAACAGGTGCCTGTCCCTCCTCAGATGTCTCAGTTCTCTTTTAGTATATAGGTTTCTCTTATAAAACAAGGACTAGTGTTTCTTCCCTACCTTCTGCCTATGGGTATGTTTCTGGTCACAGCCACCACACTTAATTACTTTACATATAGATTTACTATTTCAAGCAGAAGAGATTGCTCATCACATTGCGCAGACAGGAAATGTGTCCTGAAGGATAAAAATAAGGCAGGAGTGAAAGGGGGGTGGGGTGGATGGAGTTCACAGATTTAGGAGTCTTTGAGCAGACCCATTACCATCCATCATGGGTGTCCTGGGGAACCTGAACGAAGTGCTCTGGTGGATATGAAAAAAAAAAAATCCAATGTGGAGACGTTATATGTTGTCTGATTTTCACCACAGAAGTAGTTTCCGCAGCTCTATTGATAAGAGCTGAATTAATCTCCACAGCTGGCCGCCACTTGGAGCTGCATTATTAATACTGAGGACCCCCTCATCTCGCATAAGAGGATTCATTCTGGTGTTTAGCCTGAGCCCATTTATAAATCATTCGCACAGCAGGTAGAGGGTCATTGAAAAAGGGTTGCAAAGGGGCGGAAAATTTCTCATTTCCATGAGAAATTTTGAAAATGTTTCAGGTTGGAATTTGTGATTTTATTTGAATTAATTAG
>JAOTRA010000037.1:6324955-6336438 GCA_026260255.1 Pseudolaguvia tuberculata | reverse complement strand
AGGACAGGGTAGTGTGGAGAAGAGCGATCCGCTGTGGCGACCCCTAACGGGAGCAGCCGAAAGGAAAAGAAGAAGAAAGAAGACGACAGCAGACCTCAACCAGCAGACCTCGGACCGGTACCAGGCCATATGAGAAATCATTTAATTATTTTCATTTTATTTATTAGTATTCAGAACCATCTTTTATTTTTAAATCAAATAGTGAAAAGTGAATAGATAGAAAAGTCTACGACTTCTAAGAAAAAGACAGACAATATCAGAAGTCGGAATTGAAATATGGATTTATGGCGACAGGTGATTCGCAGGTGTTTACAATATAGACAATACGCGGACAACAAGCTTCCAACCCCCCATCCCCAGGCCGCAATAAAATTGTCAAGCATTGACCAGGCCGTGGTCATAACGAGTATGGAGACCACTGATGTGTAATGTTCAGATATCGGTAATGATGTGACTTTAAGCACTTTTTGTATGTCGCTTTAGACAAGAACATCCGCTAAATGCTGTAAAAAAAAAAAAAAAAAAAAAAAAAAAAAAAAAAGGAATGGAAATAATAATCCTGTATTTATCCTACTCTTGCCTGCTCCCTATCGAATTCTCCCTCCGATTTGTTGACCTTTTAGCACTAAATACAAATGAAATGAAGTCATAGCAATGTGGTAGGTACGGTGAAGTGAAGTCCTTTGGGACTGCTGCTGTGTTAGTTCGATTTCCGAACCTCGAGTTGTTCCTCATTATTTAGTTGCACTCAACAGCAATACAGATTTTCTTATGTTATGGTAAACATGCTTATACTAGAGAAAAACCTTGCACATCCTCCATTTCTTATCAGACCAGAGCAGAAGAATCTGCCCCATGTGGCATGCTTTCAGCACCAGCCAGCAGCTGGTCCACATTTTAATTGCCTTGTTACAATTGGTGAGTTCTGTCATATAATCAACAATCTTTGTTCATTTACATATTAATCACCCCGGTTTATTTGCTATTGCTGTTAACCAATATGGAAATGTAAATTATAGCTTGTGTAAAGTGCAGTTTAATGGCGTATCTTCTGTACAAAGGTATAACTATTAAATGACATGCTAAATAAGGAAGGTGTACTGCATTATGCCATTTTAGGGCTGAACATATACTAGACTAGCTAGATCAATAGATAAAGTGCATCTGCGTTCAATAAAAAATTCTAATACAATAAAAAATGATACACAGATATATAATTCAATAAAACAAATAAACTGCACGGTTATGGTTTTCTGGAGATTCAGAAATTGAATGAGCAAACTGTATAATCTTCACAGCATCAATTAATACAATTTAAATTTTTGTAAAAATTTTTTGTTAAAGCTACTAATGGGATTGGTAAACTTGTTTGAGTTCATAAATCACCAACTGATGCTGGCAATTACAAACTTTGTTTTGCTGTGACTATTAAAGATGCATGTTGTGATGAAGATGCTGGAAACAATATTTTGTGCAGCACTATTTCTATGTGTTATGAATGAAATTCAGATATATCAGATCCACCGCTTTAATACTGTCACATGACCAAAATCTGCAGTGGGAAATTATAGTTGGATAATTGGTTGATGATGATTAACAAGTTTTTGCCGCATTTGCTTATAAATATCAATAAAATAATTTTCAAATATGATGAATCGTGTATCCTTTGAGTTTATAGAATAGTAAAATGTTCGTCGGACACAAAATCTGGGCGGCGGTACATAAAAGCAGTGGTGGCTTAAAGGTTATAGCATTGTTGTATAGCAAGTTAGAAAACCAGGGTTCAAAGTTTCTGACTGGTGTCTGCTTACCACCACTTTATAAATTGATTAAGGGTTTTGTTATGTATCCCAGCATGATTTTGGTGCAGATTCTTCTGGAGTCAGGCGGTATTAAATATCTGCTGTTGATGATCATATGACATTACAGAAGGATCTTGTGAAAGAAAGCCTGCAGCTTTTCTTATGAGTGTTTTGTGTTGATTGAATTCCAGAGTATGTTCTGTTTGGAATTGTAAATGGCTGGACCTTAACTCATCCTGATGATTGTTTTTCCTTTAATAACTGCAAATATTCTGCTGGTGTGAAGATCATTGCTCTGAGGCTGAATCAGTCTCACATTCTCTCGTTTTCACTTTTGCCATATGTCTCTTATTTCGTCTGCTCCTCTGTTGGCTGTACCGTCTGTAGGCTGCTAATAAGGTTGAAATAGAACCTCGCTTGCACATGCATTCAATGCTGTTGTCGTTGGTAAATCACATGCAGTAGTTGGACACATGCAGCTGACAGTCGTGTCCACCTTCGTTCTCCATTTTGGTAAACTTGTTTTAGCGTGATTTGCTGAATCATCTGTGGCGCAACTCTAGACTTGTGTAATACATTCAGTGGGTTTAACAGACATTTTTAGAATTAAACTTTCACTTAACCCCCCCCCCCCCCAAATTATGTTAAAATTGCACAGAAGTACACAGATAATAGGAGTGAATGAGACAGATATAGATGGATGGATGGATGGGTTTTATTTTATAAGCTATTTTTGTTTCTTTGATTTGAAGCCATCTTAGTAACTTTTATGCTCTGTGTGATCTAAAGCATGTATATGTACAGGTCCCACTGATTAACATCACATGACCTTACAGTTCTGATGATGAAACTAGAAGGAGACAGCCTAACGGCATTTGGCAGATGATGTACGCTATTGAATAATTTATTGGTTTTTTAATTTTGTTGTTGTTTTTAAATCCCATCTGATGGTATGTCCCTTTGTTAGACACGTGACATATGGTTCACATAGATCAGTCAGTGATGTTATAATCCCTCAACTGAAAGCCTATGTCAGGAACAGGAGGAGCAGCCACACCTTTAAATCCTCAGTTGAACATTGCTTCCCCCTGCTGGTTTATGTTGATACTTACATCAAATATTGTATGCTTCGAGTTTGCAGTATGGAAATCCATTTGTATCTAATAAAGCGCACGGTCACTTTCTTAAAGGAACTAAAATAAGGAGGTTCGAATAGGATTTTGGTAGGTTATGTTTCACGTTTATTTTTAGGAATTTAATTAATAATGAATGAGTAACAACATTTAACAAGACTCTGAGCTTCTTACAAGTTTTGCATTTACACACGTATACTGTGTATATATACAAATTTGTGTGTGTATGTATAAATATATATCTCCGCCAAACCTCTGCACAGACTGGTTATTAGTGCATTATTTGGGGGAAAAGGCCAATAAACCAAAACAGAGCCTAAACCAGGATTAATTGTTTGTTCAATGGAGTAGATTTATACTTGGAGATCTGTATTAAGACATTGTGGGGTTAATTAGAACTACAGATGTCTGGTGATGGATTCCTACTTGGCTAAAATGTAGCTGGAGTTATGTATAGTTTGCCAGTCAGATTGCAAATTATATTGCCTGGTTTGTGTTCCAGTCTCCACCAAACAAGAAGCGTAAACTGGAGAAGGCACGCAAGCCTCTGACCTTCACTGTGGTAGAAGCCACTGCAGCAGCACTCCACTCCCAGGCACTTGCCAACGGCCAAAAACACACAAGCCATGTGGAGAGTGTCACCTACTGGTTGGAGAGCATTCTCACAGACCTAAAGGTACATCCTAGCACAGACACTTTCCCACTATTATTCACATTATTTAAACATGTAATAGATTTGAATTATTAGTGCCATGTATAGTTTTATTACTTTCCATACAGTGCAGGTGCTTATTGTTAGTTATAATATTCTGTGCTAATACGGGGTGAAAGAGTTAGTGTTATTAGCAACATCGACAGAAAACATCTCAATAGGTATTTTTAAAGCCGATTAGTTATTTGCAACTATGCATGCAATAACTTGGTTTAACCAAAGTGGCGCTGTAACGCAAGACTATCATTCTTTCATTCATTAATTTTCAATACCTGCTTATTTCTGACCCAAATTTGGGGTTGGAAGGGTCGAAAGATTGGGAACCTACACACACTCGGTGCTTATGGAAATACATTGGAGTGTAAACAAAGCAGAAGCAACTTTAACAAAAAAAATATATAGTTCGGAAGGTGTTTGAGCACAGTGATGTGGATGTTTACTACAGCTCGGAATCTGCAAAACTGAAGTTTAGTTGCGTCACTGTTTAATTAAAATGTTAGCGTGATTTTCTGCTACAAATTAGTTTCTTTGGGTTTTTTGCATTCAATAATTCATTTTAGCTTACTAACACTTATTAAAGAGCTATTAACAACCAAGTATATCATATAAATATAATGTTATTACTGTTGTTTTTTTATTTGTATAAATATGTGTACCTTCATATTTCTATGAATATTAAAGGTAAATTCATGAATAAAATCCAATTTATTAGTTGATTAATTGCAGCTTTATTAAAAGGCTTTTTGTAAATGAATTATTTTTTTTAATAGACACCAATTGTATAATAGCATTATTTAATGCATTCATTGCTTTACCTTTCTACTAATCAGTGATTTAATCGAATATCGAAATAATCGTTTGTTGCAGCCCTGAATAGTTATGATTCTTTTAATGATGGTGGAATGAATGAATGAAATTGGAGACTCCTTGGTTACTCTGTTTGGAAATCATTGCTGGCTTAATGTATACCGTTACAGTTTGACATTTGGCAGACGCTCTTATCCAGAGCGACTTACATTTGGTCTCTGGTATTAGTCAAACACCTTAACCACTAGGCTACCACTTACTTCCCAGTGATCTATTTGGGGAAAGTGGTAGTTCAATGGGTAATGCTAACTGGACGATAGTGGTTACAGCATCACCAGGTAACCACTGCTGTGCCCCTAAATAAATAATTTAGAGTAGGCATATACATGTATGGTATGTAGGTATGTAGGGGAGGTGGTGTTTCAGTTAATCTAATCGGAAGCTTAAAGTCCCAGCTCCACTGATGGGCCCCTGAGCAAGATCCTTAAACCCCAATTGCTCAGTTGAAACAAATGTAAGCCTTTCTATGTCAGTTTCAGTTCCTATGGCTGCTCCCGGCACTAAAGCTGCACTGACTTGTGCAACCCTAATGCCTGGGATGTTTCCTATTGTACATGTTTTTGGACAGTGGGAGGAAACCCACGCAAGCGCGGGGAGAACATACAAACTCTCCGACCCGCGAATTGAACCCGGAACCTTCTTGTTGTAAGGTGACCAGGCTATCCAATGCGCCACCATGCCGCGTAAGCCGTTCTATGTAATGTAATGTAAATGAATGACCATTTTACACTCTGTCCCCAGGTGTTACACAACCGTGTGCCCTCCTGTGACTCTGAACTCAGTCTCTTCCTAACTGCTGTGGAGAACACATGGGTCCACGCTCGGCAGAAACGCCGGGTACAGAATCGACAAATTAGTGAGCTACCTAACGTCCCAGAATCCAACGCTCCCGCTGCCGAGAGCAGTGATCAAACACCCGTACCGGACGGTACAGACACTCTCAGAACTGGGGACGAATTAAAGGCAAAAGAGGACTCTGAAAAGGATACAGATGTCCCCTGTAAGACCTCAAGCACACAGGAACAGGGGTCCAGTGTATCTAGTATTTCCCCAAGCTCCAGCTCAGTCCACAACTTCCTGTTTAAGTGCCTGATGAATGTAAAAATGGAAGACAGTGATGTGCAGGATCTATCGGTTGAGATGCATTGGGTGGAGGGTCAGAATAAAGACTTGATGAACCAGCTATGCACATGCATCAAGAACTCACTCTTTCGACAAGTTGTCAAGAACATTTAAAGCCACAATTTTAACCCTTTTCCCATTTTATTTCAATTATTTTATCAATAGGACAATTTAAAGTTTTGAGCGATCTTAATGTTGCAGTCTGCCAGTACAAGGCAGCCCCAGATACAGTGATGTGATGAAATTAGTATTATTAAATGTTCGTTTGGCTTTGTTACTTTTGTAATAAATATTTTATCAATGGAGGCTTGGAATGTTTTTGATTTAAAACCTTGGATTCGTTCTTTTGTCCGGCATTGTGTTGTCTACGTTTGCTTTTATTTAGACTAACCGGCGCCTTTTGCTCATTCTGTGTGCAAGATTTGTTTAGAAATTTGTTGTTTGAACTCTTGAAAAAGGAAAGGGCAGTTAGTTTGTCATTAAATCCCGCAATCTTTACCCTAACACTGATAGCTTGGTCTTCTCATGGACATGTTTCTCTGTGTAGTTCCAGTTTTCTTAACTGGTGAAGGTGAAATTAAACCCGGTTCCAAAGGGTTGCGTAATTTCTAGCGTTTTGTTGTGCTTTACTAATTTGATTTTGATTTACAGCTTTTTGTGAAGATGTCTGTGCAGAGAGGCATTTCCTGTCTCTGGAATACCTCTGTGGTGTCCCAGCAGGAAATCTGGGCCTACATACAGAAGTCATGAGCTGTGCTGGCATGGATAACAGGAAGACGGCAGCAGTCAAGGAAGTAAGTGTAGGGAAGCAATGGCATTTTTCCAGAGTGCTGGGTCATGTGAAGTTTTCTGATCTTGGAGATAAATTATCTACTGTGCTGATTCTAGTTTACGTATATTCTGTTACAAGGACTTTGCCCTCATTTGTAAAACTTGGAAAAATCATGTGACATTAAGACGAAAGGATGTGCTTACTTAAACTAAACATACTTTCTATGGCTTGTGGTGGCATGTTGGAATCGTGTATTGTTGGGGGCCATTACTTATGTTTTGAGTCCCTAGAGTCTATAATCTTAAGATGAATAGTGTCGACTTCTCCTTTCGGCTGCTGCCGTTAAGGGTCGTCACAGCGGATCGCTCTTCTCCACATTACCCTATCCTCTACATCTGCCTCTTTCGCCCCAACTACTTGCATATCTCTCCTTACCACATCTATAAACCTCTTTAGTCTTCCTCTTTTCCTCCTGCCCGGCATCTCCCTCCTCAGCATTCTTCTACCAATATACTACATGTCCACACCATCTTAACCTAGTCTCCCTCACTTTATCTGCAAAACATTGTGTGCCATCTCTCTATTAAACTCCTTTCTAATCCTGTCTTGATATTAAATTTGTATACATTTGCCTGATTTTTTTTTTTGAGTAATATACAAAAGTACTGCAAATAAATGAAATTTATATTATATAAATAAAATAAGTTAATTATGTTTAAGTGAAAGGAGTATCGTGGCTTAGTGGTTAGCACTGTTGCCCAACAGCAAGAAGGCTTGGGTTTGCGTATTCATCCTATGCCATGTGATAGACTGGCAACCTGCCCAGTGTCTACCCCTCCTGCCTTTCACCCTTCCGGCTCCCGCAGACCTCCATGACCCTGAATTAGGAAATAAACTGGGATAGAAAATGAATAAATGATTGGTTAAATCAGTCCGGAACAATGGTGGTGGCTGTTGGTTAAATGGGTGTGTTAAACAAATGTTAAAATTTTAATTGTTAGTAATAAAAATCTAAGTGGCCAATGGTGTATGTGTATCATTACTGATAGTGTTGAATAGTTTCAATGTTTTATGAGTGATTCATTTATCAAGGTTTTCATAAAATCATTCAGTCGTTTATATTAATAAGACTCAGATATCTGTAATGTCAATGTTGTCCATGTGAGGGAGCTAATGGAAAACAAAAAAGGCATGCTTTGCATTTCAAAGGTTTAATCACAATATATCAATAATATTGATTTGGTAAGGCGGTCTCGTATTGGTTAGCATAGTCGCCTCACAACAAGAAGGTCCTGGGTTCGATTCCAAGGTAAGGGATCCTTCTGTGCTCTGTTTGCATGCTCTTCCTGTGTTTGCATGGTTTTCTCCAAATGCTTTGGTTTCCTCCCACAGTCCAAAAACATTAGTATGATTGGGGATTCTAAATTGCCCATAGTTGTAATCCAGACATTCAATAATAAAATCACTCGTAATAAAACACACGGTGAAACAGAAACTTAAAGTAGGTTAATATTTTATATCCTTTTCACAGAAATATGCTTTGCTATCTAATTATAGAAAACATTTGGTGCTGCAGGTTGTTCTTTACTGTGTATCAAGCAAAAGGCTAGGCTGCATGTAGGTGCTTTTTCTGAGTTAGAGAGTAGTGTGTGTATAGTGGTGTCTAACATTTGCACTTCAATTTGCATTTCTGGCATTTGGACGATTTCTTTATCTTATCCAGAGTTTCATTTGTTTACATGTATTTGTTCTATCCTTCTTAAGTCCGCTTTGCAGTGCTGGAAATCAAACCCACAATCCTCTGGGCAGCTGTCTAACCTGTTTAACACCTGAGCTACAATTACTATGTGTGGTGAACTAAACTTGATCATGTCCTATGATTTACTTGAATATCTGATCTGATCCTTGGCTTTGGCACAAGGTAAATGTTCTACTTGTCAGCTGATGGGGCATATGATGATTCACGTATCCAAGCCGGGGAAGCTTGTTCATTATTTTTCTTTATCTTTCATTATCTTTCTGACTTTGTTCTGGACCTCCTTTCTGTTGAAAATATGACTCATGATACGACGTTCCGCTTCACTAAGATTTCTAATCGTCATAAAGATGTCAACCTCCACACGGCTTCCCAGGTATCTCCAGGTGGAGGAAAAACATTTGTTAAGCAACTTTCAAAAAGTGGTGGCTTAAAATGTTGTTTATTGGGAGGCCCAGGAAAACCTGGGTTCAAACCGAACCACTGCAAAGTCCGCTACCCTTCCGTCACTATACCATAGCGGACCCTGAGCTCTGACCCCAACATTCCAAGGTGGGACATGCAAAGAAGAATCTTATGTCCAGTATCTGGGTAAAAGACTTAAGCAATTCCTTTCTCCTTTAACTGCGAGTTTAGACTTAATATTATGCCTGTAAATTATTAAAGGAGTATTAGACATTTAACACTTAATACTGATTAGTGGCTGTCTGTCTGTCTGTCTACATCTCAGCCTTAGAAAAAATAAACATCAATGTAGATTCATTTACATTTTAACATTATTTCAACATTTATATTTCAGGCATTTAATGTATACATTTATACATCTAATGTGTACACCTGGGCAATTGGGGCTTTAAGGAACTTTTTCAGGAGTTTTTTTTTATTATATTTTTTACAATGTAAATAACTGTGTTCTGGGAATTGAATTCTTACAGGCCAAAACATTAACCACTGTTATCATTTTCCTGTGTTATAGCACGGTTATCTTACAAAGTTCCAGGTTTGATTCCCGGGCCAGGGTTTTTCTGTGCAGAGTTTGCATGTTCTTCCATTGCTTGCGTGGGTGTTCTCCAGTTTTCTACCGCAGTCCAAAAATATTTATTTACATTAGGTTGATTTGATGAATCGTGTGTGTGTGTGTGTGTTAGTCTTACCCCTGCCTTTCACCCTATGTGAACCGGGATAAACTGCAGCAGACCCCCATGACCCTGGGAGAATCCCAGGACATATGAACTGATATACTGGCCAGCACTAGCTGAAATGATTGATGAGCTGTTCTGAAATGTCTAATTACTCGAATGCAAGTGACCGATTTTGTTTTTTACAGTCGATCATAATGACATTCTTCACTATTTCTCAGGTCTAAAATGATTCATAATCACTTTGGTGTCACCCATACAAGGCTGGATTCCCTCCTGGTTTTGATTTCTTCTAAATGTTTTATCTCCATACCATTAGAGTAAGTTTTTCCTTGCAATTGCTCTTTTCTTTTTCTTTATTTTTTCTTTTAGATTTCTGTTCTGTATGGTTGTCAGTCCATTGCAGGGCACACAAAGATGTGCAAACACTCCTATACACACAGGGCAACTTGAAATCATCAATCAATCTAATGTACATGATTTTGGACGGTGGGAGGAAACCGGAGTACCCAGAGGAAACCCATGCAAGCGCAGCGAGAACATGCTAACTCTGCACAGAAAGATCCTCAGCCCCAGCCCTGGAATCGAACCATGGAACTTCTTGTTCGCCTTATGCCCTACCAGCAGACCCCCGTAATCCCGAATTAAGGAATAAGCGGGTAAGAAGGTGAATGAATATTCTGTATGGCAGGTTTTCAGTCAATATCTATTGTTTGAAAGTTCAAACAGCAGTTTTACTTGCTTTATACATCAAATTATATAACCGACTTTATATATTACTATTATACTTTTATTGATTTGTAGTTTCCTTTTATTCAACACACAACTTTTTTTTTTTATTTATTTTTTTTTTATCTTTATTCTTATTTAAGCTACACTCTTCATTATGAAGGGAAGAAATAACTATTAGTGTTATTCCTGGATCAGTTTAATCTTATCAGCTGTGGATATTCAGTGTTTATTTACATTAGATTATTTTATATCTATTTTAACAGAGCACTGCTGCAGGGTCACTGCCGGTTACGTCACTGCTGCTCAAAAGGATTGCAGCGTTCAAGATTTACACGTCAAACCCGCCGAAAGTCGCCCACGTGAGCCGTTACCACGCCGTGTATTCTCTTCTCCTATTGGCTGATCAAAGCTGTTCTTTTATTTATTATGGACACGCATGATTGCGCAACGATCTCGGGTAAAACCTGGAGTGTCTCCTGTAAAGCTCCTCCGCTAATGACTTTTCAAATGTTTTATTTAGGAACAATAAACAAAATAGATCCATTAAAATATTAAGAATACATTTAATTATTGAGACATATATAACAAAGTAAAACTATTAATAATTAAGTTTGATAAAGGATTAAAGTGTTTGTGTGCGTGCGCGCGCGCGTGTGTTTTTGTATGTGTGGCCCAACGATGGACTGGCGACCTGTGGTAGTCTAGTGGTTGAGGTGTTGGACTTATACCAGAAAGAGGGGGGTTCGAATCCCACCTCCACCGTGCAACCACCAAATGTAAGTCTGCAAACTGTAACTGTATGTATTTATCCCTGCCTTTCGCCCGATAGGTTCCAGCAGACCTGTGAATTAGAGAATAAGCGGATAAGAATATAAATGATTTCGTTCGGAAAGAGTATTTTGTGATGGCGCACGTAGACTAGTCTAAAACAATGCAATAGATGTGTTTTGCTGAAAACCTACTTCGGGTTTTGGTTGTTTCCGGACTGGGCGGAGTTGTTTATGTAGTGGGCGTGGTTATGGGCGTGGCTTATTCCTCGCGGGTTGTGCCGTAGCCCTATGCTTCCAGTGATCAGGCGCTCACGGCCCGCCATCTTGTTGCGGCTTTACTACGTGTGTAAAAGAGTTCCTAACAAGGGGGGGCTCAAGTTGCGTTTTTCCCTTTTTTCCTCCCCTTCCTTTTAAGTGGAAATCCAGAGTGCCAAACGAAGATATTTTAATTATTCCAAAGCAGAAACTGCTCATCTATTTTCTATTTGAGCAACTAAAAGAACACAACGGAGATGAGTATCGAGACGCTTCTGGAGGCAGCAAAGTTTTTAGAATTGCAAGCCCAGCAACAGAAAACACGTGGTAAGAAAGAGAGTCCTTATGTGTCTGTCTGTCTGTGTGTGTGTGTGTGTGTGTGTGTGTGTGTGTGTGTGTGTGTGTGTGTGTGTGTGTGTGTGT
>JAOTRA010000037.1:6273688-6303828 GCA_026260255.1 Pseudolaguvia tuberculata | reverse complement strand
CACACACACACACACACACACACACACACACACACACACACACACACACACACACACACACTCCTATGGGCAATTTAAAATTACCAATCAATCTACTGTACATGTTTTTGGACTTTGGGAGTAAACTGGAGTACCCAGAGAAAACCCTTTGCATAGGAATTGAACCCTGGATCTTCTTGCTGTGAGGCGACCATGCTAACTAATTCGTCACTTCACTGCCTATATAAGCACTTAATACTGTTAACTATAATAGAACTGAGATTAACTAAGCATTGGGCAATAACTAATTATTCACAAGGGTAGTTCAATATTAGTCCTTTGATAGTTACTAAATAAACAATAGTGTCATTTAAAATGTGCAACATTTCTTTAAAACTATCAATTCATAATGAATAACTGATTAATAACCACAACAGTAACGACCCCCAAAATTGTGACTTTTATACTCGTGTAGCCATAACCCTTTTTATTTGGTAATTACCCCATAACTAATATACAGCCTTACTATCCTCCTAATTTAGCCATTACAGTCTAATACAGTAATATAGAAGTAATCTCACTTCTGTATTAGTTAACAGTATGAAGTCTTAATTTAGTACATATTCCACCCTGCATAGTTACTTTATAAACAACGAGCCATTATTCCAAAGTGTTACTGATTTGATTAAAGGTATTTCTTTATTCACTGTGACCAGGTTACTGTGACCCATAAAGAACTTATCTAAGAAGCAGAAGTGTCCATAAGAGCAGTGATTACAGTTTATTAATTATCACCTATAAAGTTGAAAGCTTATGCAACGTGCCCTGCAGGGTGTGTCTGTGCATGTGCACAGACCGGTGGTGTCAGTACTCACAGTGTACTGGAATATGTAAAGGCCGAAGAAGAAGCTGAAGATATCCGATGTGAGCATAGAGAGGTTAACTGCTGTGGCACTGGTCAGGTTGATAACCACAGGCATGCAGCTGTACAGTGTGTACATACAGATAGAAAAACCACACAAGAGCAGACCTGAGGAGAGAGAGTCAGAAAGACAAACCAGACTCAGGAGACTACGAGACAAGTGCAGTGCAAACACTGAAAACACTGCATCAGGGATCCAGTGGATTAGTGTCTGTGTGAATTGTTGCATGTTCTATCCATGTAGCTTTACTTTAGGTTTATTGGTTTGTTCCAAACATATGATCATAGGAAGGGTGGCAAAGATCTTGACCTTCCTCCCAGTGCCATTCAATAGGTCCATGTCTATGGAAAATCTATGGTCAGGTTGGTGTACTGTCATGTTCCTAACTGTCAACGTTCACGTTGACCAAAAGTTGAATCCATCTGTGGTCTATTTCCGAGCCCCCTTCCCCATCCCTCTTTCACTTAATTTACTGTCTAAACCTCTCAATAAATGTAAAAGTATATCTTAAAAAAAAATAATAGTCTGTGTGACTGTAACAATCCAATGCAAAAAAATCGAATTACTCATTTCTTACCTATTTGCCAGGTCCACTCAATATGTGCTACTTCGGTATGTTCTAAAACACCTCTGCAATAAATAAAAAAATCAATGCATAAATGCATAATGTCATCACTCATACAGTATCATGGAAACTTTTCCTTGCAAACAAATTTGCATGGCTAATTAAAACTATCAGCCTGCATATGTAACCTTCAAATAAGTCTCACAGCTGTATCCCGCTGATCAGTGCTCCGAAGAGGCTGATCATTCCCAGAAACTCCAAACGGCCCTCGTTCTTTACAATGTACTCCTGACACAGGTTAGAGACAGCATACAGAGTGGCGCTGATAATAACCAAGCCATCTCCCAGGAGAATGTTACTGCCTGTTAAAGACATGATGTACAATTCTGAATGTTAGTGTATGTAATATTGAGATACTGACATACGTAGAATGGCGTACATGACATGCTGTAGGGTGTGTGTCATTTACAGTAGTGTTTTTAATGACCTGTCAGGAGGCTTCAATAAAATAAATACAATCTCTTCCTGGACTGTGGTGGTTAGATGAAAACAGGCAGTCCAATAAGACAGGTTCATTCATATCAGTCACATCCTATACAGTGTACACACAGTGTAGGTTAGAATGCTTTGATTTATAAACATATATCAGACTAGACCAGAGCTTTGAAATGGTGTAGTGATTAGCATGGTCGCCTCACAGCAAGGAGGTTCTGTGTTCTATTCCCCGGTTGGGAGTTTTTCTGTGCGTTTGCATGTTCTCCCCACGCTTGTGTGGGTTTCTCCAGGTACTCCGGTTTCCTCTCACAGTCGAAAAACATGTACATTAGGTTGATTGGTGATAGAAGTGAGTGTAAGTGTTTGTGGCTGTTCGTCTATGTGTGGCCCTGCGATGGACTGGCGACCATTCCAGGGTGTACCCCTTCCTTTTTCCCAGATTTCCGCTGGGATACGCTCCAGCATGACCTTGAATTATGGGAAAGCGGTTTAGAAGATGAATAAATGAATGAATCAGACCAGACTAAGCCAATATAGAAGATTACAATTATTGCCTATCCTTTCACACCCTTGCAAAAGCTGTCTGAAAGGCCTGTTTATATTTTCTGCGTAATTTCCATTGCATTTTTTGTCCATCTTTCTTAAACTATTTTGACAGATGCTGTACTTGCTCACAAAACAAACAAGGAAATGTCAAAAGATGTGTTTGGGTCAATTATTGAAAGAGTCAATGGACTCCTCACTAAATGTTTAATTTTTCCTGGGAAAAATATCCCACACTGACTTTACGAGCAAATACATTACACTGGCTTAATGAACCCACCACCATCCGCCCAATCAACAAGCTGAAAAAAGAATGGGCTGATAAGAGTTCTATAGGCCGATCAGAGAAAAAAACATTAAATATCAAACACCGACTGTTTTAATGACTAAATATCTATAGTTTGAAAGCCTGCATTAGATAAACAGCATGTTCTGCCTGATTGAAGGCATTACACAATTTTTCTTACTTGATCCTTGGTCTCTTCCTGAGACAAGATCTGCTCCTACCATGGCTCCTACACCAGCCAGACACACACACACAGCTACATAGTGAATAATTCTGTAACGTGTCTTCAGTAATATCCGAGACAGAATCAGAAGTATTGGGAGGGCAAAGCAGTCCAAAAGCTGAAACACAGTCACAGCAGCGTCAATTATTTGTAGACACAAATAATAAATCCTAATTTTTTTTCATGACTTTAGTCTGGTCACCTGTATGCTGGTTAATGTGGTATATTGGTAAGCCTTCACCACTGCAAAATTTGCCTCCACATCTGCCAGACCCAACAATAAATATTTCCACCATTTGGACTTTAAAATCTGCAGAAAATTTTGACTGCCTACAGTGTTAAAAAGATAAACACAGAACCCAAAATGTAGATATTAAATTAAACAAAATCCTTCTTAAAGTATTAATTAATTTTTTAACCCAACCGCTATTTGTTTTTTGTGGCCTTTGTACATTTGCTGCCAAGGAATGTATAATACAGACTGTTGTTGGCTTTTTTTGGTTCTGATTAGTTTGGTTTGGGATTTTACTTTTATAACTTATATTAAAATATCCTGCAGTGTAGCGGTGCAGTTGCGTAAAAGGTCCCGGGTTCCATTCCCAGGCATGTAGTCTTTCTGTGTGGAGTTTTGTCTAGGTTCTCTGGTTTCCTCCAACAACCAAAAACATGTACATTAGGTTGATTCATTCGTTCATCTTTTTACCCGCTTACTTCCTAATTCTGGGTCACGGGGGTCCGTTGGTGCCTATCCCTGCGCACATAGAGCAAGAGGCGGGGGTACACCCTGGAAGGGTCGCTAGCAACACATAGACAAACAACCATTCACACACACATTCCATCCTATGGGCAATTTAGAATAACCAATCGACCTAATCTGCATCTTTTCGGACTGTGGGAGGAAACCGGAGTACCCGGAAGAACCCCACACAAGCATGGGGAGAACCCTGGCCCTGGAAAGGAACCCAGGAACTTTTTGTTGTGAAGCGACTGTGCTAACCACTATGACACTGCGCCGCACTCTTGTAAAGAAAAATATATTTTCTAATATATATTCTCTATATTGTATAAATAGCGCTTAGGTGGAAAACATGCAACAAACAATAAAATATTTGGAAAAAAAATCTGAAATAAAACCTTTTGTGAAACACAGCGCAGTAGTGTAGGTGAGGCATAGAAGTGTGTAACTGATGCAGCTCTGGAGCGCCGGCACATCCAGGTGAAATTCTGTGGCCAGGTATTCAGATGTAACAGCAGTCCCACAAACCATTGCTGAAAGACCCTGACCCATGACCAGCGTTTTCAGGAGATTCCTATAACAACAAAGTCTTTGTCACTGGGACCCAAATCCAAAGTGAGCAAACATTTTATCTGCAAAAGTTTGGACACCTTACCAACATACTGTCACAGATTAGGCAGGTTCTACCACGCAATTACCACCTCATTCCCAGTCTCCTGAGTTTTAATCACTTCCAACTGTTCCTCGTAAACCCACTCCTAAGCTCACCCTGTGTCCAGGCTTTTTTTTACACGAATGGACATATTAACACTTCTAAGCCTATGTTTCTAGTGATATCCTGTTCTAATGACTTGTTTCTTTATTGTGTTCTCCTAGGAGCTAGTCCGAGCCCTGTCCAGCCCATTGTGTCCTGCCTTCTCCCTCATGTACTTCTGTGCACTCATCCTTCTGGAGGATCACACTCTGACCAACACCACGAGTGGGATTTACCCACTCACAAGTGTGAACCCCCAAGACACCCTTGTACCCCTCCTGTCCGTCCAGTCAGAACTTTGTCCCTGTTGTGTTGTTTCCTATTGTGTACTCTCCTCCAAATATATCCTATGTACTGTATAACGTGTGGTACTCTTCCGTAACACATACTCAGCTGGGGTTTTTTTCATCAGATGTTTCAACTATGTTGGAAAGTAATAATAAGACTACAAGGCTTAAGCATTATTTCAGCATGTGCACAAAGTAACTGAATTGTGTACAGAACTGATCATCTTTGCGATGGACTGTAACACCCACAGTCTGATTTCACTATAATGACTGAAATATTTTTAAAAGCTGTGGAAGTTATTAAGACAACAACTACTTGTATATTTTGTAATTCATTCATCTTCTAACCCACTTATTCCCCAAATCTGCGTCTCTGGGGTCTGCTGGAGCCTATCTCAGCGCACTTAAGTTGAAGGGCAGATCGCCAGTCCAACGCAGGGCCACACATAGACGAACAACCCCACACACATGGGCAATCAACCTAATGTATATGTTTTTGGACTGTGGGAGGAAAACTGCAGTAGATCGTAGATATAGTGTATTTTTTTTAAAAAAAAGGTTCTATAAAAATGCTATCATTCATGTAAAAAATATAGATCTAAAAGTAAAACAATTTCAAAAGTATATACACAAGTCTTTACTTAATAAAAGAATCCCAGCAATTAAGATATGCATAGTTTACCCTTTTCATTCTAATACTGCTTATTGGTTTATGCCACACATTCTGGATTATTAATATACAATTGTTCACACAAAGTGCACTTTGATACACACTTGACATTTACAATTCCTCATGTAATCAGTTAAACGGCTAGAAAAGATCCTTTGTTAACATGGAAAGTAAACAGGTTACAGTGAGGACAGTTCCTCGCTCACCATGTGAAAATTTTCCTCCATTTGCAATGTTGGACTTCCTTTACAAGCTTTTCACAGATTGATTGATCATGACTCATCTTTGCCTTTCCGCTGTTCTCACTTGCTCAATTGTCTTTTGTCAGCCAGTGTATCCTCCGAAAGAATGCTTTGCCATATATCAACTAAAAAAGTGAATCATTTACTGTGAAGTCTTACACAGAAAGACCTTCAGGCAGACAAGAGTTCTGGACTATATATCAGTTATTATTGGATAAGAGGACACGTGACTGATATATATAAGTAAACCAATGATAGCTTGCTCTGTTTGATGTCATGGGTTAGGAGTATGGATATTTAATGCTGACATCTGTAAAGGTGGGCTATTATAATTTTGTCATTTAAAAAAGCAGAGCATTTAAATATGTCTCATTCACTTAGTCAGCTTCTAACCCGATTATTCCATAATTCAGGGTCAAGGGGGTCTCCTGAAGCCCATTTCAGTGCACATAGGGCAAAAGGCAGGGCTAAACACTTTACAGATCACTAGTCCATTGCAGGGTCATAGACAGATGAACAACCACACACTAACATCACTCCCTTGTAATATTCCCTTTAAACTATTTATGGATATTAATGGATATTTCTGTATATTAATTATTAAATGCAGTTACTGCTAAATAAATGATGGGTAGTATAAATGCTAATAAAAACGCAGCAATTAATTGTTTTATAGACAAAGAGTTACAGGAATTGATACTGTATCACAAGCAACAGCACATGTCATTGTGCAAAATGTCAATGTTTTAATGTGAACAAAATGTTCTGTCTTAAAGGTGTATATGTAACATTTCTTCCAGAACAGGACATCACGTAGGCCAAAGAAGGACTCTTACATATAACTCTCACATACACGTGTGCCAAATCACTCTGATCCAAGGTTTTGAACAAATTTTGTGATACTAGTGTGTTGTCACTGCATGCACACCTGATGTTGCTCCCAGTGGTCCTCGGTGTGCAAAGGAAGCTTGTGTGTATGCCCAGACACATGAAAAATTAGAGGGACCAATTGAGCAATTTAGAATCACCAATCAATCTAATGTACATGATTTCGGTTGGTCTGTGGGAGGAAACTGGAGTATGCGGAGAAAACACACTCATGCTTGGGGAAAACATGCAAACTCAACACAGAAAGACCCTATGGTTTGGAATCGTACCCAGAACCTCCTTGCTGTAAGGCGGCCCGTGCCAAACACTATGCCACTGTGCATCCCTTTAAATGAGTCTGTACAATATTCACACATATATCAGGTATGACAAATCTTCTTCTCCTCCTTTCAGCTGCTCCCGTTAGGGGTCTCCACAGCGGATCACTCGTCTTCACACTACCCTGTCCACTACATCTGCCTCTTTCTACCAGCATGTCTCACTCACCACATCCATAAACCTCCTCCTTGGTTCTCCTCTTTCCGCCTCCCCGGCACTTTTATCTTCAGCATTCTTCTACCAATATACTGCATATCCCTCCTCTGCACATGTCCAAACCATCTCAACCTCTATCCTCCCTCACCTTGTCTCCAAAACATCCTACATGCACCGTCCCTATAATAAACTCATTTCTAATCCTGTCCACCCTGTCACTCCCAATGAAAATCTCCATATCTTCAACTCAGCTGCCTCCTGTCTTTTTGACAACATGTATGTGACAAATTAAATGGGAAATTCTTGATTAAAAATTAAAAGATGCTTTTGTGACGGATTGTTGAACTGTCCAGGGTGTACCATCTTTTGCACTGGGATAAACTCCAGCATATCCCTGTAATCCCGAATTAGTAATCGGTTTAGAAGAACGAACGAACGAATGAATGACGCTTTATTGGCTCCGATCCTGTAGGGGGCAGTATTTGCGGATGGAATGAGTCTCGAGTCGGAGCTGAGAGCAGCTCTCCAGCATCACTGCATAGGTAATTGTCAAGCGGCTAATTGAACACAATGATGGAAGATGAAGAATTAGAATTTGTGGAGGATTTGGATGCGATTTTACATCTTACCCCGGAAGTGCAGCTTGCCATCGAACAGGTCTGTAGTTCTGTGTCTATCGAATTCCTGGCTCGGCTAAGCTAAGCTAAGCTAGCTGTTAATCCAAAAGGACAGGTTTCCTAACTAGCTTCTTAATGTCAGCTTCTTTATAACTACATTATTATAAAGAAATGATCCAAATAAATTCGTTATATATAAAAATATAAATCATAAATAAATATAAATATAAATTTACGCTGTAGTTTATTTTTTCAGCTGTGTAGCCTTACAGCTAGCTGATTATTATTGTTATATTGTGTATACTATCTGAACAATTGTAGACAGAATAGATTTTTTTGCAACTTGAAGCCCCTAAACTAGATCCCCTCTTGCTTTCTTTATTCTGCAGGTGTTTCCCAGTCAGGATCCACTCGATCGAGCAGATTTCAATGCAGTTGAATATATCAACACTTTGTTTCCGACTGAGCAGGTGCGTCACGTGATCGTCTCTAACTGACAGCATCTAAACAACATTCATTCATTCATTCATTCATTCATTCATTCATTCATTCATTCATTCATCTTCGTACCCGCTTATTCCCGAATTCGGGGTCTGCTGTGCCTATCCCAGCACACACAGGGCGAGAGGCGGGAATACACCCTGGACGGGTCGCCAGTCCATCTCAGTCATTCATCTTCTTACCTGATAATTCCCTAATTCGGGGTCACGGGGGTCTGCTGGTGCCTTTTCCGGCGCACATAGGGAAATAGGCAGGGGCTGAAACCCTGGACAGATTGCCATCACAGGGAACACATAGACGAACAACCACTTGCACACACATTCACTCCTATGGGCAATTTAGAATCACCAATCAACCTAATGTACATGTTTTTGGACTGTGGGGGGGAAACCGGAGTACCCAAAGGAAACCCATCTGCAAATGCGGGGAAAACATTTCAACTCCGCACAGAAAGATCCCCAGCCCAGCAATCGAACCCGGGACCTTCTTGTTGTGAAGCAAACGTGCTAACCACTTTGCTACTACACCGCCCTAATCAACATTCGTTTGCTGCTATTTTACTTTCAAACCTAAAAATTTATCTACAGACACTTAAGAGAAAGGAAAGTGATAGTGAAGGGATTAAGGTGTTGGGCTGCTGCACAGTTTGAAGATTCTGGGTTCGATTCCCAGAACCAGCTGAGCAATTCCCGCACATTCAAGCACGACATTGGACTAGAAGTTCCATCCATTTGAGGACTGGAGCTTCATTCAATAGTAAATATGGAAATCAATCAAGAAGATGACGTCTTAAATCGTATGAGTTTGTAATGACCAGGTAACCACAAAGTATTGGCAATCCGTCCAACATTCTATCTACTATGCTACCATTTCAAACTCTTGTGAAAGAACTTTAATGTTCTGCGCAGAGCCATGACCTCAACCTTACCTATCATCTAGTGTTAACGACGATTAGAATGTATTCTGCAAGAATGTTTTGCTGAAAGTTAAGGAAAATGTAAATTAAGGATTTACTGTAGGCAGTAGGCAACAGTAGGCTGATTCTACAAGATTCTTATTTAACACCAGTCATTATTATGCCAACTTTGATTTGGCTGTTGATTCTTCATCCAGTTTTGACACTGGTTACTAGTTCGTGGTTAAGAAGATGATAATAGATACGTATTATGGAATGTTATAATGAATGCTTTTTGGGTTTTAACCATTAATTTAGTAAAAAAAAAAAAAGAAAAAAAAAAGGTTTTGTTTTAAAACTAAGGTTTGTATCTAATAATGTTGTTGATGCTATACTTACTTATTTAACCACTAGGTTGTGCTATAATCCTGTCATTTTTGGTAGGGACTGCGCTTAATGCCGTTTGAATGGATTTATGGTATTATGCCTAAATTATTAATCTGAATTAATGATTTTAATTTTGTGAATTTTGCTTCCAACAGTCACTGGCAAATATAGATGAAGTGGTGAACAAAATTCGGCTGAAAATCAGGTACATGCTTTATTGGTCATATATAAAAAAAAGATTATGATATTTATTTATTTATTTTTGCTGCTTTTTTTTATTTTTTATTAACCAGACGTCTGGATGACAACATCAGGACGGTGGTGAGGGGGCAAACTAATGTGGGACAAGATGGCAGACAGGTGGGTGTGTCGTGCCCTCATATCATATTTAAAGCAATAAAAGTATTGTGATTAAACGACATGTAAATAATAGACTTGTTGAGGTGTACTTTCAGCTTTCTCATCTAAGAAGGGTTTATGGAAAGAGGCCTTGACAGAGAATGTTTGTGTGAGATGATGGATTGTTGTTGGGAAGAAAGTAAATAATGAATTGGAGTAGCAGAAAACTGTCTGCGAAGCTTTCATGAATAGGGAAAGCTGCTTTGGTCTGTAGAGTTGGATGTGAAATCAGATCCTGATGAGCTGCTGCCTTTTTGTCTGTCTGCTCAGACTCAAATATCACGGTCTGGGTTTGACTTCTTTGTTTGACACTTGTGTAACTTTTTTGCCTAAGTGGATATCAAATATCTGATTACTGTATTCTTTCAATGACATTCTATATATTTTTTGTTCCTGGGTTATTTTGATCTAATAAAGGATTAGTCAAAGCTATCCTGTTTTTAGACCCCACACTCCACTCCACTGTTCTCTCTTTCCCTTCCTCTCTCTTTCTCACTTTCTTTCTGGAAGAGAAAGCATAGTTCATCCCACTGTTTTTTAGCTATGCTGGAATTCCACATTGTGGTTTGGTGTCCTGCTGCTTCTTGGAGCTGGTGGAAAACCCTGATTCAACACAGATCCGTGCTCAATCAGAGCAGCAGGCAGAGGTGAAATGTGACACCTAATTGTGAGGTATGAGCCGGTGCAGGCGAAGACTGAGAGGGACCTGGTGGTCGTCCCATAACCACCGTACTCTGAGATGTGGAAAGTCAAGGTTTGGAGTCTCTGGGCTGATATCCCTCCGAGATGTTTCCACCGAGCAAAAGGAAAATCCCTTCTGCAGATGGAAATGCTGGATTACAGATGTAGAGGCCGGGGGCTGATAAAGACGAGATGGAAAACACACCAGCTTGTTCTTTGTTTAGTCTGAGAAGTATTTATCATTGGGGTGGAGACATGCTTCTGAATCGCAGTCTCAGAGGGGCTGCGTGATGATTATTCTAGCTGTGTGGGGGTGGTGGGAAAACATGCGTCTTTGAAAAGTTTCTAAAAGCTCATTCGCTGACGTTCGGTCAGGAGACGTTAATGAGTAAGTAAGTCAGAACCTTCATATCGAGTTGCAGGTCACAGACAGATAAGCAGTGACTCCAAAACATTCCACAGTCACTTCACAGATGTTTAAATGCCTTGTGGACAACTTGGAAGGAGAAAAAAGAAATCATGTTGTCTCCTTGCTGAGCACAATCAATCTGTGGAAGTTTTGGGCAGCTGTGCACCCCAGGAAGAAGATGATTCATTATACAACCGGTTTTGAAGACATACTATAGATACACTAGATTTGTTTTTTTTAATAGGCTGCACACCTACTTTTTTCCTGAGTAATAGTTAGAACCTTGGTTTTCATACACTGTTTTATCAACACGTTTGATGGTTTGGTCCACCTGGTAGAAATAAGCACCCCTTCTTCCTGATATTCAACCAAAGCAAAGTGTTGAAGCATTTGGTGCCAATTAGTGCTGTCACTGGTCACTCCCATTGGTCTCACAGTTTTGGCTTTTGTTTAACCCAGCCAGAACTGTCATGTGTCTTATTTTTATTTGATGCAGTTTGAAATTCCATATAAAAGCTTGCTGTATTGTGTTCCCAGATGGGGTTGGGGGTAGGGGCTTCATATAATAATTTTTTATAGCTGACACAGACTGAGCTGGGATCAGGATGTCTCATCCAGTTGCTGGCATGTGGAGATGTTTATTAGGAATGCTGACGAAGACTCTTCTTAAAAAATATATATGACTGAATGAATGGGTGTATAGCTCTTCTCTGTGCTAATGATATGAGACGAGATTGATTTTCTATTGAAAGTCTATTTAGTATGTCAGAGTGGACAAGCTACTTGATCAATAAATCTAAACGAATCCCTGGAAGGATGAACACAATCACTTGGATGTGAATGGATGCTAATTTATAAACCTTGTGATTTAATAGTTATATTCTATATAAAACACAGACAGAACACAGTTTTGCTTGTGGATTTTTAAAACTCAGTGTTTTCATGTCTGATTTCCCAGTTAAGTAATTGACAAGATGGGCCATAGACTTGCCTATTTTTCCTCCTGACTTCTCTACTTTTGCTGGCTGAGATTTTTAAAGGTAGTTATCTCTGACCTGAAAAAATGACAATCAATGTTAATTTGTTTATTAGCAAATTATATGAACAGCAAATGGTTTCTAATTGCATTCACATTAGTCAACCATTTTGTTAACCCTGAGGTCATCGAAATATGGCCCATCCCCAGATATGGACTGGCCCCATGAACAATGTCTAAAGCATATGTTGTAAATGCTCATTAATTTAATTATGTTTTAGTGACATCATGTCTGTATTTCATGCCCGCTTATTCCCTAATTTGGGATCATGGGGGTCTGCTGAAGCCTATCCCAGCGCACGAGAAGCAGGGTTAAACCCTGGACAATTTGCCAGTCCGTCACGGCATACATGGACTGTGGGAGGAAACCGCGCTGGGAGAACATGCAAACTCCGCACAGAAAGATTCTCAGCCCGGGAATCGAACCGGAACCTTCTTATTTTGAGGCGACCTTGCTAACCACTATGCCACCGCGATTTATGTGGACTCCTGTCTTCAGCTTTGCAACAAGTCTTATTTACACCTAATTTTATCAGCCAGCAACATTTTGACCGTAGATAAAGAAGGAAGGTCCACACCCATCATTCAGCCTGTTACTTTGGAAAGAAATCATTTGAAATGGCTGACCACTCCTCATCCGTCTATCAGCATATCTGCAGTGATACGCTCCACTGTGGTTGGAAAATTGCTTCTCAGTTACAGAGCCATAGCGAGAGAGAAGGTTTTCACTGGGAGGTGTCCGGAAAGACCTCAGATTGTTTTGAGCATCGATGCTCTTTCAAAAATGTTCTGTCAACTGCATAGGCGACAGTGTAAGGCAGCGTCTGCCTGTATTCTAAGGAGGATTTTCAAAGTGGTAAATTCCACAGGGCAGCTGGTGCCGGCTGTTAGCATTCCATCTGCCTATGAAAGATTGAGTGAAAGCCAACCATCCTACTCCTGGTCAGTCTAGCCCCAGACCTGGAAAAATACCAGCAGGGACTACCACTAATAAAACACTAGCAGGGATGTGTTGCAGGATTTCGAATAGTGTTGTCAAGTTTGATTTAATTTATAACTGCTGGTGAGAAGATCAGCCTACTTCAAGGCCAGGATGGATGCCTAGTCTGTGCCCAGTCCTAGTCGTTAGGTGTGTGAGTATGTGGCAGACTTCAGTTCATCTGCTGTAAACTTGCGCTATTGGAATGTGAGGACAAACTAAGTGAGGATTTTTCATCAAATGTTTCCATTTGGTTTTTATTCCTATGATTGAAAGGCATTCACTAAATATAGTAAATGGAGGTGGAGGAGGAGGATAACAAAACCATTATTACTATCGTTATCTTTTCTCTTTAGACCTTCATATACACAATGACTTGTAGAAGTGGTGTTCTCTGTATAAAACATTAAATTATGATGACATATATGTCGAATAAAGGATTAAATGTACATTAGATGTCACCCATAAAACCTTCACCAAGATTGTTTTGACAGCAGTGAAACCATTATAGCACTTTTGCCTAAGTGTGATTGCAGAAGTCTCTGCCTCTGTTCTAGGCCCTGGAGGAAGCTCAGATAGCTATTCAGCAACTGTTTGGGAAAATTAAAGACATCAAGGACAAAGCGGAGAAATCGGAGCAAATGGTGAGTAAAAATAAGCCTTGCAGACAGGAATCCGGTCTGATCAAAATACACATAATGTCTCCTTACACTCTCTGTACTACTAACTAGACAGGAAATTATCTTGACAGATGACATTCTACATCCTCCTTGTGCTGCAGCCTTTTTATATCATGAACATTTTATACGGTCATAGAAAGAGGCAGGGTATAGCTATCTGGACTAGTGATGCCAAGTGAACAATGAGAAAGGACCTAGGTCTGGATATACTGGAGCCATTAACTCTGAGATGTTTGTTCTTTTGCCCAGGTAAAAGAGATTACCCGGGACATCAAGCAGCTGGACCATGCAAAGCGTAACCTAACCACGTCTATTACTACCCTTAATCACCTGCACATGTTAGCAGGAGGGGTGGACTCTCTGGAGTAAGTTGTCCCAATGTTTGATATCTACAGACCAAAGATAGAGGCACATGTTCTGTTTGGTCAGTTGTGGGTCATTTCAAAATGCCTTTTTAATTGCTTAAACTATCTTTCAGGGCCATGACACGCAAGAGGCAGTATGGGGAAGTGGCCAACTTGCTCCAGGGAGTAGTCAACGTGCTGGAACACTTCCAAAAGTATATGGGCATTCCTCAGATCCGCCAATTGTCTGAACGGTGAGCGGGTCCTTCAGCCGTTTTAAGGCAGACTGTGCTAAAATTGTAAACACGCTGAAGTCTGACCTGATTTATTTTTATTTATTTATTTATTTATTTATTTATTTTTTTTTACAAAATAAACACTCAAATACACTCGAGCATGTGTTGGGAGACTGTTTACTCAGACAATCAGCATGTTATTTGAATGAGCTAAAGAGCAGGCAGTGTTTATATGACTAATTTTCTGGTGTAATTGGCTAAATTAAATGATGTTGAGGGTATGAGGTTCCTGTTTATGTTTACCACAGATGCAACACAGGAAAGAAATCTGTTCCACTTGGTCTTTTTTATTTCAGTGTTTTTAAGGCTTATTCTAACAGTGAGGCCTTGTCTTTGTCTGGCCCTGCAATACCCATGGAGACTAAATTCATAGTAAAGACTGAGATCTTAGTTTAAAACTAAGTGTATGCTTGCCACTGCGCCACTTGGTAGAGTGATAAGATTGTTGTTTCATAAGTCAGAGGCACGGAAGGATGTTTTCATTTGGAAAGTTAATCCACTAAATATCCAAGTGCCTTTTATGTTTATCTGGAAAAGCTTGGGTTACTTTGGGTTCTCTGCTTCTATAGTTGTCCCTCCCCACCCCAGAAGTCACTTTAGATACTCTAAGTTCCATCTGGTCTGTCTGGCTTCGTTGTGACTTTAAAGACAATGTAAACATATTAGCCCCCTTTAGTGCTTAGGGATGATTTTTGTTTTTATAGCACAATACGGTTTTCAGTGTTTTGAATGCTTGTGGTGAAAGAGCGATGGATAGAAGCTGTTTACCATGCCTGCTTTTTCCTTACTCCATTGCAGGATTATTTCTTCTAGTCCAGAAATGAGAGAAATCATTTTTTTAATTCTGCTTTATTGTGCCTTTGTAAAAAAAAAAAAAAAAGAAATGGACAAAGGTGTGGTAAAGACGTTTGTCAGGAACAGCAGCTGTGAGTTCTGACACACTTCAAACACTGCTTGGTCTTGAGAGTATTTGAGAAGACACATGCCCAATTGAAGTTCAAGCGGCGTCTGGCTGGAGACTGTGGGCTCATCTTTTTTCTTGATTCTTGTTTATTCTGGAAGGCACTTTTTGTTCCAGAGATGGAATCTGGAACCAGGGCGAATTTGAAAACGCATGCCTTGTTGTGATAGACTTCTTTAATGTCAGTGTTAAATTACCATAAACATTTCCCTTTGCACCACCAAACGGCTGTAATCAGACAAATACTGCAGTTTACCCTTTCTGATTTTCTTACCTCTTTTAGATTGTTCTGTGTTCAGAAAACAACTAATCCGAAGAAACCTTGGCTTGTAGCCCTATAGTAGGACAGGATAACATATAGAACGGTTATCATTATTACATATTCCATACAATAAGTGTGTCATTCTCCAGTCAGAGCTGCAACTGTGTGACTACTCAATCCAGACCTAAAGAGTTATGATTAAAATCAGATTGGGATTTTGCTTGTTTTCTATAAACATAAATGCCTTAGTAATGATTTGTGTTATGCTTAGTAGCAAATGAAATCGGTCTGCCTGAATCAGAGATGAGAGACGAAGCAGGTTCCTGCTTAAAATTTGTGCAACGAATTATGTATGATGGAATGTACGTAATAAATTTTTAGCATTCGGCTTCATTCCCATTATATTTTTATGGCAATCTATAATTCAAAGGTTTTGGAAAAGGATCTGATAGAGAGTGGCCTTTCCAGTATGGGGTCATGCGATAAGTAGAACCTCTTTACCTCCCTTAAAAGTCTTGTGTGTCTTTTGTTTTCCTCCGCAGAGTAAAAGCAGCACAAAGTGAACTAGGCACACAGATTCTGGCTGATTTTGATGAGGCTTTTCCTCCGCAGGGCTCAAAGGTAACTAAAAAACATTTAGTTTAGTTAAAATTTATGTTCTATTATAATTTTTTTTTTCCTCATTGTTGCTGCTGTTAATAAATTATTTACTTTTGTTACCTATATAATAACACTCATAGAGGCCTGGAGGCCCAAGCAATGTGCTTAGAGATGCTTGTTTGGTGGCCAATGTCCTGGATCCTCGTATCAAGCAGGAAATAATCAAGAAGTTTATCAGGCAGCATCTCTCCGAGTACCTCGTGCTCTTTCAAGAGAACCAGGATGTTAGTATAGTTTACAGCATGTTATTCTAATCTGTTCCAGTGTAAATGTGTAGCTCTGGATTCTAACAGTCGTATCCTGGATGCAGGTGGCATGGTTAGATAAGATCGACCGACGCTATGCCTGGATCAAGCGTCAGCTAGTGGACTATGAGGAGAAGTATGGCCGCATGTTTCCTGAAGAGTGGTGCATGACCGAACGTATCGCTGTGGAGTTCTGCCATATCACCAGGTACCCTAACAGTTCTGGAAATGATGCCCTGAACATACCTACATACATACGTGAGAAAAAGACTGAATAAACGAATAGTCAAAAAAAACACGGTCAGTGGAAGGAATGTTTGATTTTGTTCCAATGTAATTTTCACAGGAGCAATTACTTCCCTTTTGATCAGCACAAGCTTTATTCGTTTTATTCAGTCAGGATTCATTTAAAAAGCCTTTTTTTATTTTTCACTTTTAAATTCAACCATGGTTCCCACATTCAGTTACACACTATAAACTGCCTGACCTGAAGCTCCACTCCACATGTGAGGTCTTGCTGATCTCAGTGTGTGTTTTTCATGCCAGGACTGAGCTGGCCAAACTGATGCGAGCTCGTGCCAGGGAGATTGAGGTCAAACTCCTGCTCTTTGCTATTCAGAGGACCACCAATTTCGAGGGGCTTCTGGCTAAGCGTTTCTCAGGCAGCACCTTGAGTGACGGCCCAGTGGTAAGTCCAGCAGAATATTCCTGTCTTTCCTATCCAGGACACGGTGGCGTTCTAGAGGCTAAAGTCAGAGTGAATGAGGCAGAGATGTTTTCACTTGTAAGATTAATGATCCTTTGTTTGCAGAAGAGACCTGAGACACCCTTGGAACCTACTAACCCTTTTCTAGAGGATGAGTCAGGAGAGGACAGCATTTCTGAAAAGGATGAAGAGGTCAGGGTAAGGTTATAGAGTATCCTCATCATCACTCCTGTCCTTATGGGTTACGTTCAGCAGGGTTTGTTTGAGTTTAAGATTTCAAGGATGAGTTACAGTAAACAGAATCAAGATTGTTAAAGCATTTGTGAGAAGGTTAATTGGGGCTGAGGAATTTATAGAAACACCTTTTAGAATCAACATTCTCCATGTGGTGTTCAGGTTTAATCACTAAAAGTCTGATCAATGACGAAACCTGTTTTCATTAAATCTCTGCATGTAACTAACATCATCTTAAAACATGGTCTATCTAAAACCATATGACACACAATAATAATAATAATAATAATAATAATTATATACCTTTTTAGTATTATTTGTATTTTCACACATTATGTTTAGCATTTCTACATTTTGCGGGTTGCACATGTGCCAACTGTGCAATTTCCTTCTGTATTCTTTTTTTTTTTTTTTTATCAGATATTTTCTCAGGCTGTTTCTTAAGAGATTCAAGTTTGACTATATCATTTCCTGTTTTCAGATGAAGAAACCCAAAACCCCAGAGAACCCATTTCATGGCATTGTTTCTAAATGCTTTGAGCCTCATCTCTATGTCTACATTGAATCACAGGACAAGTAAGTGCAATGTGCAGTCCATTACACAGGAACAAGGTGACCCAAACACTTAGTCCAATGATCTTTTGTTTCACAATGTAAACTGGACTTTTATATACTGTCAAACTGGTGTAAACTGTTTGTTTCCATGTTCTGAATGTGGCTGCTATGTGCGTGTGTGTCAACCTGCTAAATATGTTGTAAGAGTCCTCTTAAGTAATCCCTTATCAGTAATTTCCTTATGTGTCATGCTTTATTTTATTTTTGTTGGTTAAGGCAGTGTTTAGTGCAGTACCAGTAAATCTCTGTTTGTTTCAATTTTCTTTTTATTCGTCCTTCTTGCTCATTTTCGCTCCATTGCCCTCTTTCTTACCCAATAGAGCATCCAAAGGCAAATTTCTAAAGAGGGGTTTGTCAATTCTTGTTGTGGTGCATTGGCTAAAGTAGACTGACCTTTTCTTGACAATGGATGTCTTTATTTCGATGCAGGCCTGAACTGTTTGGCATGAGAAATGTCCACATTCTTAGTTGGGCATTTGCTATCTGGTTACTGAGTATTGAATTGGATGACCCTCAGTAATGGCACAGACAATGTGCTCTTTATTTCACTTTAGTTTTCACACCTTTCCCAGTCATATTATCAGTGGTGTTTCAGCGCTCTTGTTTTTTCTCATTGTAACAGAAACCTCGGCGAGCTTATCGACCGCTTTGTGGCCGACTTCCGTGCACAAGGTCCCCCTAAGTCGGGCACAGAGGAAGGAGGAGCTGTGTTGCCCAGTTGTGCAGATCTCTTTGTATACTATAAAAAGTGCATGGTGCAGTGCTCTCAGCTGAGTACAGGCGAGCCTATGATTGCCCTCACTACCATCTTCCAGAAGTACCTGCGAGAGTATGCCTGGAAGATCTTGTCTGGGAACCTGCCCAAGTAAGTGATGGCCTACAGCATTGCACCCAGCCCCTCATAACTTGGACTTGCTTTTAGTCTTCTATTTTTGCCATAACTGGCTTTTGATCCTGGTCCTCTCTGGAGCTATTTATCTGCTAGGAACAGCTCTGTGAAAGGAACCATTCAGGACGGTACCACCCTTGTCTCACCCTTCCAGGGGGAATGAGTACCACTGAGTATCTCTAAAAATGATAACCTTTAAAAAGAATTCAGAATTCAAGCAAAAGGGGATAAGCAGAGGAGATATTTTGTGGGCTTCATGAATAGGCAAAGTAATGGGTCTGAATTCCTTTTCTTTGTGTGTGTGTTACAGGACAAACAGCAATAGTGGAGGTTTGACCATTAGCAGCCTGTTAAAGGAAAAAGAAGGTTCAGAGGTGGCCAAATTTACCACAGAAGAGCTCTGTCTTATATGTAGTATTCTCAGCACTGCTGAATATTGTCTTGCTACTACTCAACAGGTCATTACACAAATGCACAGACACAACACAACAAAGGTCGATATACAGTAAATAAATCATAAAGCCCAGACTCATAAAAAGTGCAAAAATCTACATGTAAAAAATTGTTTCTGACAATTTACAGTTACAGTTTATTTAGCAGACGTTCTTATCCAGAGCGACTTGCGGGTTTTTTTTTTTTTTTTTACAACTAAGCAATTGTGGGTTAAAGGTCTTGCTCAAGGGCCCACAGTAGTTGCTAGGTGGAGGTGGGAATTTTTGATCCCTACTGTGTTACACACAGACATACATATACAGGGGTCTGTTGGAGCCTATCCCAGCACACATATGGCGAGAGGCAGGGGTACACCCTGGATAGACTGCCAGTCCATTGCAGATGTTTACACATATTTTCATATATTTCATGTTAAAGAAGGGAGACACTAGGGCAGGTATGTTTTAGGCATTTTAAAAAACCGGTGCCAATTTTAGAAGCATTCTGTGCATGTTATTGGCAACCAAAAAAATGAAATCAGTTTGAATTATGTGTGTGTGTTGACATTCTGACGTTAAAAAATGCATTGCTGAATCCATTGAAATGGATTATTCCACAGAGTGGTGGAACAGAATGGAATATAATTTTTTTTTTAATTCCTTAACTTTTCATACATTATTCACTCAACAGTCTGTTACTGTTTTATTTAACTGAACTGTCTTCTTTGTTGGTCATGGATGCTGGCACTCAGCTCGGGTCGAACTTAGCAAAATAGCAAAAATGTTACTGATGGTTGGTTGTTGTTTTTTTTTAAATGGTCATTGTGTGCTGTTTTGTCCACAGCTGGAGGAAAAGCTAAAGGAGAAAGTGGACAAATCACTCATGGATAGGATTAATCTAACTGGAGAAATGGACACCTTCAGCACGTAATTTGCTAAATTTACTAGGCATACAACCCCAACTACGTGTCATGCTTTTCAGTATTTGTATGTGTTGCTATAACTAGATTTTTTTTGTGGCAGTGTTATCTCCAACAGCATTCAGCTTTTGGTCCAGGATCTGGATGCCGCATGTGATCCGGCCCTCACAGCCATGAGCAAGGTGTGTTAAAGACAAGTGTCCATGGTAAAAGCTGGTATTTCTATTCCAGATTGATTTGTGTGTATGTGTGTATGTGTGTATGTGTGTATGTGTGTATGTGTGTGTGTGTGTGTGTGTGTGTGTGTGTGTGTGTGTGTGTGTAGGTACGGAACAGTAAAGCCAGTGGTTATTGCTTGGATCAGGGCTCAGAGGATGATAACAGAGCCATACTTTACCCCTGTCACGGAATGTCGTCTCAGGTACGATTCCTGCACTCTGATTGGTCAGCTGCAGCTGATGAGAATGATTATTTTAGGCTCCGATGTGAACACTTTGTACCAGATCATGAAGTCATGACCCTCCATCAGCATGATGATGAACACACACACACACACACACACACACACACACACACACACGCCTCATGGTGTCTCTGATGTGTGTATCACTCCACTACCACTGGTTTCTACTTTTCTGTTGCACCCTCCAACCCCCCCCCTCCCCCTAAAGGTCTTTCTGGTATTAATCCAACACCTTAAACACTAGGCTACCACTTCCCACGTATTCCCTGTGTAGTCCCTTTGCATTCAGCACATTACTTTATAATAATGACCCGTGTTACAGCTTTGTTTAATTTCCATCTCTCGTTCTCTCTTTCTCCCTCCGTCTTTTGAGCTGTCTGTCATTCGAGCTGTCTCCCTTTCTGTCACTCAAGCTGTCTCTTTTTCTGTTTCCCCCTCGAGTCGTCTCTGTCTCTCTCTCTGTCTCTCTCTGTCTCCCTCTCTCTCTCAAGCTGTTTGTCACTTGAGATTGTCTCTCTTTCTCTGTCTCCCTCTCTGTTTCCCTTTTGAACCGTCCCTCTCTGTCTCCTGCTCTGTTTCCCTTTTGAGCCGTCTTTCTCTCTGTCTGTCACTCGAGCTGTCTGTCTCTCTCTCTCTGTCTCTTACTTTGTCTCTCCTTCACACACTCATCAGTCACTCTGGAGGTCACCATGAGCCATAATCTGATACACTTCTCTGTTCTCTCTGCCCTGTTTACACATTTGATACTCTCCCATTGTTCTCCTAACCAGTGAACCAGTCATTAAAGCATTGTGAGCATCGAACCCATCAACGCGTCTCTTTTAACCCACTGTGCCAGTTAGCCAATAGCTTCTAGAGCCTATTCCCTACTGACACCTTTTGTTTCAGGCTTTAAGTCCATTTGCTCTGATTGATTGTTTCTTTCTCTACGGATAACAATAAGATGAGCTCCATTCCCACTTGTCATTTTGTCATTATTCAATAAAGCTGTGCCCCCCTACCCCGGGGAAAAAACAGCTTTATTGAATTGAGGATTGAATCTGAGTGTTATAGCTTCAGGAGCGTCTCAGTAGATGTCGGAATAGGTTTGATTTTCTCTGACTTTCTGTTACAGTTAGCTCGCTACTCTACAGAAGGTCTGCTGCAGTTAGGACCTCTTGGATCCACCATGTTTCTACCAGATACCAAATGTCTGGTGGACGATGGACGGGGTCGAACGCCAACCTTGAAGAAATGTGATACAGTGTCCCGCTCCTCACAGAGACTGTGGGATTTCACACAGGTACAAAGATTCAATTACTCAGATACTGTTTATCTAATACTCAATGTATATAATACTCTATTACTCAGTTTATATAATAGTCTATTACTCTAATACGTAATGTACTGTATATACTACTCTAATACTCAATGTATATAATACTCTATTACTCAGTGTATATAATAGTCTATTACTCTAATACGTAATGTACTGTATATACTACTCTATTACTCAACGTATATAATACTCTTTTACTCAGTGTATATAATAGTCTATTACTTTAATACTTAATGTATCTACTACTCTATTACTCAATGTATATATAACTAATACTTAATGATTATAATATTATATTACTCAATTTATACAATATTCTAATGCTCAATTTAATACAATTACTCTAATACTCAATGATTACAATGCTCTATTACTCTAATACTCAATCTATATAATACTCTATTACTCTAATTCTTAATTATTTTAAACTAATACTTTAATTTATCTAATACTCTATTGCTCTATAACACTTAATTTATCCATTACTCTAATACTCATTGCATCTATTACTCTAACACTCAATGTTTCTAATACTCTAATACTTAATTTATCTAATACTCTATTTTACTCCATTTTTCTAATATTCTATTTAATTCTTTATTACTCTATCACTGTTACTTATTTAATCTATTACCCAATTTTATTATGCAGTATGTAAGGTGGCGGACGAAGCCCGCTCCCTGCTCAGTGTCAGCATACGACACGCCGCCCATATGTCTAGCTTCGTCGTCCTGGCAACTAGGTTGCACGGGCAATAACGTACTATTTAAGGCTTAAGGGTTGTTGAATGTATGAAGTGGATAGTATTTTGATATAAGTTCTGGATATCTTGGAAAAGTTTGATATGGTCGCGTTCTGTTTAGCTTTTGTATATAGTTTTGTAATTACTCTTGTTTTGTATATAGTCCCTTTTGTGTATCGTCTCGTATATAGTGTTCGTCTGTGTGTCTTCGTGTTTTGTTTTCATTTTCACCTCTGTGTATATCTTTGTACCAACTTTATAAATAAAACACTCAGCTTCACTGCATAATGGATCCGGCTTTCTTCATTGCCCTCACCACTACAGTGTTACACTTGGACAGACAGTGTAGTATACTGAGGTGGTGATGTAGAAACAGTGTCCATGATTCTGAATGGTTCTGTTTTTCAGAATGGTCCTATTATAAACCGGGACTCTGGTCGGTGTCTGGAGGTGGAGATGTGGAAGGAGGCGACTTTCGGGCTGCGGTTGGTTATGCAACGCTGCTCAGGGCAGAAGTGGATGATTCGGAACTGGATTAAACACCCCAAACACTGAGGAAACGGAGGAACATACCACTTCCGGTCTGTCTGTGGCACAGACATGATGCCCCCACAGCTCAAACTGGGCATGGCACTGTGTGTGTGATTGTGTGTGTAAAGAGAGATGCTAAAGACATTTGAACTGGAAAAACTGAAGAAACTAACCTCATCTGCACACACACACACACACACACACACACACACACACACACACACCTGCTGGAGCTCACTGATGGTTAATAAACTTTACACACACACACTGCTGCTGAAGCTCACAATTAATACACTTTACACACACAGATTAAAATTATTAATCAGTTTTAGATCTTACTGACACACACACACACATGCTCCCATCTGTCTTCCGCTCTGTCCTGTTTCATGATGTCATCAGCTTGTCAGAGAAACAAATCACCTCACAGTTAATACCAGCCAACATGTTCCTCACAGTAATGTAGGTGAAATTCTTCACATCACACACACACATACTCACAAAGAGAGCCATGAATCTGCACTAAAGCAGTATTTTAATTTATTAAGATCATCAATGTTCATCGGGAGATGTGCAGTAACTACAGGGAATCAAGTTGATGCGTCACACCATGAAATTATGGGAATGAGTAGTGGAAGCCAGGCTTAGGGAAGAGGTGCCCATCTGTGAGCAACAGTATGGTTTCATGCCATGGAAGAGTACCACAGATGCCATCTTTGCTTTGAGGATGTTTATGGAGAAGTATAGAGAAGGTCAGATGGAGTTGCATTGTGTGTTTGTGGATCTGGAGACAGCGTACGACAGGGTTCCGAGAGAGGAGTTGTGGTATTGTATGAGGAAGTCAGGTGTAGCAGAGAAGTATGTGGGGGTGGTGCAGGACATGTATGAGGACAGCGTGACTGCAGTGAGGTGTGCGGTAGGAATGTCGGACTGGTTCAGATGGGATTGCATCAAGGATCGGCTCTGAGCCATTTCTTGTTTGCAGTGGTGATGGATAGGTTGACAGACAGGAGTCTCCATGGACGATGATTTTCATTGGGGGTGACGAGGATGAACAGGATTAGAAATGAGTTTGTTAGAGGGATAGCGTATGTAGAATGTTTTTGAGACAAGGTGAGAGAGGCTAGGTTGAGAGGGTTTGGACATGTGCAGAGGAGGGACATGCAGTATATTGGAAGGAGAATGCTGAGGATGGAGGTGCCGGGCTGGAGGAAAAGAGGAAGACCAAAGAGGAGGTTTATGGATGTGGTGAAGGAAGATATGCAGGTAGTTGGGGTGAAAGAGGCAAATGTAGTGGACAGGGTAGGGTGGAGAAGAGCGATCCTCTGTGCAGCTGAAAGGCGAAGAAGAAGAAGATCACTGTTCATCCACAGGCCACGGCTACAGTAAGCTCCAAGTCTGACTGATGAATCGGCGAGTCGCTGATTGAGGACTGATTAAACAAGCCTCCCAGCAGGTGTGTAAAGTCTTATTGCTTATTTAATCCTGTTTGTGTAATCAGTGTGAGAATTGGCATTAGCGCAGGGTAACACTTTAACACTGAGAGGACACAATAAACCCCATCCTCGTCCTCACCAGTTGATCCCACACATGTGAAAGTGCTGCAGTTTGTGTTTCCCGAGTTCACTTCACTGCTGAGAATCAGGAATAAAGTGGAGCTGGTACACAACCGAGTCCAGATGTTTTTACACCTAACATCAACACCAGCGTGAATCATCAGCTTTTGAAGAGTGTTGATGGAGATCCAGAGCTGGAGTGTTTCCGCCATCTGCCTGAGATTCAGCCTTAGGGAATTGATGGATGGGTTATTCCTGCTGACTGAATCCTGTGTTATTGACGATTTTTGGGATTATGGGTTTATTTTCTTCCATTTCTCCCCACAGTAACCAATGAGCAATCAGAAACAGATCTGAGATTATACATCTACAATATCAGCAGAACACCTTCAATTCCTCATCAAAACAAATATGTAGACATAAAACCAGCATGGAAACACCCCACACCTTCATTTCTTCATCTTTCTTTCTCTTATCCTCATTTTCATCTCATTCTCATATTCCCTTCCTTCTCTATTCCTCTCTCTCCTTCTTCCTCCTCCAGTCTGTCCTGTTTGGAGGTGTGGTTAAACCTGACACTCTTTGATTTCCTCTTTGATGTATGTTGTAGCTGAGAATCACTCACAGTAAATGTAATGATGTCTTTATAAGGTGTGTTTTCTGTGTGCAGCCAATCATGTGTTATGTTGGGTGTGCGTGCAGGTGTTTGTGTGCAGGTGGTCGGTTGTGGGTGTGTGAGGTTTTCCACACTGTTGTGGTGGATAAAATTCCGGTTTTATTGCTGGGATCTGGACAGTTGTAAAGTGATGACAGATGGATTAAAAGCTGCAGTTGTTTTTAAACTGATTTGTAAATGTCATTTATTGATTTTGGTAAATCCACTGTGAGAAGATGAAGGATGGAATCCTCACACCAAAGGTGTACGTGATGATGTTCCTCACAGTGATGTGGGTAATGTTCCTCACAGTGATGTGATGTGGGTGTCGGTCTTCACAGTGCAGCCTCGACTGTGTGGTGGGTTCTGGTTACAGGGTTCAGAGTGATCAGATGTTTCATTACATCACATTATGTAATGCCGTCATGTTTTTAATTGGTTTCTCAGGAAACCGTAGGCAGGAGCGCCATCGGGGAAGAGTAAGAACCTTTCAAAGGCTCCATGCACCTCAAATTTTATTTCATCAGTAGTGACAGTGTGGATTGTGTGAGGTAGGAGCCCATCATCAGATTCTTTCATAGGACCCAAAATATCTAGTGTCACTACGGTTTTTGCAGGTATCTAAAAATGTCACTTTTTAGCTGAAAATATGCAGCAGGTCGAGGTGGTGCAACAGAATAAAGCAGAAGCTGGTAAGTTCCTAATTTTTTTATTAATACCCTGTCTTCCTCCTTCTGATCGGTTGTTCTTTACAGCTGTGAGAATTATTCTGACAGGTGTGAAGAGAAACAATATTAATAAAAATATATAATATAAAAATATTTCCATTCAACATTAACTAGGAGCCAAATTCATGACATCACCTGAATGTGAAAAGAGCAGACCAGTAGCAGACTTCTCTAAAAGGATTCCATATTCCTGAGCATTGGAATGTCAGAAACTGGTGATGTTTTCTCAGTTCTCCAGCATTGCTTCATTTAAAACTTTGGTAATCCGTGTTATCTTCTCTTCATCCTGCAGTCAATTGATTCCAGATCCCTCAACATTACAGCCACAGACAGTGAACAGCTTCATCTCTCCTTGAACCTGAAACAGCTGAAACGAGTAGCAGTGCTGGACTGTACTAGCCGATTCCCACTTCAGTTCTCAGATACTAGTGAAACTCAGTCAGTACTCATGATCTCTTCATCTCAGTAGAAACTTCAGTATGAGGAAGTGGCTTCATGAGAAACATCTGGAGAACTGACTGAGCGGAACGCTGTGGAATCTGCGACAACATTTCAGGTTCTGTTGGTTGGATGTAGAAGATCAGACTCTAGAAGTCTTTTAGGAGAACATCAGCATCAGTCATGTTGAAAACAAAGCAAAAATGGGTCGCTGGGTGATTGAAATTAATTCATCTGCAATGACTGTGCACTACACCAATGCTATCTTTCCATCTTTTCTGAGAAAAAAACAACAACAGTTTATATATAAAAAAGTGTCATGTGTTTATTTTATATATAAAAGTGTTCTTATCCAACATACCTTATATCAGAACAAAAACATCACACAACTCTACAAACCCGATTCAAAAAAGTTTTGTACAATTGTGAATAAAAACATAATGCAATGAAGTGGAAGTTTTAAATTTCAATATTTTATTTAGAATACAACATGAGGATATAACACGTTTAAACTGAGAAATTGTACCGTTTTAAGGGAAAATAAATTAATTTTAAATTTCATGGCACCAACACATCTCAAGAAAGTGTGGGATCCCCCTTCCTTTTATTGCAGTCTTCAAACTTCTGGGAACTGAGGCGACAAGTTGAGAGATTGATGAAGTATGGTAACGCTTTACATCCTTGCGCAGGGGCCATGCTAATCTTAATTGTATTCCAATTTTAGTATATGTACTGCCGTAGCAATTAAAAATACCACGGTGCATCAATAAATCACCCGAGTACGGTTAGTACACTAAGTCTATAACATTCCCTCTTAAATTCCTTCTAATTATCAATTAAATTAATACTGGTATATATTAATCATTGGACTCCATATAAACATAGATAAACTGTAATTTAATGAGACATTCGGATTATGCGGAGTTTCACACTTGTGGGCAGGGTTATACGAAGCTGTTCTGTGGACTGGAAGGATTAATGTGTACGTGTTCTAAACGTGATTAGACACCTTATGTTAATGTAACCCCGCCCCTAACGTTGAAACTCCAGAGATTCGGTATTTAAGCTAATTAACTCTGCGGTTTTGCATCTGATTTATGACATGGTATATTTATTGTAGAGTATACGAGTAATATCTGTGGATTTTCTAAAAAGATTGTGTTATAATTTATTTACTAACCCTAATCGTGTGATGTGTTGAGGAACCTTGGTTGATATACCGTAATCGTGTGCTTTCATGAGGAACCTAGGTAGATATAGTGTGTTGTACATTTTAGCCTGTGCTTGCTACGGTAGCACATGTACTAAAATTGGAACGATATAGAGAAGATTAGCATGTGCCCTGCGCAAGAATGACACACAAAATCGTGAAGCGTTACCATATTTTATCAACTGCCATTCTATAATTTACTGACTTTTATGCCGTGACTGCCATTTTGTGGCCATCAGTAAAAACTACAACTACTCCTTTCGGCTGCTCCCGTTAGCCTCCCTCACCTTGTCTCCAAAACATCCTACATGCGCCGTCCCTCTAATAAAAACCACTTCCTTTTATTTATTAATAATTTTAATAATCATGTTTAGTTAGTACAGCGAGTGTAGTTAGTGGAGTGAGTACAGCGAGTGTAGTTAGTGTAGTGAGTACAGCCACTCTAGTTAGTGTAGTGAGTACAGCGAGTGTAGTTGGTTTTTATTGAGTACAGCGGGTGTAGTGAGTACAGCGAGTGTAATTAGTGTAGTGAATACAGCGAGTTTAGTTAGGGCAGTGAGTACAACGAGTGAAGTTAGTGCAGTGCATACAGCGAGTGTAGTTAGTGTAGTGAGTACAGCAAGTGTAGTTAGTGCAGTGAGTACAGCAAGTGTAGTTAGTGCAGTTAGTACAGCGAGTGTAGTTAGTGCAGGGAGTAGAGTGAGTGCAGTGAGTACAGCGAATGCAGTGAGTACAGCGAGCGTAGTTAGAGCAGTGAGTACAGCGGGTGTCGTTAGTGCAGTGAGTACAGCGAGTGTAGTTAGTGTAGTGAGTACAGCGAGTGTAGTTAATGCAGTGAGTGTTTTTAGTGCAGTGTGTACAGTGAGTGTAGTTAGTGTATTGAGTACAGCGAGTGTAGTTTGTGCAGAGAGTACAGCGACTGCATTGAGTAGAGCAAGAATAGTTTGAGCAGTGAGTACAGCGAGTATAGTTAGTGTAGTGAGTACAGCGAGTGTAGTGAGTACAGCGAGTGTAGTTAGTGCAGTGAGTACAGCGAGTGTAGTTAGTGCAGTGCGTACAGCAAGTGTAGTTAGTGCAGTGAGTATATCGAGTGTAGTTAGTGTAGTGAGTACAGCGAGTGTAGTTAGTGCAGTAAGTACAGCGAGTGTAGTTAGTGTATTGAGTACAGTGAGTGTAGATAGTGTAGTTAGTGCAGAGAGTACAGCTACTGCATTGAGTAGAGTGAGCATAGTTTGAGCAGTGAGTACAGCGAGTATAGTTAGTGTAGTGAGTACAGCGAATGTAGTTAGTGCAGTGAGTACAGCGAGTGTAGTTAGTGCAGTGAGCACACGGAGTGCAGTGAGTACAGCGAGTGTAGTTAGTGCAGTGAGTACAGCGACTCCAGTGAGTAGAGCGAGCGTAGTTTGAGCAGTAAATACAGCAAGTATAGTTAGTGTAGTGAGTTCAGCGAGTGTAGTTAGTGCAGTGAGTACAGCGAGTGTAGTTAGTGTAGTGAGTACAGCGAGTGTAGTTAGTGCAGTGAGTACAGCGAGTGTAGTTAGTGCAATGAGTACAGCGAGTGTAGTTAGTGCAGTGAGCACACCGAGTGCATTGAGTACAACGAGTGTAGTTAGTGCGGTGAGTACAGCGACTGCAGTGAGTAGAGCGAGCGTAGTTTGAGCAGTGAATACAGCGAGTGTAGTTAGTGTAGTGAGTACAGCAAGTGTAGTTAGTGCAGTGACTACACCGAGTGCAGTGAGTACAGCGAGTGTATTTAGTGCAGTGAGTAGAGCCAGCGTAGTTTGAGCAGTGAATACAGCTAGTATAGTTAGTGTAGTAAGTTCAGCGAGTGTAGTTAGTGCAGTGCATACAGCGAGTGTAGTTAGTGTAGTGAGTACAGCGAGTGTAGTTAGTGCAGTGCGTACAGCAAGTGTAGTTAGTGCAGTGAGTACAGCAGGTGTAGCTAGTGCAGGGAGTGCAGTGAGTACAGCGAATGTAATGAATACAGCTAGCGTAGTTAGAGCAGTGAGTACAGCGGGTGTCATTAGTGTAGTGAGTACAGCGAGTGTAGTTAGTGCAGTGAGTACAGCGAGTGTAGTTAGTGCAGTGTGTACAGAGAGTGTAGTTAGTGTATTGAGTACAGCAAGTGTAGTTAGTGCAGTAAATACAGCGAGTGTAGTTAGTGCAGTGAGCACACCGAGTGCAGTGAGTACAGCGAGTGTAGTTAGTGCAGTGAGTACAGCGAATGCAGTGAGTAGAGCGAGCGTAGTTTGAGCAGTGAATACAGCGAGTATAGTTAGTGTAGTGA
>JAOTRA010000037.1:6256869-6267625 GCA_026260255.1 Pseudolaguvia tuberculata | reverse complement strand
TATGTATGTGTGTGTGTGTGTGTGTGTGTATGTATGTATGTATGTATGTATGTATGTATGTATGTATGTATGTATGTGTTTGTGCAGATGCCATGGCAGAGCGTTGAGCATGTTGGTGACCAAAGCCCATACGTCACTTCTGTCATCGTGCATATCAAACAGAATGTACCGATCATCAGAGACAATCTGGCTGCTACCCGCAAATATTTTACCCAGTTCTGCATCAAATTCATCAAGTCTGTAACTGAAAACTATCAAATGACTATTATAGTTTACATATACACACATCCATATTCCTGAGGTAAATAACAATAATCACCTTTTTTTCAGTTCCTTTATTCCAAAGTTCATCAACCATCTGTTTCGTTGTAAACCCATCAGCATGGTTGGAGCTGAACAGGTAAACAAAACCGGTGTTATTTGGAACATTCAATTCTCTTTTATTTATAAGGCTTCGAATTACCAAGAGAACCCAGAATAGTTTCATATTGACCAGGTTGTCTTTATAAAATGTGTTTCCGTATATCATTTTTTGTGGTTTTTTTTGTTTTTTTCAATTCATTTGCAGCTTTTACTGGACACACATTCTCTAAAGACAGTTTTGTTAGACCTCCCGTCCATCGGCTCTCATGTCCTTCGCAAGGCTCCAGCAAGTTATACTAAAATAGTGGTCAAAGGGATGACTCGGGCAGAGATGATTCTGAAGGTACTTGATTATGACACTCACCTGTACATCATATAAATACAGTAGACATTTAATATTTTAGACTAACACTTTCCAAGCACTGTGTACTACTTTTACTAGACTTTAGATATTAGATATAAGCTATATAGATATAAAAAATGTAGTCCTTTAAGTGATACATTTATACATATATAAACTATATAAGTAGGTATCAAAAGATTGCAGGACACCCCAACATATTCCAGCTCAAAGCTGTTTGCATTGTCTCAAAGCTTTTAATACTCATTTATGTAGTCATTAGTATATCTAGCCTGTTGACGGATAATGTACATGAGTTTTAAAAAATGGATCATTTGGAAATACAAGAAGTCCCATTTAACAGGCTTTACCCTTCTGACTTAGGGATTGACCCCCTGCAGAAAAGTATTTCATTATGAGCGCCTCATAAAGGCCCTTAAGGCAGCGAACTGCAGAGGAACGTCTCACGCCGCTACGTCCTTGTGTTTTAATGAGCTCTGTGCTTAGGACAGGAAGTACCTGAGCTCAGCAGGCCACTGCACAGAGTAAAGCAGCTGCTCACACAACCCCTTTCTCCCAGAGACAGAAGAATTTTAACATGCATGAGTCTACGTTTGGTTATTCCTCTAGAATAAACAAAGGAAATGGTTCGATAGCTTGCTTCAGTTTGCTGGGAAAATGTCTATTACTTTTTGTAATAATATCTTACTATTATATTAAAATCACTCGTTCCAAACCTCTCACACACACATCCCAGTCTTTTTTTTTTTCTGTGCCGATATCACATGAAAACAGGTGAATAAAATAACCCAGTCATAGGGGATCATCTACTGTATAGACAAGGTATACACACTACCTTGTTTTCCTCCTCTCCCTGACCCTTATTTCCATGCCACCCACCAGGATCCAGGATGGGACTTTTGCCTGGAATCTGCCTTGATCTTCCTAATAGCAGACTGGAATTAGGCTTAAACATCTACTCTCATGCCAGCATGGAGAGATAAACATGTAGTGAGCTGTGACCTGATTTTAGAATACCCTTAAAAATATATCAGCCCAGACAGATCATGTTTGTTCTACTAACTGTTAGTATTGCCAGATCTGTAGTTTTCACAGCTGGTCCTGGTATGCTTAGAGCTGACTAATTATAAATGTATATTATTTTTCAGAATCATTTAACATTTGAAATAAAATTGTCTTGCATTTACAATTACAGCAATTAGCAGGTCCAGGGTGACGTACAAACGTGTTTTGATTCACATCGTTGAACAGCTAAAAAAAAATAAGAAAGAGGTGGACTTGTGGGAGAAACCCACATGTGACATTTCTGTTAAGTTTTACACAAAGTTCTGATTTATTTTTAGCCCGTCTCATTAGGTTCTATGCATTAACTTCTTTTTAAAAACTTTTTAATACTGATTCCTTTTAAAATATTGATAATTAACTCATTTACAAAAGCTATTTTAGTTTGTGTATTTCTTTTTTATTAGCCTTCTTGATTTGAATTATTGTTTCGATCATTGCTATGATTAGCATTAGCATAAGATCCATGTGCTGTTGTGCACGTTTGTCCTAGTCATGACTATGTTTGTGCATTGCTTTTGCAATTGACTCACTCAATAATCGCATACAAAGAACCTTTAGATCTGTTTGGCATTAATGATTAACTTTGCACTGCCCCAGGTACCTCCTGCCAAATTGCTCCCATCCTTTGCTCCACTTTTCTTTTTGCAGGGCTTAGGAGTTTGCTTGATAGCTAGAGGAAAAAAAATTGCTTTGTGGACTGCTGTCAGTTTTCATTTTACAGTGTTCGTCTTTTCAAAGCATCATTGAGTTACTTGTTTGAAACTTTGTTACCTCCGTGACACATTTACTGGTTTAGGGTTGAAATGTGAGCACACTGTGGTTGGAAGTTAGTGTTTGGCTGTTCTTATGATGCACATTACAGAGCTAACGTAGAGAATAATCTGTTAAAGATGTTCTCAGATCTCTATGCTGGGAAACGGTGTGTTCCTGACCCAGTAGAGACAAGCAGCTAACAAAGGTGTTGCAGGCCAAGCAGGCAGCCAGTGAGACGTGTCTGTTTTCCACAGACTCCCTCCCTCCGTTCTGTTGTGGGAATATAAACGGAACGTCGGCTTTCAGAACTCTCCCTATCTGTTTCCGTCTCTCATTCGCTTAGTCTCTATTTTCTTTTTCTTCTTTACAACATGCAAAATACAACAAGTCCCCTAAAGGTTTTTCATTGGCCTAACTCCAGTCAGTCACCGAGTAAATCACTTTGTTGTAGGGAGGGATTGTCATTAAAATTCCATAAAATCCACCGAGTTAAATTTTGCCTTTCCAACTTTGACTTGTGCATATTTGGGAGCCTTGTCCCTCTAGGCGTACACGAGTAGTAATAGAGGTTGGCAGGCAGAGGGAGAAATGTTGGGGGTGCTGTTCCATATCTTTTTTTTTTTTTTTTTTGCAGTGTCTGTACACCATGTGTTCTCCAGCTCTATTAGAAATATGAATTGTTCGAAAATTCTTCTCAAAATAACAAATAAAGCGATGTCTACAGCATGGGTCCATCCCGTATTTAACCTTTTTTAACTGATTATTTGCCCAGGTCTTCTCATTATAGCAAAAACAATTACCAGCTAGGCTAATTCAGCTTAATTTAAGCCTGGAGTAAATTGCTCTGTTAAATATAACTTGGTGTGATGCTTTGTTTGCAATTTGTTCACTGTGTAATACTCTCCTGCTTGCCGTACTCTGCTCATATGGGATCATTTAAACACTGAGACAGGACCAAGGACTTTTCAGTTTTAAAAGGTTTTCTCGTCTTCAGGTGGTCATGGCCCCTCATGAGCCATCAGTGGTATTTGTGGATAATTATATCAAGCTTCTTGCTGATGGCAACCCAGAGACTTTCCAGAAAATTCTCGATATGAAGGTAAAACACTGTGCAAGTCACACTTGTGCTCTTTATTATATTTTTAAGTTGTTGCATTAATTTTGGAGTAGCTGTCAAGATCCTCACTATTTATTAAGGTTTCCTTCTCTTTAGTATTTTATTAGACTTTGAGCTAAAATACTAGCCTGACCAGCCTTTGTCTTTGCCGGTCTGGTTGTTTTTAATCCTCTCATGTTTTGGTAACTGTGTGCATTCTCAGGGATTGAAGCGCAGTGAACAGAGCAGTATGCTGGAGCTTTTCAGACAGAGGTTACCCACTCCTCCATCAGGGCCAGACACCGGTCCCTCAATGTCTTTCTGCGCACCAACCCCAGAGCAGGAATCCTCACGCATACGCAAACTGGAGAAACTTATCAAAAAACGAATTCAGTGACTTCTTCTGTATCCATGTGCTACACAGGACTCGTTCAAGCTTTGTCATTATGCAGTGTCTTAATTTATCCAAAGTGGCATTATAAACATGGATTAACGTTCCTTAAAGAGAACCTTTCCAATTGGAAGTGCCGAAATCCTTTAAAAAAAAAAATCATAATCCATCAATTAATGTAAAATCTGTGATTCAAAAGTTGTTTGTGAAATTTCCTGTATCACACAGCTGAGTTTCTGGCAGGTGTGACTCAGTTACTCATGTGTTTTTAAGGTTTCTTATCATTTATTTCCAAAACACTAATGCACAGGCTTTTCAGTGCAGCTGAATGCATGTCATTTACTTTACACATTTTTTCTGTAATATGTTTGCACTTAAAGTAAAGTAGATGGCAATGCAGACCAGAACTGTAGCCTGCTGCTACATTGGCACAGAATCCGCACATCAGAATGATTTAAAGACCAAGTTTTCTGTAAATGTCCCTTTCACCATTACAGTAAACGGTTGAGAGGCATGTTGCAATGTGTGTGTGTGTGTGTGGGGGGGGTCTCTGTGTGTGTTACTGATTGTATGACTAATTCAGCCCTTAGCCGCTCTGTGCCACACAAATAGTAGGGATTTCCTGTCTCTTGATGGGGACCCCTTTTTTTTCGTTTGCTTAGAACAGACAAAACTGTAAAGGTTCAATAATGTTTTTTGTCAACAAACAGATTCTGCGTAAACACATTTTTCAATATGGCCCCTGGTTAACTGTATACCGGATAATCAAAGGTTAAAAATGTAAATGTATTTTTCTTCTGGTATGTGCCTGTCTGTTTATAGAATGAAGATTAGAGGTTTTATTACGATGTATAATTAAGCTGGGGTTTTTGTTTACTATCTGTGTAGCTATTTTTACTCGGACTACTTCTTCCAATCCTACAGCTGTCATTAAAAGCCAGGCAAAGACTCATTTTCATGAATGATAGTGAATTTGATATAATGTGTAATACTTCCAGCATGACAATGTCCCTGTGTACAGAATACAGTTGGTGTAAAAAAGAATCTGGAGACCAGGACCTCTACCTCACTGAAAACCGTTGGTGTGGTTTGAGATACTGACTGCAGTCCAGACCTTCCACCAATATATTCCACCAATATATTTTTATTCAATAATATATACATATGGGCAGCACAGTTATGTAGTGGGTGGTTGAGACTCAGGTTTGATACCCGAGCAAGGGGCTTTCTGTGTATAGTTTACCTGTTATTCCTGTGGGTTTTATTTGGGTACTAGTGTTTCCTCCCACAGTTCAAAAACATGTATATAAGGCTGATTGGTGATTCTAAATTGCCTGTAAGTGTAGGTGTGAACCTGCGATGGACTGGTAACCTGTAACTCAGCTTTTTGACCTTTTGAGTGCTGGGATAGGCTCTAGAAAACCCCTGTGACCCAGAATTAGGGAATAAGTGGGTTAGATGAAAAATGAATAAATGAATTTATAGATTTTCTTAGCACAGCTGCTCTTAGGAAGATTTTGATTATATTAAGTTTCTCATACCCTTAACCTCAGTTGTAAAAAAGAGATAACTGTAATTTGTTCTGGATAAGACCTCACATCCCGAGAAAGCCTGGGTTTAATTCCTGTGCAATTCCTGGTCTTTCTGTGTGTAGTCTGCATGTTCTCCGCATGCTTGTGTGGTTTTCCTCCATATACTCTGGTTTCCTCCTATAATCCAAACAGTGTGCGTTATTTTACTTTAACCATAGGTGTGTGTGTGTGTGTGTGTCCCTGTGATATACTGGCACCCTTGCCAGGGCTACTTTCGCCCTTTCAGAGAGCTGAGATAGGGGATAACTAGCTATAAAAGATGATTTAATGTTTTACATGTGTTCAGTAAGACAGCGTGGTGGTGTAGTATTTAGCATGGTCACCTCACAACAAGTATGTCCTGGGTCTGTCTGTGTGCATGTTCTTCCCGTGCTTGCATCGGTTTTCTCCGGGTACTCCGGTTTTTTCCCACAGTCCAAAAACATGTACATTTGGTTGATTGGTGATTACAGGAGTGAATAAGTAGTTTGTCTATGTATGGCCCTATGATGGACTGGTGACCGGTCTAGGTTGTACCCCTACTTTTCGACTAAGTGCGCTGGGATAGGCTCCAGCAGACCCTCATGACCCCGAATTTAGCGGATAAGCGAGTGAGAAGATGAATGAATGAATGTTGTTGATGTTTTTGATTGAGTTTCGCTGAAGGAGATATAAAGTTTGCTTTAGGACACACAAAGGACATGTTGAACCAGAAGGAGGAAACTAAGGGAATCGAGCTTTGACTCCGGACTCCGCATTAGCCTGGTGTGGTTGTAGGGGAAGTGGGCGGGGCTTGTGTCGCATGCCGGTGGGGCTGCTTTGCTGAACTTCTGGCGTGCGGAGGCAGTTATAAAAGCGTTTCCGTTTTTCCTGTCGAGGGTAAAACAATGAGGGTCTTTGAAGGAGGACAAGTGTAAGTCCTACTATATACCCCAAAATTTCGGATGTATCTGATTACCCGATTACAAGACTAGAAATAAACCCAGGGTGGGATATGTAATATTTACCTGCTGATCCTGATCAGGTTTAAAGGACTTGTGAACCTTAAAATCTCTCCGAGTGGATTAAAAAAAGAATAGGAACCGTGAAGAGAACCGTGCGGCCCGGTGGTGTGGATACTGGTGGAATACTGGTGGAATCTACAGAATTACCCTCGTTTAAATTCACCCCGATTGGCAATGGTGGGGAGACTCAATCTGCGTAATTTGTGTGATGAAGACTTGCTGGAAATGAATCTGAAAGCGGAGAGACTGCTGGACAGTCCGGACTCTGGTTTGCCCCCCAGCCCCAGTGTGAGTCCCAGCCCTTGGTTGAGTGGGGACAGGAGCACCGCCAGCTCCGTGTGTGAGGACGAGAGCAGATCTACAACCCCCGCTGCGGTAAGTTATACACACACCGACCACACCGTGTAACCCACCCCCTGATTCCAATCCAGATTTAATATGATTTACAGTCTACAAAGAAGCATTAAAGTCATCCAACTGTGGGTCAGGATATAAAACTCATAACCATCCCATCTAGTAACAACTTCACTACAGTTTTAGATTAAGTTCCTAACAAAAATTGCTGGAAAAATTTGGGAAGTGGTGGCTCAGATGGTTACTAGGTTGTTGATTGGTAGACCTGGGTTCAAGCCCTACTGCTGGGCAAAACCCATAACTCTTCCTTCTCCGGGGGTGTTGTATCATAATTGCCCATGCATTCTAACCCCAACACATTAACCTAGGATAGACAAAAAACAAATTTACCCATGCTCTATAGTGTATGTGACTAAATAATTTTTTATTTTATTTTATTTTTTGCAAATATGCACATGTTTTGTATGCATATTTTACCTGGAAACTTCAATTATACTTAAGGTGGATGTACAGAGTTTCACTTATTTATTTAATTAAGTCTTTTCATGTGGATGCTGGAATCATGCAGATGGTAACATAACAAAGGATATTGAAAGAAAATGTATTATAGTAAAAGTGCAAGTATTTAACTCTGTTCTTCTTATTCTTATTATTATGCAGGGAAAAATGATGTTACGTCAATTAATATACTATTGTATATCTGTTGTATATCTACACTATTAAATCATAAATGTTCTGTCCTGTTTCTTTAGGGTCCATTAAAACCTGGTAAAAGTGTTTTGCAATTGCAACCATTTTCCTATGGTGAAGGAATCGAACTTGATCCACTGCCTCCAAAAGAATTAAGGTGATGAATTGTCAGAGTTTATTGGACTGCAGACTTTGTTTGATTTTGGGTTTCTATTGTAAAAAAAATATAAATAAATCAGCATCTTGTGTTATATTTTAGATACACATCATCGGTGCGCTATGACTCTGATCGCCACTACATCCAGGATGTGTGTTTACAGCCCATAGGGTTGGGCTTGGAGTTGTGCAGCCAAACAGTCATAGCAATTTCCGAGAGCACGTGGAGAAGATACAAGACCCAGTTGGAGTTTGAACCCCGTCAGCGGGTTCAGCGTTACCGTAGCACTACTATCGTGTACCCCAAACATGCCAGGACCCTGTACACAACGCAGCTTAGCTACGATGGACGCAAGTTGGCCAAGCGCTTTCTGTCCAGTGTGGAACTCGAGGTGTCTGACTGTAAGGTCAATCAGTGTTGAAAGAAGCAGGACTATTTGAAGAGACACATTTACTATTGAGTTTGTTATGCAATGGATGGGTGGAATTTCCAAGTTGGGTATGTTTAATGGTTTAGTTGGTTGGGTCTTTTTAAGATGAGTTTTAATGTTACTGCTGTAAAAATGTATGTTACATATGCTACGTATCAGATTAGCAGTGTTGCAGGTTTTTAGATTCTGGGCAGTGATGTTGATTCGTCACTTTCTTAAAGTTCTTAATAGGAAGGCAAAGTAGAGAAAGTCTGTAAGGGGAAAAGGAAAGTGCTTAAACGGAGTGAAAGATTGTTTTATTCCTTTTCATTCTTGTTGAAAGTTTAAGATTTTGGGTGACACCTAATCTCAAGATTTAGTTTTTGGTGTACATTGGTTTTTTGAGTTGTGGAATAGTAGGACCTTTTACACGGTAATGTCAGTGGATACGGAACACAGGATTTATTTGAATAGGTGGTTTGTCTACTACTGTAAATTCACCTGCAGATTTCTTTACTATTGGTTTCATTCACTTTTTTTCCTTTAGGTGTTTGTCATTTCACAACAATGTTCTATTATTTTAAACTTTAAAGTCTATATTTAAATCTAAATTGCAGAAGGTTTAGATGGCACCATTGTTTCATTTTCCCTCACTATGATTGTACGTGTTACAAAGCACTTCATTTATATCACACGTAGATGCAAAGGTCACTGTTGCAGTATATTTATTAAAAGTTTTTTAAGGGTTAAATTGTACTTCAGATGTGCGACAATAAAGTTCAGCATTGATTTAAATCTTTCACTGAAAGTTATTTCAGTTATTGCAGACTTTTTGTATGTATGTTATTGAAGAAACTATTGCATCTTTTTACAGAAACATTCCTGCAATCCAATATGAATTTAATTTAATTCCTTTACCGCCCTCTAGAGGTGCAACATCACAAGCCACGAAAAGCCATGTTAAACTAACTGTACCGTCTGTGTGTTTTAGCCAGAAATCATGATTCCTTAAAGCCTCTGACATTTCTTTATAGTCGTCAGCTGTCCAGTTTTGGGGTCTCATATGTCCGATGCTTACGGCATGCAAAAGCTGCCTTTGCACATCTTTATGATTGATTGGATTGTACTGGATTTCTAGGGTTGTGGTTATTTTGTACAGTTCAACTGGAAACAAAATGTTCTGATGTACTTTTGCTATTGAGGAATTTCCAAATATATGATAAGCACGAATGGGTTACAATCAGCTATTTATTCATCTTCCCAAATGCAGGGAGCCTATCACAGCACATATAGGGTGAAAGGCAAGGGTACACCCTGGACAGGGTTCATGACCACACATCGATGAACACACACACACACACACACACACACTCCTATTGGCAATTTAAAATCACCAGTCAACCTAATGTAAATGTTTTTGGACTGTCAGAGAAACTAGATGAAAACTGGAGAAAATGTAAATTTCACAAAATTGAACCCAGGACCTTCTTGCTTTCAAGCAACCGTGCTAACCACTACGCCACCGCCCCGCCCCGCCCCATGATTTACATTATCAGTTTGAATATTTTTATTTAACCAAGCAGTTGAAAGTTAAGGGGCCCCACAGTGGCAGCTTGGCAGTGCTGGGAATTGAACATACGCTATTTGGATTTGCAGTGCAATAATCACTGAACTATCACTGTCAAGGGGTTCAATTCCATCCCTAACCAGATGATGTTGGGCCCATGATCCTCAACCCTACTGCTCAGTCGGATTGAAACAGGTAGGCTGACTGTACTATAGGTTAAGGTGGGAAGTGGTGGCTCAGTTGTTGACTGCATGGGCGTGTCTTAATGTAGAGGGGCGTGTCGTTAGCGATGTGGGCGGGTCTTAATCGGGAGACGAGTCTGGACAAGAACCGCGTTAATATATTAGTAAATCTACTAAAGGAAGTGATGGAGGAGATCTTGTAGAGTGTAAATAAAAACAATTAATCACGTGACAATGGAAGAAGCACCACAATTCTAATTTTGTGTGAGATTCCGGAAGCGTGTGTGTTATTGTGTCGTAAACAGCGTGATGATGGAGCAGGAAGAAGAATGGGGCGAAATCAGCGACTCGGAACTCCTGGAGATGAAGTCGGAACATTTCTACAGCGGTAAATAAAACGGATAGTGCATACGTGTGTGTGTGTGTGTGTGTGTGTGTGTGTGTAAGAAAAACCCTTAATAATCATCCTTATCCAAGATAATCATCCTTCTAGTCCAAGCTTTTTTATTATTTGTAACAATAAAGAAATCATGCTAAATGTGTATACGTCAGTCAATGTTGCGGATTTCAGATCTGCGCCATGAATAAATACTAATGAATCTGTTTGGACGCAAGATGGCGCTGTTCTAATTCTAATATATTGAGATGAATTTTTTCTTCATAATTTTTAGAAGAATCTTCTCAGCCGTGCGGCTCCTCTACTGCAAGTGGAGACCATCAAATTAATAGTTCCGTCATATTTCCATCATCCGAGCATAAGTAAGTCATTATTTTGTGAAAGCTTGATTCATAA
>JAOTRA010000037.1:6226438-6244789 GCA_026260255.1 Pseudolaguvia tuberculata | reverse complement strand
ACTCACTCACTCACTCACTCACTCACTCACTCACTCACTCACTCACTCACTCACTCATTCACTCATTCACTCATTCACTCGTTATTTTGCTCATTGTCTATCTGTAGCTGTTCTTGCTTACTTCTCCCTTTAAGCTATGCCTTTAGAATGGCTTTTAAGTTGCTCTGTGCACATTAACCTATTAGCCCAGTCCTACATCTGAGTAGCCATCAGACTCCTTTCATGTATCCTGTGAGAGAACCAAACAGGCATGATGAACATGACCAAATGCAATCAGCTTGTTAACCAGACTCTCTCTCTCTCTCTCTCTCTCTCTCTCTCTCTGGGCATCTATTCCGCTGGTCATCTAGTAACCGACTCAAACATTAACAAAGGTTAATTTAAGGTTAACCTGAATTCAGGGCATAGATGTTAAATTGCTCAATTTTGCAATTTATTAGGTAGTTTCAGAGCCAAACCTTGCCCTCTGTGCCACTTTATGGAAACATCTGCTCACATCGCCATGGAAACCAACAGCTCAGTTACGGTGAATGGACTACAGAAGCATATAGTGCATTTCTTCACGCAAACCTTTTAACCTTATTTGTCGATGGAGAGATGAGGAATAAGCCCTGTTGTTCGTCAAATGATTGTTTGCTTTCTTTTTAATTATCCTACAGTTTATAGTCATTTTATTCGGAAGATTTAGGGTTTGATTAGGGATGGATCTTTCTGTGTGGAGTTTGCATGTTCTCCCCGTGCTTGCGTGGGTTTTCCCTGGGTACTCCGGTTTGCATTAAACCTTCTTGACCTCAATGCTGATAACCTTTGGGATAAACAGCAACACCGACTGCACCACAGACATCCTCACTTGATTAATACAATTAATAAACATATTATCTCAAATCCGAGCTCCAAATTGTGGTGGAAATCCTTTCTAACAGTAAAATGGAGGAGTTAAATTTGGAACAAGTCTGGAACGTTTAAAATCAGATAATTATATAATTTCTGAAATTAAGTAATTAAAAAATACAGTGATAAATAGATTGTGCTCAAAATGTAATTTTTAGCTCATCATACATTGACAAATGGGTTTTTCATTGATTTTTTCATAGATATTACAAAACGTATATAAATATATATTTATAATAAAAAATGGTTTTGTTTTTGTTTCAAGTGCCGTGTGATTTTTTTCTGGTTCTGATTTTAGAAAACTCTGAATCCTAACACACAGCTGATTTTTCTGTTCAACCCTAACCATAAACCAATCAAAACACCTGTACTATAAGTTACCATTTCACTACCTAACAGATTTCACTTTAACACTTCACAAATTCATTCATCTTCTTACCCGCTTATTCCCTACTTTGGATTCACAGGGGTCTGCTAGAGCTTATCCCAGTACACATAATGCAAGAGGCAGGGGTACACCCTGGACAGTTTGCCTGTCCATCGCAGGGCAACACATAGACAAACAACCATGCACACTCACACTCACTACTATAGGCAATTTATAATCATCCTAATGCACATGTTTTTGGATTGTGGGAGGAAACGCGGGGAAAGCATGCAAACTCTGTACAGTAAGATCCCCGGCCCTGGAATCAAACCCAGGACCTTCTTTATGGGAGGCGACCATGCTATCCACTACACCGCCCTAATTCACTCATCACTTATTTATATTTGTATTTATACTGTTTTTGCACTATTCCGGTTTTTGGCACAAATCAATAACTACCTCATTTCCTGTTAGTCTGTGTCTATGTCTTTGCGTTGTTGTTGTTGTTGTTATCGTCTCTCTATGTCCTACACTACACTACACTAATTGTCTTGTATGTAGCACGACGGTGCTGGAGAAACATTGTCTCATTTCACTGTGTACTGCTGTGCCATTTTTCCAAGAAAAAATAGAGAGAAAAAATAAATAAAAGAAGATGGAGACACCACTGCGTGCACTGGCTGTGGCTACATTTCTTGATATTTATGAAAACTAGAGATCTACAATGTTACAGATAAGTGTTTGCCATATTTTACATGTTGAAGAATCTTATTCAAAGACATTCAAAACGATATAGTCCATTTCCCCCTCATTGCTACATTGGGCCTAAAAAGCAGACAGTGCTAAGTGTGTTAAAGGGAACTCCTGTCTGAGAGATCATTCACCATATCATTTAAAAACAAGCTGTCATACAGAGCAGAGTTATAGTGACAGCTTTACTGGCAGTTGGATGGAAAAAGTTTTTTTTACTGTGTTTTCTCATAGACATCATTAGTAGTTTGGGAATTTAATGAGGACCACAGTTACCTTGAACTAAAAAGGACAAAGTCAAAATGAAAGACATCTGATACTTTTTATAATAATTTTTACTTAATGGAATTGACCTACTTTGGGGTTTTTTTAGAGGAAAAATAGAACACAGAATAAAAGATAGTTCAACAGGAATTAACTTTAGATGAAAGCTTCTCAAGACACTTTTAATAAACCTCAAATTTGTGTTGCGAAGAAGGAAGTGCGAAAAAGACAGGAAGACACAGAGGATGTGGTTGAATTTTTTATTGATAGAAACATCACAGAGAGTCATTGTGGCTTTACTATACAGTTGATTATGTCTGCCACACTACTTTACATAGCTGCAATCAGTCAAAATGTCAACTGATGCTTATTCTTGAGACCTATCAATTCAAGATAATGTGGGCACACATGCTGTTAGGTCATAAGCTATAAAGCATGTGGAACTGTTTCAAGAGCACAGCATAGGGTTCAAGATCATATCTCTCCAGAGCTGAAGTGTGTCTGGTGTTTGACGTCATAGACTATCTAAGCAGAGATCTGTCTTTTTATCGTCTCCTTTTTATGAGGCACTTTATGTTTGTATAGTCTCGTTAAATGGAGCACACATTTCGGAATAAAATGGTAACGGGAACATTCAGAAGTGCTTGCCCTTTCTATACTGTACTTTATGGGATTGTGATATCAGATAATGTTACTACAGTGAAAGTGTGAAAAAGACCATTCTTTCTCACACATTCAACAGATGGTAATGAGATAATGATTTTTCAGCTGACAATGAGAGCTGGAGTCTTACTGGGTTAGTGCGAACTCAAACCAAATCTCATTCGATGCATTCAGGACATACACAGCTGGTTTCCATTAGGAACCGGCAATGAGACCTATCAAATTCAGGAATTTACCACACCAAATGTGCAGACTAAAATACAGTAAATCAGACCTTAAAACAGTTCCTTTAGTCTAATATTTTCAGTTCAGTCAGTTTTCTTCATAGAATTTTATCCTTGTTGTAATTTTAAAAAGGTAGGCAAAACAGTAGGCAGTAAAAATGCAGGACTTGCAGGAAATGTTAGCTGCCAGTGTCGGAGATTTTTCATTTGTAATGCACATGAAGGTACATATGCAATCGTTTAAGTAATTATGTAGGCTTATGTTCAGTTTAAGAGTTTCCTTGGAGTCAGCACTCGTGCAAACAGCCAACTTAAAGCCAAATCTGTACAGGGAAGTACAGGGAAAAGCAGATACTTAGCAACATGAGTGTCTATTACCAGTAATCTAGTGCAGAGGTCAACAAAGGAACAATACAAACTTGTCTCTTAAAGTGGAGGAAAATTACTCTTCACCAGACAATGTGAAAAGAATCAAAGTCAGGACAGAGCAAAGTCACAGTTGATCAGAAAGATGCCTTTCTGTGTCTCCACACTGTCTTTCAAAGGACTTTGTTAGTGATCCAGCTTTTCCTCACACACCATTCTTGAGCCCTCCCGGGTTCAGCATAGCAACGTTGTCACTAAATCACACCTAAATACATCAGTGAGTCATGTTTGATTTTAGATTTCCTGCACTGGCCCCTAGGGGAATATTTCATGTAGGTTAAGGATGACAACAATAACTTTAAAAAAAAATCTAATTTCTAATTTATTCCAGAAAACCATCTGTGCATACTAATGCTAAATGAAAGGGTAAATGAAACTTGGGTGCCGTGTGTTAGTGCACTGCCTGGAATTACTAAAAAGGAAAGGAATATTTTGGTATCTATTCTTAAAGTGATAATAATACATCAAGAACAATAGTTGTAAGGCTGCCAGCCATCTTTATCAGCAATACAACTCAAATGTCCTGTTGCCACAAATAGGCCACTTTTCTTACATTCCAAACAATAAACAGGTTCTGGCATGATATGATAAGAAGTATGAAGGAAGTCTATTTTAGCAAACGATTGGACACCTTGTAAGCCATATAATGATGATAAGTAATGCAAATATACAAAATTATCAGAATTACACCCAACAATGAATGAATGAATATTTGGTAGAGAAACATACAATTACAGAGGTCAGATGTTTCCTGTAGCTGTTGATCAGGTTTGCACACACTGCAGCAGGGATTTTGGCCCACAGACCTTCTCCAGATCTTTCAGGTTTTGGGGCTATTGCTGGCCAACTCAGAGTTTCAGCTCCCTCCATAAATTATCTATTGGGTTCAGGTCTAGAGACTGGCTAGACCACCACAGGATGTTGAAATGCCTTTTACGGAGCCACTCCTTAGTTGCACTCTCTGTGTGTTTGGGGTCGCTGTCATGCTGGTAGACCCAGCCACGACCATCTACGAGGCTCTTACTGAGGGAAGGAAGTTGCTACCCAAAATCCATCCTCCCCTAAATACAGTACCACCATCCTACCAGAAAAGCATACAACAGAATGCGTCCTCCTTGCTTCACGGTTGGGATGGTGTTTTTGGGATTGTACTCGTGGTTCTTCTTCCTCAGGAACATTGCTACTCAACTAGGCAAGATCTTGCATGAAGAACCAGCCTGAGGAATTGATTTTCTTCCATTTTCTAATAATTGTGCCAAGAGTTGTTGCCTGCTTACTAAGCTGTTTGCCTATTGTTCCTAACCTTGTGCAGGTCTTCAATTTTGTCCGTTGAGTCCTTGAACAGTTTTGTCCGTGGTGGTGAAGTCTAATTGATTGTGTGGACAGATGTCTTTTATACAGGTAATGAATTCCAACTGGTGAAAAGAGCTTCTTAAAACGAAGGTAGGTGATGAAATATTTTATCATTCATTCATTGATTCAATCTTCCAACCTGCTTATTTCCTAATTTGCAGTTTACATTTGCAGAATTTGGCAGACGCTCTTGTCCAGAGCGACTTTCTTTTTTACAAGTGAACAATTTGGGGTCGAAGGCCTTGCTCAAGGGCCCACAGTGGTTGCTTGGTGGAGCTGGGAACCAAACCTGTATTTCTGATATCAAACATCTTGTCCACTAAACTACCACCTGCCGTGGTCAGTGATAGTTGTAATGTAAGATCCTAAATCTAAGATTTTGACCATTAAAGTGGTAGTATTTAGCAAACATAAGACCTCATCGACTGCAAGTCACAGTGTGTAGCAAGAAAATTTACCTTATAATGTCTTCTGTCTTGGGCGGCATGGTGGCGTAGTGGTTAGCACGTTTGCCTCACAACAAGAAGGTCCCGGGTTCAATTGGAGTGAATGTGTGAGTGGTTGTTTGTCTATGTGTGACCCTGCGATGGACTGGCAAACTGTTCAATGTGTACCCCTACCTCTCACCTTATGTGCGCTGGCATAGGCTCCAGCGGACCTCCGTGACCATGAATTAGGCAATAAGCGGGTAAGAAGATAAATAAATCAATGAATGTCACCTCTCTTTTTCCATTATATTTACTTTGTTTGAACAGTGTATTTGTCCTTATATTATTTAAATACATTTGGAAAAATTGTAGTATATAATCCTTCTATTAATATAATATCAGACTTCTTAAACATTGTGATCAGCTGATACAATCGCTAAAGATGCTGCATGAGTCTACACTCTTGGCTCCAATTAAATCGTTCATCATTTTTATATAACCTACCTGTGTATTTTTTCTTGCGACCACTAGTCGGTGCTGTCTTATATTTTCATATAAAACAAAATTTTTAACAAACGTAACATAACGTTAACTATGGATACAAATACAAACAAACAGCAGAGGAAAAATAGAAATGTTGAAATGAAACTGTCCTTCCAGCTCAGTTATAACAGGACCTTGAGCAGCGTTTCCCATAATGCACCTGGCTTCAATGAATTTATCAACCCAAAGCTCCTAAAATACATCATTGTGAAATAGTTTAAAAGGCTGTAATATAATGATGTTGAACGGGGGGAAAGGGCAAATGTGGTTGTATCTTATTTTATGGATGATTTCGTGCATTTTCCTTGTGATGGAACAAAAATATGGACTGGATGGAGCAATAACAGTCGTATGGCGCTCTACAAATGTATGCTAAATACTGCAAGGAGAAGAGAAAGGCGCCTGCTGCTGGCTTTGAATACGCTGACAGCGTGAGAAGAGCTCCTGCACAGAGCTCACACACACACACACACGCACACGCACACGCACACGCACACGCACACACACACACACACCCCCGCTGCGTTTCAAAATCTAAAGGCGCCAATATAAAAACAGTGTTCTATTCCCCACTGCAGATTTTTTTATTTCTTTTTTTTTTTTTTTTTTTTACAGAAATAAAGGTGAATTAATTATTTCATTATTACCGATGAAGAAGCATCAGTTTGGAAAAGTTAATTGAACTTACAAGAGCACTTGCGACTTTCCCCACAGAGCGCATGGATGGAGAGCGCGCGTTTATAAGGAGAACACACATCCGGAGCGATGGTTTATACACGGCATGTGAACCGGTGGCTTTTTTAATGAACCCCACCTCCTGTTTTACCGCCGCTGGATTTCTGCGCTCTCGGTTTAAGAGGTCGTTCAAATGCTGGAATGGATCGGCGCTGTTTGTGTCCTCCTCTTGGTGGCCACGGTCTGGCCAGTGCTCAAACATTTCGGAGCGTTTTCAAGGGGGCCTGAAATCGCACAAGGAAACAAGAGCGCATCGGAGTGTGCAGCTGGGACGGAACCTATTAAAGTGCGTAAACGGGCAGGTGAACCATCCTCTCTTGTCGAATTCATCTGCAAACCATCAGCACTCGCCAAATACCTGCTGAAACATTGTCCGAACTTTAAGAAATATCTACCGAACCCGGTGTGGTACTGGCGGACGAGCCCGTGCTTGCAGACAATTTGGGGCGCGCTCTGGCCGCACGAATGCGCCGTGCATTTCATCCGAGATTATTTGCAGCTGAGTGATGACGGCCTGGTAGCTCTAGATTGGGCTGTTGTTGGTCCGAAAAGAAGAAGGACGTCAAGCAATTCCTCTAGTTCGGTCCTTCTGATCGTTCCCAACTCATTCGGAAAACTCACCAGGAACGTATTGCAGGTAATTTTCCATAACTATCAAATTAAACACGCGCTATCGAACACAGCAGAGTCTAAGGTGCGATCTGCTTCATGTGGATGTGGTCTAGGGATTTATTTTCATCAACTGATATTATATTCATGAAAAGAAATATAATGATAGTCACAATCATAGCCTAATAATAATAATAATAATAATAATAATAATAATAATAATACCACCACATGAGAATTAGACTACAGTGACATATAAAAAGCTTTATTGACAAAATCTCTAGTCACTGGACCTCTTTTACCTAAAAAAAAGGATCAGTGCTGCAATAGTGATAGAGACAGAGACCACCAAATGTGCGTTTATTTTATTTGGACCACTTTTGCTTTACTTGCATCATAAAACTGCAGTCTTTACAAAGTAAGCTCCCAGTCTTACAGTCTCCCTGTAATGAAATGATATGCAGAAATATTCGGTGGACCTTGTTGGAGTCTACCACACAGTGTAGCAAGAGGGACTGTAGAAGGACTGTAGAAGGACTGTAGAGGGACTTTAGAGGGACTGTGGTTTGCTGTTCTCTGTTTTTTTTTAGTAGCAAGTCTGACTGTAAGGATGATTGTAAGGATGCTTTGTATATACAGGGCAGAAGATTTATTAATGTTGCTCAAAGGTGCTAATGAAACATTTCTTCAATAGATTGTAACATAATTCTGACTAATGTTATAAGTGATAAAAAAAATGCCCACAGATAATACTTATTATTTTACTTCAGGTTTAAATGGAGATGGTGAGTCAGTAATTGAAACCATTATCTTTATGTAGATTTGGACAGAATAATAACATAACATATATAAAGGTTTAGACCAAGGCTTACTTTGTAAGTTTTCTTTTAATCTATGGTAAATCCTGTATCATCTAAAATCCTGTTTAGTATGTGTGCCTTTTGTGTACACAGTAAAAGGTCATAAATGTAGTGACATCTAAATTTGGTGATCCAATTGAGGCAAAAAAATATTATTAAGCCAGTTTGATCATGTATTTTCAGTTATTTATTTTTTACTTTTCCTTCGGTTAATTAGAAAAGCTGTATGACAAAAATAAATTGGATTTACAAACATGGATAGAACAACACTGAGGCAATATTGGATGAAGAAGTGAGAGTAATGGTTTATATTAGAAGTTTAATATAGTAGAATGGTGACCCTTCTTTGCTTGCATGAAAACTTGCATTCTGTTTGAATGTTGCACTGGCTTGTAGTTCAAACTTTGCCCGTATAACAGTGTGTCACTTTGCATGTATGAAAATGCAGTTTCTGTTTTTCAGATGGGGATTTTTCATAAATATGAAAGTCAGACCAACATCATAGACATTTGACATCTAGTGTTAACTATCATCAGAAATACTACAGAAGAAAAATCTTTGTAAAGTATTGCCTCATAGCATGGTCGCCTCACAACAAGAAGGTTCCGGGTACTCCGGTTTCCTCCCACAGTCCAAAAACATGTACATTTGGTTGATTGATGATTCTAAATTGCACGTAGGAGTGAATGCGTGTGTGATCAATTGTTTGTCTATGTGTGGCCCTGTGATGGACTTGCGACCTGTCCAGGGTGTACCCCTGCCTCTCACCCTATGTGCAGTGGGATATGCACCAGCAGACCCACTTGACCTTGAATTAGGGAATAAGCAGGTAAGAAGATGAATGAATGAATAAATGAATGAAGTATTGCCTCTGTGATGTTGACTGTGATAGGCTGCATAAGGCAAAAGTATAGCAAATGTGCATGTAAATATACACATAGTAAAATATTGTTCGAAGGGTATTAAAACTAATACATGTGGAAAAGGCGTATCTTTGTTCACGCCATGCCTATCCCGTTGCAGTTTGCACATAACAGTGCTTGCAATTTCTCCACAGTTCTGTGAGGCAGCTCTGAGTCATGGTTACCTCCCTGTGGTGTTTAACCGGCGCAGTCACAATGGTACGCCTCTCAGCACTATCAAACTACAGGAGTTTGGTGACCCAGCCGATCTGCGTGAAGCGGTGCGCTACATCCGCTATCGCCAGCCTGCAAGCCACATCTATGCAGTCAGTGAAAGCACTGGTTCAGGCCTTCTCCTGTCCTACCTGGGTGAATGTGGTTCCTCCAGCTATATGACTGCTGCTGCCTGCCTGTCACCCATCTTCCGCTGCCAAAACTGGTTTGAGCGGGGTCCTGGTTGGCCTTTCCACTGGGTCCTGCTGCTCTACCAGAAAGTCTGTCTTAGCAGGTATAGTGAAATGAAACGTTTTCAGCATGCTTTTCTTTGGCATTGTAAACATGCTTTCCGCTTTGCAAATATTCATTTAAAGTAAAAAAATATGTTCCCTTCAATTGAAGTAAACTAAGCTGCTATGAAACCCTTATCTAAATCTCTTCTAAACATTAATTCGATTAGATGTTAAGTTCAAGCGCCATAATGAGCAGGATCCTCATTGCTCAGTTTTAATGATCAATTAATTATAAAGCAGTTCCAGTTAATTGAGACACTGTTATATCTGGCACACCATATTTATTTCCTCTGATAATTAAACACTATCACTGGCTGTTAAAAGCTGTCACGTAAAGAACCGATCCAACTGAGCCGATCCAAAATGTTGATTGTTATTAAAAATAACAGTAAATAGAAATAATAAATTATTAATTTTTTTGTGGTTTCTTTTTTTTTTTTTTTTTTTTACATTGATCTCTACATCCAGATTTTCTCTAGTGCTTTTCCTTCGTCCTCGTCCTCTTCCGCAATGTGTACTACAGCCGGATGGACTGTAAATAATTTAGTGCCTCCGCAATCTCAGGCAAACAGTTTACTGTAGGTTTTCAGCCTAACTTGTATTTTTGAACCATACTTTATCCACTGACTAACTAACCTTAAAGATATTCCATTCAGTGAATTTTTAATTATTGTGTCCTTTCAATTAAAAAATATTTGCTTTATTCTGTTTCAGATCAAGTAGAGCAATTTCACACATCCACCATTCTCCATATTTTCAAATAGTGGGATTTAACCAGAAAATAAGGAAGGAATGAAATATGGCATCTTGTATTATAATCTAATCAACATTTACGTTAATTCACGGTATCAAAACATATTAGAAACCTTTTTATATGAATGGTAGAATATCAGGAGCTTTATTGATTATTTTATTTACATATATAGTTTTTTGAACACATTCTTTTTTAACACCGGGGACCACATGTCTAACTTGGTGGTCTGAGATGGGACTATGTAATGGAGAGTGGTTGTTGAATAATGGAAAGGAATATACACAGCTGAGGCGGATGCCGGCTATCTGACTATGTTGGTCCAGTGATTTCTGTAATATATCTGGTCAGCTGATATATAACATATTTCACATTTTTTAACCGTGAAAGTCTGTGTAATTGCCCAGGCAAAATTGATACTGATTGGGTTATAATTCTCCTGCAGGTACAGAACAGTGCTAGGGGAGCTGATCCACGTGGACAGCCTGTTCTCCAGTTGCTCACTCAGGGCCATGGAGGAGGTGCTGTTCTGTCAGTCTGGTCTAAAGGAGACGCCAGTTGTCGGAACCTGGGAGACATACTGGGATCGCAATGATGCATTGAGGGATGTGGATGAGGTAGCAATTCCTGTGCTGTGTGTGTGCAGCCAGGATGATCCAATCCGTGGTGAAACTCGTGCCACATTACCCTTAGAGCTGTTTGAGAGCAACCCTCACTTCTTCCTGTTGTTGACCGAAAACGGAGGTCACTGTGGCTTCTTCAGTGCCAACGAAGGCCCTGTACTCTGGAGCCACCAAGTTGTTCTCGAGTTCTTCAGGGCAACCAGTGACTTCTTTGCCGCCGAAGAGCGGGCCAAGGTGACTGCCAGGCGCCGTGGTGTGAACCTGAATGCCAAGGGTTTTCGTCATCGCAGTGTGAGCACCTACAAAAAATTAGCGGTCTGCTCACACAACATCCACACCATTTACAACTGGCAGAGGTCTTACACCAGATAATGATCACTTACACAGCTTCAACGTATTCTTCTAAAGAAATAAACATTAGAAACTACATGGCCATATGTCAGATCATTTTGTTTATAAGATATCTACAGTATAGACATTAAAACCACACACATGAAAGATTCAAGCACTTTAGAACAGCAACAAAAGAAGTAGCCATGTCAAAGTAGCCTGTGTTCTTTAATGTTTCTTCCTGTATTTAATCCCACATCTATTCCTTACGTTCATCTGGATGGCGGCTGGATGTTGCTGATCTCACTGCCATTACAACATCTTGCATGTAAAATAATGATCCCAGAATGTTCCATGAGGTAATGCTTTCAGTATGTTCAACGTCTGAAAGGTGGAGTAATGAGCTGTAATGTTATCACCAGGCCATTACGTCTATGCTGAAATTTGGTGAGACTGCTTGGTTATTTATATTTGTCTTGTTGTATGTGAAGTAGTTGAGTGGTTGTCAGATATACAGTTGTTGTTGTTTTTTTCACCACATCAAGGTTGTAGCATTTATCTTGTAATGGGTCATGGTAGCTTCTGTTGTTTAGTGAAATACTGATGGTGCCAACCTTTTGTAATAATCACAATTTGTAACATGGTGTAACTGATAAATCTGTGTTTATTTGTACATGCTTAATTTGGGGTTAATTAAAAGTAGGGGTCTAACACATTTTTAATGTATATATTTTTGAATTAAACTATAGATTGTACAACAGGTCATTTTAATGAGGACTTTGTTTAAATCAGACGTTCCCAATTTAGATTTATACTCCGGCCAGAGCAGAGGAAATGTTTGTGTGCTTGATTGAAGGTGATGTCTAAATGGAAATTATATCTACTTCTCCTTCTTTCCAGAGAATTTCAATCACCCCTCAATCAAACAGTTCCCCTTTTAAGCGTATAAATTACTGTCAAGTTTTTAAATATAATCTGACCACTGGTAGATAGGATAGATAAAATAGATGAATGTAATCTGCTATTTTGTCTGTGTTAAGGTATAACATTCACTTAAATGCCAGTGTCATTTGACTGGTTTAATTGACATGCCCTTTAAAGAGTAGCTAGCGCGACTTTAATTGTTAAGGTTAAACTGATTTAATTCTAAATAAGATTTTATTTGATTGATTCCACTGCATCTTCAATAAAATGAAAAGCAGCCTCGTCATACCAAGCAAATCCCATTGGGAAAAACTAGGGCTGGATATTTTACTTTATTTAGAGGTAATGGTTTGTGACATTCACCATGCATTTACAGACAAGGATCTAGTTCATTGAAATTTGTAACGTGTTGATTGCGCCATCTAGTGGAAAGTTGTGCTTATTAAAAATAACTAAATGGAGTAAAAGAGACTTTGCTGCTTTTACTCTTTCTTGAGAACTCATTAGACTTTGCCTGCCATTTTTTCCAGTCATCTTCGTACCTGCTTATTCCCTAATTCCTGGTTACAGGGGTTTGCTAAAGCCTGGACAGGTCGCCAATCTATCACAGGGTCACACATAGACGAACAATTTAAAAATTCAAATTTTTTATTTATATTACTAGGAACTGAGAGGGCAGAAAAATATCCGCAAAGAGGTTTGTATTAGTATATCATGTATTATAAAGATACATAAGATTCAAGACTTTTTTAGTGACGCTCATGTTTGGTATACATTAGATAACCTTCTGCTTACGTAATGCATTGCAGTTAATCTGCAGTTTAATCATTTATAGATTAGAGTAGAGTAGTGTGGTGGTGTAGTGGTTAGCACGGTCGCCTCATAATAAGATGGTCGCTGGTTCGAATCTTGGGTCAGGGGTCTTTCTGTGCGGAGTTTGCATGTTCTCCCTGCACTTGCGTGGGTTTCCTCCGGGTACTCCAGTTTCCTCTCACTGTCCAAAAACATTTAGGTTAGGTTGATTGGTGAGTCTAAATTGCCCATAGGAGTGAATGTGTGTGTGAGTGGTTGTTTGTCTATGTGTGCGCTGTGATGGACTGGCAACCTGTACAGGGTGTACCCCTGCCTCTCGACCTATGTGTGCTGGGATAGGCATAAGTATACCCCCTTGGCTCTAAATGAGGTAATAAGCGGGTAAGAAGATGAATGAATGAATAGAGTAAAATTACAGATTACAAATTACATCCACAGTGTAAATTTACAATCTTTTAAACGGCTGGTGAGGGTATAGAGTGCAGTATAACAGCAGCATACAGTATAACACTGTCATTTCCGAAAACTCGAAAAAATGGATTAAGGTAATTTAAATAAAAAGCATAAACATATAATTAAACTTAATTAAATTACTCTTTGTGACAATATAGACTTTGTCCCTTAACTATTGAAATCAAATTAAAAATTCTTTAAGAAGAAAAGAATTTTTCAAATTTTTTCACTGTCTATGAAAGAATTAGTGACAGAAAATGCATTCTTATTATTTGGAGTTGTTTTATTGTGCTGAATTGGTGTTCTTTCCTGTGTTTCTACAATAATACTGTAAAAGAATTTGTTTAATATGAAATTCATTCATTCATCTTACCCGCATATTCTAACTATTAGTAACTATTTGTTTTTGTTTTTTTAAGTTCTGAAGAATTGCACTTTATTCCCACTGGTAAAAGATCCAGTGGTGTTTGGCCTGTAGTGAAGGCTGTTCTTCATCTCCACTATACAGGTGTGACTATTTCCAACATGAGCACTAAATATTTGCTGTGGCTTTCGGCAGGTTCAACAGATTCCCTACTTGGGTGCAACACGGACTTACTTTGTGGAGTCACAAAAATCTACCTCCTTCTTTCTCTTTTTTCTTTTCTTCTTCTTCTTCTTCTCCTCCTCCTTTCGGCTGTTCCTGTTAGGGGTTGCCACAGCGGATCGCTCTTTTCCACACTGACAGGGACTACCGACTACATTTTCCTCTTTCACCCCAACTACCTGCATGTCTTCCCTCACTACATCCATAAACCTCCTCCTTGGTCTTCATCTTTTCCTCCTGCCGGGCACCTCCATCCTCAGCATTCTTCTACCAATATACTGCATGTCCCTCTTCTGCACATGTCCAAACCATCTCAACATGTCCTCCCTCACCTTGTCTTCAAAACATCCTACATGCTCCGTTCCTCTAATAAACTCATTTCTAATCCTGTCCAGCTCTGCCACCTCCTGTCTTTTTGACAATGCCACTGTCTCCAAACTGTACAATAAAGCAGTCAGTAAGATATGTATTAATAATGGGATGTATTGAAAAGAGACCAGATCAGTAGAAAGATTGCAGGATCTTACATTTCTCAATCTTTGACTGCAGATGAATCACATTTTTGAGCCGATTATGAGAGAGGAGAAAAAGCAGCTGGTGTTACTAGGTGCTGCTACTCTAGAGAAATTGCACTCCCTTGTGGAGACCTGCATCAGATCTTTGTTCCATTATGCGGATATGTGTAGCTACCCAGAGAGACAATTGATGAGCAGTAATCCCCAGTGTATGTTAATATTTTATCGAATGATCTTACTTTAACAATTAGCCTGATTTAGTTGTAGCATACAAACGGTGTAATGCAATTGCAATCCAATCAATTAAAAAAGTCAGCTTTTATACAGGCATCAGCAGCTCAATTGGCTGAACACTTTTGATTTACTTGAAACCTAATGCAGAAGCCTCCTTTCAATTCTGACCTTGAGACCCCAGTCAAAAGAGCAAACGAGAGAGACATCTGGCTACCTTGATATGCACTTGCATTTTTTTAATAGTTCATAGGTCTAAATTTCCAGTTTCAACAATAAAGCTATGAGTCACTAGCACACCAGAAAAGCACAGCACATACTGCATCTCCTTCCTGTGAAATGTTATGTCTGAGAATGTCCATGTGAGAAGGCCTCAGAGTACTGCTAAAACAAGCCAAACTCTCATACACTAACATACACTTGGGATCAGGCATGTTTCCTTGCTTATGCCATTTTATTTAACAGGTTAAAATATTAATGATAATAATAAGGGCAGCACGGTGGCATGGTCGCCTCACAACTAGAAGGTCCCGGGTTCCATTACCGGGCAGAGGATCTTTCTGTGAGGAGTTTCCATGTTCTTTCTGCGCTTGTGTGGATTTTCTCCAGGTACTCTGGTTTTCTCCCAGGGCGGTGCAATGCCGCAGTGGATAGCACGGTTGCCTCACAACAAGAAGGTCCCGGGTTCGATTCCGGGGTCAGAGATCGACTGTGGCAACCCCAACGGGAGCAGCCAAAGAAAGTCCGGTTTCCTCCCACCGTCCAAAAACATGTACTGGACAGGTCACCAGTCCATCGCAGGGCACACACAGACGAACAACCACTCACACACATTTACTCCTATGGGCAATTTAGAATCACCAATCAACCTAATCTGCATGTTTTTTGACAGTGGGAGGAAACCAGAGTACCCGGAGGAAACCCACACAAGTGCCAGGAGAACATGCAAACTCCACACAGAAAGATACCCGGCCCGAGAATCGGACAGAAGCTAACCACTATGCCACTATGTCGTTGTATAATTAATATCAGCTCTACAAATTATAAATATGTTCTTCCCAAACTGCTGGCAAAATCGTTTTTATATAATGTAGCATTACATTCTTTCAATGACACATGACATAATAGCATGACAATACTTCTGAAGGCCCTGAGCTTCATAAGGACAAGGTGTGTTATGGTAGAATAAGACAAACCTAATTGTCCTCTTCAGCCCTGATCTTAACCACACTAATCACTTTTGGGCTGAACTGGAACACTGACTGAAGTCCAGACCTGCTCACCCTAAGTGAATCACTATAAAAACATAAAATCATTTTATTCTAATCATTGAGTACATTGATCTTTAATTTGTGTCCTTGTCATGCTCATTCAATGGGTAAATTTTGTTACTCTTTTCATAAAACCTTGTGATAAAGATTCCTGTGTTTGACCTCATTTTTGTCTGAACCAAAACCTAGTTTGCAGCTTTATGAGGAATTGCTCACATTCCTCATGGATTGAGTTTCACCTGAATAAGAAAGGACATCCTCATTCCGCTACAGATACTGTACCATCAGAAAGCACTGAGTGAACAGATCACATTCCAGTTTCAGTCATGTGAACGGTACGGAAAGGGACGGACTAATAGGGTCAGTGTATTTGATTACAGTATGGGTCAAAGGGTAATCAGTAGACTAGAGCAGATTTATACAACAGTCAGACGAACCCACACCGCATTTTAGTGATTCAGTCATGCGTAAACCTGGTATGTTGAACTAATAAAGATGATTTTGGGTAAAAAGGTATATTGTGCACATGTTTTATATATAGCCTATGACACACATAATGCATTCTGCTAGAAGTGGACATGGGGAAGTGTCAGGGTTATAGTTGATGGGGGTGGGGGAATGACACAGTTAAGCTAAGCACTGCTTCCTCTGTGCTTGCCTTCATGCCAGGTTATATAAACGTGTAATGTTGAGTGGAGCCCGATGCTAAAGTTGGAGCACTGGGCTCCATTTGTAGAAAATCAGCTGGCTGTTTTGCTGGATCTGTGTCAGACTGTAAGACTGTCAGCTGAGGATGTTAGTCAGGAAGCTGATTTCCTTTTCCAACAGTTATAAAAGTGAATAGAAGAATGAAAAGCTTGAGAATTGAGCAATGTTAAAGGTTAGGACAGATTGGCAAATCTGGCATATCTACAAAAACAAACTAATACATTATGGAAAAGGAAAAAAAATTATGTGAAAAACATTAGATAATCTGTCCTTTTTTTTTTTTTTACCTAGAACCTTTAGGGTTATTTAGTATATGCTGACACAACCACATTTTTAATACAAAATAAAGGCAAACATTTGTGGATGCCTACCAGTTCACCTGGAGCTGTGTATATAACCTTTACACAGCGTCCCAGATTTTTTACTCTATTAAATATTCACTACAAATCGGTTTTTTGAACATGGGCCTTTATCAGCTCTGACTAAATGAAATGAAAGGAGATCTGATAAAGTTTGTTTACTGATAAGTGCTTAATCAATATGATTTATTTGAGATTTGTGTGCTTTCCTATGTCTGCAGCCAGATTGGTAGTTCCTGCTCAACTGAACCAGGGTACACCCTAGACAGGTCGCCAGTCCTAATCTACCTGTTTTTGGACTGTTGGAGGAAACCGGAGTATCTGGAGAAAACCCAAACAGAAAGTCTCCTTGCCCGGGAATCGAACCTGGAAACTTCTAGTTGTGTGGCGATCGTGCTAACCACTACGACACTGTGCCACCCTTGATACAAACGTAATCAAATTTTACTATAAGTTATTACTAGTGTGACCTGTCCCTTGTCAGTGTACTTTGCAAGTATTAGCATAGGTTAGATATTTACACTGAAAATAACCCCAATGACTCTCATTTTAAACTAACCTTTTCATTTGCAGAAGTAAAAACATGAAGGGTACAAACATCCACACTTGAATTCCTCATAGTGACCTGCTAGAAATATTTCTGTTAACATGAGCTATTTGCATGAACCGAAGTTACTTAGTGTTCGTGTTAAAAATAACACTGTGTAATCATCATTATAACAGTGTGAACCTTTACCACAGTATTCCGATGGAAAAACTTGCTAGAACAACACATGACTCACATCTCACACAGCTGGCCACTAGGGTGGGAACACATTGATCAATGGTACAGCTGAATTAACAGATCCTTCTGTAATATCACAGAATAACAGGTAGATTATATTCTGTGCTTATATGTGGTGCACTGTGCATATAAGTTAGGTTATATTATGTGTTTATCCTGATAAATAAAATAATAATGAACTCTAATGAAAATCTGATTGTTAGGACTTTAATCCTGTGGTCAAAGTTAGTGTTACAACCAGAACCTGCTGAAGCTGCCTGGTGTCTGTTAATGTGTCAGTGAAACATTATAAAAGCGCCCAGATTAACTAATGCTCTAGGTGGCTGTCGGTCATGCGGGTCGGAAAGGGCAATGCTGAGTCATAGTGACTAAAAAGGTGTGGCTTTTCCTCCTTATGATCAAACGTTGTACAACTGTATTCCAAGGTGTATCTCTCTCTCTCTCTCTCTCTCTCTCTCTCTCTCTCTCTCTCTCTCTCT
>JAOTRA010000037.1:6193589-6217625 GCA_026260255.1 Pseudolaguvia tuberculata | reverse complement strand
ACACACACACACACACACACACACACACACACACACACACACACACACACACACACACACACACACACACGCGCTACGATAGATAGATAGATAGATAGATAGATAGATAGATAGATAGATAGATAGATAGATAGATAGATAGATAGTGTATTGGGGGTGGGAGGGTCGGGCTTGTCTCTTTAAATCAGCTGTCTGCCAGTGCTGAGTCATCGAGATCTATTAAATTCCCAAACCCCGCCTACTGTCATATATTATTGGTCGGAGCTTTCAGAAAGCCTACTGTGATTGGTTAATGAAAACTGAATATACGTTGCGGGGAAGTGGCTCTTAAAGTGACAGTTTCCTCTTTGGACAGCATGATAAAACATGTGGTTTAAGGGGAGATAAAATTGGCCTCCTGGAGATAAAGATATCTGAGCACAACAGACAAAACTATATGCTTTGTTTACTTTTCCTGTTTTTACTGTTATAAGCAACAGTGTAGGGATACCAAGTGACAACGTTAGTAGATTTCAAGGTTTCAAGTTTTATTACTGAACAACATGTAACAATTACAAGATAGAAATAACAACATTCATTCATTCATTCATTCATTCATTCATTCATTCATTATCTTACTCGCTTTTCCCCTAATTCGGGGTTACAGGGGTCTGCTGGAGCCTATTCCAATGCACATTGGTTGAGAGGCAAGGGTACACCCTTGACAGATTGCCAGTCGATCACAGCGCAGAAATAGCAACAGTTAACCATGAAACTAACTTGGAATTGAATTGAATCAGATATATTTATTCAAGTGTGTGTCCACCTAATAAGCACTGGATGACAGTTCCACCAATGACATAAGCCTTGACATGCCAAACCTGGCCTTAAATCACAATACATTAAGGATAACTATATAAGAATTTATTCTTCAACAAAAACAGATATTCTTCAAGATCAATACATAAACAAGTGGCTCCACCTGCTATCGAATCACCTCTAAATGCCAAGAGCTGATGCTGTGAAAATCATCTTTGGTTGAATTGTCATTTACATCCTAATACAGATGCCCTTTACCCAGAACTACTTACATTAACCTTATTGTATACAAGTGAGTAGTAGAAGGCAAAAGTGGCTGCTTGGCGGCTCTGAAAAAGACACAAACGCTTAATCATATTTCAATCAAAATGTAATGAATCAGGTGTTGTTTTCTCTACCATTAACTCAGATTACAATGATGCTATTACTTGAACATTTTATTCACATTAGACTTGTTTTATTACAACAGGTAAGGCAAATAAAAGAGTGATTTTAAAGCCTTTAACAACTAAATTGATTATCAGTTTGTTTGTTTGTTTAGTTTATATGTATATTAAGAAAACGTATATATCTTTTATTAATTTTAGGACAGCAGTCAAATTTCTACATGTGTAAATTTAATTTAGTTGACATTAGGCAACACAAAATATAGATATAACTGTCAATCTTGTTAGCAAGAGTAATAAAATATCCATGTATAACGATTGATCTATTATTAGGTGTGTTCTGAAAACAATGGAGAAGCTATAAGTAAGACAAAAAGACATAAATGAAAGACTTGTGTAAGAGGTGGAGTTCAAATGAGTGATTTATTTTGTTATAAAATTATAAAACAAAGTTATTTGAGAAGGTCACAGAACATGAAGAAGATGATTTTTACGTAAAAGTTTTATGTAAATATTTGCAGCTACTTCTGTTACAGGATGGTGCATGTTTGGAGAGGAATAATCTATTCCTGGAATGTGTTTAGAAGCTGGGTGAAGCTGTCTTCAGCCCATGTGCAGGGCATGTTGAACCTACAAAACACAAACAGACACATATCTACAGTAAATGTACAATTAGATCAACCCTGAAACCAAATAAGTGTCTTAGCCTGATTGGGCGGCATTAATGTATCTGACATAATGAGGCTTAGTCAGAGACAGTGTCTTCCTAAACAAGGGTGGAGGATGTTGAATTACGTCCTAAAACTCTATCTTCATTTATATAGAATATGATTTAGTTGATAGCTTTAAAAACAAGGTTCCTGAATTGAACGATTGGCAAACAACAGTTTTGGACCTTAAATTTTTAAATATGTCAACCCAACCTCATTATGTGTTTATACCACCCAAGCTGAAAGAAACAACTTACTGCATGAATGTGGGTGCTTTCCCTGACTACAGTTTTTCTATTTGGATTATAAGCATAAACTAAAAATCTGCGCCAATGAGACTTTAGAATTATAGTCTTCTGTGTTCAATTAAAAGCCTTCAGAGCAGTACATTTTTAACATTCTTGAATTAATAGCAGCAGTCATGTTTCTTAACTCGTACCAAATAAGCGTGTTTTATTTCATCCAGTTCTGAGGAAAGTAGTAGTTTGGATGTAAACAGTCAACAAAATTATGGATCTTTGGATTCATGCATAAGATTGAACACATTCTTTATTGCTACTTAAACTTTAAAGCATTTTTGGTGTATAAAACCACACCGTAACAAGTAATAATAGGGTTGGCAGATATCATTTTTGTTTCTGCCCTATGTGGCTATTTTTTTAGGTTGCTGTTTGAATTGCTAATGGTGGAGCGGTTTGTCAGAATGTTGCTAGACCCATAGTACTATTTATCCGCTTTCTTTTTCTGGACAGTTTCAGCTCATGTGGCATCAGTTACAGACCATAAAATCATACAAGCATAGGGTTTTCAAAAATCTGCAAACATCTCCCAAGTAACATGTGCAAGTAGCCATGTTTTTACTTATACAACCACGAGTCTTCATTAAAATGAAATCAATATTTATAAAAGTGCAGAACTCATGTTAATAAGCACATTAGCCAGATTTATTCTTCATTTTCCTGCAGGTTTAAATATTTTTGTTATTTTGCCATTAAATGCATGTTTAATATTAATAAATATATTATCCATTTTATCTGAATAAACTATCAATGATGCAGGAAGAGTCAGTTAGGTAACATAGGTCTTGAGCATGGTTGCCAGACTTACTTAAAATAATCAGCTTTATGGCAACATAACAACAGCTCACTTATTTCCATAAATACATACCTTGTATTTATGGAAATCATCAATATACTTGCTGATAACAGAAACGTTTGTAGGCTCTCTGGTTGTCTAATTCATGGAAACATAATGATGCAATGGAAGAAATATATTCTACTTTACAGAAAAACATTTGCAATAATAAGTTGTGAATAAACAACAGAGCAGTCTAAAAAAGTTAGGGCTGAGGAAAGCTCAGCTGTCTGACAGCATATGCAGCACACATGTCAAAAGCCACACTCCAAAGCTATGATATAAAATTGTGTACAATTTTGTGTACAATATTTATGAGGCCATCAAGCCGCTTGTTAAATGCAAGCGTCTTATAGCCTTTGTACAACATAGATGCTATCCGAGTGCCTCAATACACTGATCCCATGCCATGATAGAAGATAAAATATAGGCTTTGTCTTTTGTAGCTAAAATTATGTAAGATTGATTACAGAATTTGGACATTTTAGAGCAGTCAGTGTGTGTGTGTGGCGCCATGATGGACTGGAGACCTGTCTAGGGTGTACCACTCATTCCACTTGTCCTTTCAGAGATGGCTGGGAAAGGCTCCAGCAGATCCCTGTGACCCTGAATTAGAGAACAAGCTGGTCTAGAAGAGGAATGATTGAATGATTTAAATTTAGAGCATTTTTATTTGGCCGACTGTTAAAATCAGGCAATCATAAATTTTTAGTTTTTTCATGTTTAGGGGCATAAAGATGTGAAGTCATCATCCCTATTTAAGCAGGCTGGCATTAAACTAGAGATAGATTATAAAATTTATATCATTTGGAATTTCTAACTAATAGCTGATACACATTGGTGTTTGTTCTTACAGTTAATAATACATCATTGTTTCTCCATGGAAAAGTAGAGAGTCACCTTTGTTTTCAGGAGTCTGACAAAAACTAGACACAGAATGTCGCATTGAATTTCTGTAGAATCCAGCCAAATATATAACGACTTGAACATGAACGTCAGACGTTCAGCCAACACCATTGGGCGTTGCGTCTAAGCTGAGGTTAAAGTAGGCTGCAGTACGATCCACGATGTAAACTTGCGGATCTGGCAACCACGCCTATACGGAACATCAGTCGGAGGAACATCTTAATGGTCAACATGTTTTTTCAGCCGCCCGTAAGGAGGGGTTTGATAGGTTAATATTCACGTCAATCACTAATTCTTCCCAGTATGGGCGTCATAAAGAGACTTTGACGTTAGAGCCGATTGGTCATCGGGTGCGTTTGACGTCACGGCGCTGCCAGCTGATCGGAGGAGAAGCCGGTATGAGAGGAGTAGAAGCGGACAGACTTCAGGAGGCGATGTGTGAACACCGGGAAGATGGACAAACTAACGGAGAGACAGGCTAATGGAGCAATCTTATTTAATCCAGATAATGACCAGGTAGTATTATTGGTCACTGTGGTTGATTTTTTACACGCATTTGGTAATAAACACCTTTTTAGTTCTACAGCAGGAGCTTTCAACTGACAGCATTGATTTAGGGTTAAGGTGTGGCTTTCTTCAAATTTTCTTCCATTTTTTTGCCGAGCTAATACTAAACTTATTTCCATTTCTAGGACTTTTTTTTATAAATCAAGGTTATGTTGCTTGTTGTATGTTAATGATTTGGAGAGTTTTTTTTTTTTTTTTTTTTTTTTTTTTTTTAAATAGAAGCAGCCGTCCACGTTACACTGTAAAGTAATGTTGCAGTGCTCGATAAAACCGGAACGATATGGTGACACTGGTTTAAAATGGTCTTTTTTTCGGCTTTTTAATATATGTGTATTTGATGTTTAAACAATGGTTGTAAATGTTGAGAAAGACGAATAGTTTCGAGGAGAGAAACGGGTTGTGAGTGAAACAGGGCGTGTTCGCGGAGTCGGTGAGAAGAGCTCAGTCATGTCGGGGTGAATGAAGTTCTCGATTAAACAACCAAACGGACATTAAATCCTGGTTTAAGCGATGGGTTGACCCGTTTATAAAGATAACCCGAGATAAAGATTGTGGAATGTTTATTATGAAAGTAAGTTGTGTGTATAGCTGTTAGTACTCTGTGAGGGGGGAAGTTTTGGTCCGGAGTTTTGCTCGAATGTTCTACGGGCTTTGGCGCTTATTAACCAGCCACTAATGACCAATCGAACTTTTTAAAAATGGCCGAACTGTGACTGTAATATATCGGTTTACTGTTATAAATGTTTAGTTATGAAAGGATGGAGTGTATTACAAATAAGGAATAGACTGATTTATAAGTCTTGAACCCTGACCAGTGTGTGTACTGTAGGCTCGACATGGACACTGATTCCTCTCAGGGTTGAACACGGCCCCACCCTGTGCACTGCGTTATAGACGAACAAGTTTTTTCCTTACATAAAGTTTCTACTTTCGTTTATTTTTCTTTCACGTCAGCACAGACTTTTAAAGACTGCATTTTTCTTTTCCTCCCTCCCCTGCTGTCTATACATGGTGTATAAGCAGCTGAAATGTCCTTCTGTGCCTCACAGTGCTGCAAGGCCTACTGGAGTTCTGATGGCCTGCTGGAATAAGTGTTCTAAATAAAGATATCTGGTTCATTAGCTTCAGTATGCACTAAAATTGTGTTATTCTATTAAAATGACCTTTTGTTCAAACTAACACCGTAGTGGTAGAACATTGTTTAGCTGCTTTTTATGACTGCGCAAGAAGTAACATGACGGGTCAAAAAATACGGCTGCTTATGAAACTGAAAAAAACAACTTGGAAATCACTAAAAATTGTGAAAATTTTAGCTATCCGTCTTCCATATCATCATCGGTCTAAACCTACACTTGGATTAGATAAAAGACTGCTGGCGCTGTTATGACTTACAGGGTAGCCCTATATCTGCCATGGTTTGGGTTTGTTACATGACAGATTGACTGCAAATCATATAAAAATACAGCCTGATTGCAGATAATGAAATACCTCTGATTCTGTTAATGGTGTCGTCTACCCGGATTATGTTTCTTTTACTGCTGTATATTTTGAATCTCTAAACCAGGGCTCAACAGACTCTGTTCTGGTGGGTTGCTTTCCTGCAAAGTTAAGCTCCAAGCCTATAGGTTTTAAGTATACCTAGCTAGTTTTGATGTGTTTATGGGTTTGTGCTAAACTATGTAGCACACCAGCCCTCCAGGACAGACTTTGGTGACCCCTGATTTATACAAAGGTCATCAAATCTGCTCTGAAGGCTTGGGAGCCGAGCAGCTCACTTGGCTGTGTGTTTTCAGTATAACAGCTGGATTGCAGATCTGGCACCCAGCTTTCTTGTCTGTTTTGCAACCCTGTGACAAAACAGAACAGAATGTGATGCTTATGTTGACCAGCCACCTGTCAGCAACACATTTTCAATGAATTAGGATTATATATCCAGTGAATTCTGTGACTTGACTTTATTTTAATATACCAGAAAATTGTTTTGCACATATTTCAATTCTACATGCTCACCTTTTACAATTCAAAAGAATTCCAGGAAGAAAACAAGAAGTTGTATTAACACACACTTTTTTTTTTTTAGGATTATATATATATTTTTGTAGTGGTTTGTGCGTTCGCCTCACAACAAGAAGGTCCTGGGCTCGATTCCTGTTCAAGGGGTCTTTCTGTGTGGAGTTTGCATGTTCTCTCCGCTTGCGTAGATTTCTTCTGGGTACTCCAGTTTCCTCACACAGTCCAAAAACATGTATATTAGGTTGATTTTGATGATTCTTAATTGCCGTTAAAGTTTGGGATTTGGCAGACACTCTTATACAAAGCGACTTACATTTGGTCTCTTCTTTTTACAACTGAGCAATTGTGGGTTAAGAGCCTTGCTTAAGGGCCCACAGTGGTTGCTTTGGGGAGGTTGGAATCGAACCCCAGTCTTTCTGGTATTAGTCTAACACCTTAATCTCTAACTTACCACACTCTTAGGAGTGAGTGTGGTTGTTTTTCTGTGTGGTCCTGTGATGGACTGAGGACCTGTCTGGAGTCTACCCCTGCCTCTTGTCCCATGTGCACTAGGACAGGCTTTAGCAGACCCCTATGAATTAGGTAATGAGCAGCTTTGAAAATGAATAAATTAAACTATTTTAAATAGACATAGTATCTTATTCTTGCAATGAGCCGATGTTTACGAGAGACAGGAGGAAACTTCGACGCTTCAATTAACTTGTATTACTATCGGTTCTTTAATTTCTATTTTTTTGTTAAAGCCTAAACTATATGTATTAAAATGATTGAAAGCGGAATTCTTTTTTGGACCACCTCCTTCAGAAATTCTTAATAGAAATGCTGTTTAAAAGTCAGTTGCTGGTAAATATTTTTCAGTGATCACCTTGTCCAGTTTTTCAGTGGCACTTACTAGCTACTACATCCCAGTCTGGAAAAAAATGCTATACACTTCCACAAATGGTGGTGTCTACGCTTCTTCTGGGTTAGTCTCCAGATGGAGAAATCAGAAATGAGACATGATTGTTATTCAAGGTCCGCACGCAAGGCCCACCACTGTCACGCTGTTGGTTTTACTCTGTGGTCAAAATGTCATTTTATGTAAAGGGTAACTGTAGCATACGTAAGATCGTTTCCACCAATTTAATACTGCTTGTAGGAGCATCACAGTAGTGTTTGCGCAACTTTTTTTTTTTTTCCCCAATGGATTTTTTTATTTTTTTTTCTTAATGAGTTTGTGACTTCAATACATGCTAAAAATGAATATTGACCAGGAGCGTGTGCTTATTGGCAGCCACACCCAAAAGTTCTATCACAGTTTTGCTATCAGAGCCGAAGTTTTTGCATGCAATTCTGTCAGTAGGTTGTGCTCCAGTGGAATTTGTGTGCATAGTCTTTCCTTTGCTCATTGGTGCGTACGGTATGGTTGATGTAACAGATTTTGAGTGGGCTTTGTGGGGGTGTGTAAGGCTCTCTGTGAAAGTGATTTTCTCAACTTGGCAGTTAGCTGTCTCTGCCTTGTCTATGTGGGAAAGCAGGCGTTTGGTTTGAGTGTGTTCTGCTGTTTCTGAGATGGTGGAGCTTCCTGTCTGTGCAGCCGCATGCTCCTTTGGGACCAAATGCTGGACATTTAGACAAGCCAGTGATGGAACTCGGCCTGCAAATATTTCCTTCTTAATGGCACCATTCCATAAATGAGCCAAATCTCAGGCTGTATTCTGATGTAGCAATTCTTTAACACAATTGTAACATATGGTAACCAGTAAGTACGGTTGTCTGGGTGTTTGTGGCTATTTGAATTTGGTATTGATTGCTGGTGTCATGTATGTACATAGAATGTTGTGAGCCTTCTGATTAAATGGCCTCTGGGATCAGTCAAACCCTTTTTTCGACAATGCATTTCAGTCACATGAGTTACATATAAACAGCCTTTGCACTCGGTCCAATTGTGTTGATTCAATATTAAAGAATCTTGTTGACTCCTTAAGCTTTTTTTCTATGAGAATGAGTGAGGAAGTGGATGTCGGCTTGGCTCTGAGGCAGGGTGGAGTCCATCCAGCTCAAAGCAGTTCAGACAGCATAGTGGGCCTCACCAGACTAAATGGAATTTATACCATATGTACCAGGCATCCTAGGAATGTGTGGCACAGGAACCTGACCAATGGAAAGATCTACAGAAAGAAGAATGGAGCGAGAGAGAGAGAGGAGGGGAAAACTGTAGGAACAGACCTGTGGTGTATAATTTCGTGACTGGTTTCCAATGACCTATTTAGCCTTAATTGTCAGAAGTGTGTAAGAGCTGTATGTTTTTAAAATAATAGTGATTATTTAATATTACAATACATTACCGAAATTATCATTATTATAGACCAGGGCTGTCAGTGTAGACCTATTGATACGCTTACTAAAGCAAAATAAATGTTACTGTACAGCAAATTACAGCAGTATTAATAAAATATCTGACTAGAAATTGTTTGTAGCTATAAGAGAAAAATAACCAGAATGGTAAAGCGTCATGTTTGCATGTTAGGGGAGTAAGAAGTCATTTTAAGGGCTTTCATTAAATATTAACCCATCAACATGCATGGCTTTTAAATATTGGTAACATAAACATCACTAACACAGTGAACCCTGAAATTTTAATAACCCGAAATACAGGGTAAGGGCAAATATCCATGGTCTCAAACAAACAAAAAATAACTCAAAAAAGGAAAATGGTTAAATGTATTTATAAATATTTCTTTTAAAAGAATTCTGCATCTAAGCAGGCTTGTTCAGATACTTGGTAAATATGGAAAACAGTTGCAGTGTTTTGCATGTTCAACATTATTACTTGCTCACATTAAGCCTGTTTATACCATGAGAACTTTTAAAATCTCTAGTTTTATAGAATTTTCCCTTCTGCAATAACAGATGAGAAGAACATAAACTATGTCTGATGGATGACCTTATTTGCCACTCCTGTCATGAATGTTTTGAGAACATGAACATAAAAGCTTTTTTTTTTTTTTTTTTTTTTTTTTTTTGCACATGCAGGGCTGTCAAATTAGGAATGGATATGACGAACACAGAAAACATCTTTATTTTTGGAATCGCCAAGATCCCAGGACTGTAATCGTAGCAGTTACAAAAAGCTTGTGCTTTAGTGTGGATTACAGACTATTTTATGGCTACATGCATTGTTTCTTTTGTAAGAATTTTTTTTTACCTGCTTGGTAGCAAATAATTTCGTCTGTGATGTTAATGAGGCTGAATCATATCATCATAATCATCATTGGACCTTACGTAAAACATTTTGTTTAGCAGAACACCATTTCTGTGCTGTAAGAGGCATAAATAATTATTCACATAAAGAAGCATAATACTTGAGATTTTATTTTAATACATTTATATTTCTGCAAACATGTGTCACAATACAATCACTATTAAAAAACCGACGCATTAATCTGATGATCTTTACGTATGATTGCATTCACTAGCAAATCGAATGTGTTCCATTATATTGTGTAAGCCTATTCTTTTCCCTGTATGTTGCAGTGGGTGTATGTGGGTCTCTGCAGTTGTGTGGGGTGATTTATAGGCAGCCTTTACACTCCAGCCTCCAGCTCCAATATTAGCAGGAGATTAGATGAATTCCTGAAATGGCTTTGCTACCTCTGAATTTCCTCAGTCATTTCCATTGTATGAGCCTGCTGGAATTTCCTTTTTCACATCGAACTAGTTTATTTGCTTGTCTGTTTAGCAAGCAGCTAAAGGAATGTGTGTGTAGCATTAGGGCGAAGTTCGCCATGAGAGAGATGAGTGTAAGCTGCTGGCAAGTCAATCGAGACTCGGCAGCTCGCACAGCCAAGCACAAACCAAGTCTTTATTCTCACACACAGCAGTTTAAAGAAGTAATGATTGGACAGCGGAGCGGGTTAGCATGTCACATTTATTTGCTCTTCTTTTTAATTGTTTTTGTAACATCAGGCATTTGCGAGGGCTTAAATGAAACCTAAAAGCTGTATTAAAGAATGAAATGCAAATTTTCTTTTTCCATATAAAACATAAGCATGGTGAATTGATCCTTTTTGTTCATTTATATCATGTTCTGCAATTTAAGGCTTATCATAAAATATTTCCTGTTTTAAGTATGTTCCGTTTAGGCACTCTTATGTTCAGAGGAATCTACGGGGCCTTTTTGTCACTTGTTTGTGGCTTGAAGCAAAAGATATGTTTATCATTCATTAAATTTGATTTAGTTCTACTAAAATGTGGCCAATGTGCCTTAGATGTATTTACTATTATTATGTGGATCATCTGCATGCAGCTATAGTCCTGCTGCCCAAGATGCTTAAAATGGCCACATGTGGCAATGCAAAGAGTTCTACGGGGGTTTTTTGTATTGTTTTTTCCTCATTTCCTCTTCTTTTATGATCATGGCATCTGTGACCCATCAGGTTCATCCTCTAAATTCCACAGGGAGAATATGGCAGACCTTGAGTGCACAGCAGCTGCACTAGATGCAACCATGGCTTTAAAAAGGCTCTCTAGATTGCCCCAGGCTGCGGTTACTGGACAGGAAGCTTGTGCTGTATATCTGATTTAACCCCAGCAGGATGAGCATCAATACTAAGTACCGGCGTCAGTACTGACTCATTGAGCTTCCTGTTTAACTCCTCTTATTTATCATACACATCCCTATTCACAATTTTATTTTTGTACAGGTGCAGATTATCCTGTAAGGGTTCCTGTTATTTTTGTGCTTAATAATCCAGTTCCACTCATCTTTCTTCCTGTGTATGTCATAGGTTTGCACTAATGTCTCATTCGCTGCTTGAGGTATGAGTCACCAAAGACTGACCGAGGGTTACACTGCCATTCATTTTACTCTGGTGAACTGTTGATTGCCTTAGCTCTTAAAAAGCCCAATGCAGGCAAACTGATTCAATAATTAAGATGGCAAAGATGACACTTGTTCACCATGTATAATGCATGTACAGTATAGTGCTGCATGATCACTGCTGATGGACAGAGCACAGATCCAAAGTGCTGCTGGAAAGTGAGTGCCAATAGTGTCATCTGTCATTGCTTTCAAAGCACCATTTTTGCTTGTTTATTCAATGCCTGATGATAAAATCTTTTGAACGGCAATATCAAACAGACTTAACTATTTTCATCCACTCACATGATAGTTATCATTCATTCTGTAAAACTGCTTTGAGGCAATGTCTATTGTAAAATCGCTATACAAATAAAATTGAATGGAATTGAACTATCGTTTTATTGGTTATTGATCAATATTAGTCAATAATCAGGCCCAGATGAGCTTAAATTAGTGAAGCCATAAAGCATGAAATTAAAGGCTATGCTCTTTACATACTATTATATTTTACTATCTTTACATACGATCGCACCAACTCTGTAGCCCTGACTTAGTTCTTCAGATCATTTTATGTAGTGCATGTCTCATGGTGTTTCAGAGCTTAATTTGGGCACCATTCTTCCAGGACTGTTGTGGGTCTTGCAGCCAGTTTAAGAACAAACCTCAAATGGGCACCTACTGACTAGTTTTTTTAATCTTTTGCACCATTGTGTTTCTCTCTCTCTCTCTGGATCTCTTGATTTTTCTCATTCCCCTGGTTCCCTGTTTCTCACTCTAACCCCCCTTTCCTCATTCTCGACAGGGCAAGTATGGCTGGAATGTACCTTCTCGTCCTGGGAGCTCAGTGGTTCTTACTTGGAGAATTTTTAATCATGCAGCTTCATCCTGGTCTAGACTTCTGTTTTTAAAAGAATTGTAAGATTTTGGGTCTTAAAGAATATTTTTACTAAACCATTAGTAATTTCTAAAACCAAATAATATTTTCTTATGATGCTGGACTACAGTATATAGCTAAAGTAGTTATATGGCTCTGGTTTTCATGGTTTTAAAGAAACTGAAGCATATCAGGAACAGAACAGATAAAGGAATTTACTTTAAAGTGTAATTTTCCCAGGAAACCTCTACATCTACAGGCTTACTGACACTTTGGCATCATGACACTTTGCATATGTGAATGAGTCAGGGTGTTTGTGTGAGAAACAGGAAGAGTGGGCTATGATTAAATATGGTTCATTGTGTGCAAAGCAGGCTGCTTCTGAATGAAGCTTTTAGCATAGAGGGCAGAGCGTGGCATGTGGCAGAGCATCCCGATGAATGGAAGGAAACCTTCATGTACCTAGAAACAGAGAGAACTCAATTTAACAGCGCTTCATTTAAAACTGAGCACAGCCTATCGAAATGGTCTGCTATTATTGCTTGCTATAAATGGTATTGTCTGATGTGATGGGAAGTGAAAAAACTTTGATAGTTTAATGCTAAACCTCATGTAAAAAGTTGTTTGAGCAGACTTTTTATGCATCTACTCATTACTAGGGATTGACTGAGAAAGAGTGTACATGTACTTTTTTTTCATTATTATATGCATTATTCTCTTTTATCTCTTGTAAAGTGTGTGTGTGTGTACAAGAGGTAGATTTAGGATTTAACATTGTAGTGCAGTACAGGTCACGTGTATGAGAATGAGAGAGGCGCTTGCTCTTCGTGTAACCGTAGCCCACGGCTTGTTCCACTATTCGTATCCTGGCCACAGAAGCGACTTAATCTCCACCTTGGACAAAGGCTGATACAGTTTCTCAGGTATCTGATAACCTGTTTTAAACACTGAGGAAGCAGATGCTAAAAGTAATTTTGATCACTGTATAACAGAATGGCCACACCATTGAACATTGCTTTAACAAGCTGCTGGCTCAGTTCTCTAAACTACCTGGTGGAATAAGTGTGGCTGGTTTTTAAAAGTCTTTGCTGTTTGGCAAGAGTGTGTTTATATGTGGGTGAGTGTTTGTACGGGTGTATTTGTGCACTGTGGTGAGCGTGTGGGAGTGGGTTTGTAGGAGTTAGTGTGTTTGCCTATAAGAGCATGCTAGTTTGTGGGTGTCCTGTCCTTGGCCAGAGCTGTGTGGATTGGCTCTTTCCATGGTGCTGCAGGGTCACTGAGTTCAGCGTTCTACTGAGGTTGTGTGCGCACCGCTCTCAGCCTTGAACTGCTAAAGTGCAGCGCTACAATGCACACTGAGTTGGAGACCCCTAGACTCTATGACCATTTCATCTAAATTATGAAATCATTTTTTAAAATGATCCATGTCTGTATCAAAGTAATTTCTTTCATAATAGGCTAACTTTTTTTTTTTAGTACCATTGGATAGCTGTACGTTTCATTTTGAAAAAGGTTTGTTAAACCATTTAGATTTCATTCAAACCCTCAGTATGTGCCAAGCGACTTTCTCCTCCGATCTTGAAGCAAACATAGCAGCAAAAGTAAGGGTGTCTCTGGTACCTATAAGGTATTTGTTTTTTCAATTGTTTGATTTTATTTTTTTAATTATGAAGTATTAGAAGTATGTATTGTATTGCAATATCATTGATTTGTGTGAGATTATATATTGTTTCCTGAATACAAATACACAGCACTGATGTCCTCACTTGGTATTCGATCAACAGAAACGATAAATGTTTTTATAGGAAATGAGATTTCTATTGTTGCAGTGGATACCTTTTTTTTTAATTTTTTTTTATTCACATGATTATTTCTGGTAGCAGGAAAGTGGAAGCAGGTTGAGTGAAGTTAGCTGACTGCAGTAAATAGGGAAGCAGTAGCAGGCTGGATCGGACTTAAATAAAATCCCTAGGGCAGAGAGCACATGACTCCTAGTGCTTGTTCTAGCCTGCATAGCTGTGGCAGTAAGGGGAGGTGCAGCTGAAACCCCATCCACATAGCTTCATTATCAGCTTTTATATGTCTCCTTTTACCAAGCTTTCTGTGGTACTGGTTGATTTAAGAGGACTGAAAACTGTATGTGCTAGAAATGGGATCCCTTTCTACATTTCTTGCATGATATCAAGCTCAGTCTTAAAAATAAACCTGTGCTTCACTGTGTATCTTTCGACAGGTTGATCTTCTTAATAATAACCTTGTGCTTCATTGTGTATCTTTCTACAGGTTGATCTTCTCCATTGCTCAGAATGTCCAGCACATGTCCGAATGCCCACTGGCTGACCCACAGCAGTTCTTCACTGGCAAGCTTTATGTCCCTGTGTATCAGCTAAAGCTGCCAGCTGAAGAACTGTTGTGGTTGGCTCTTTCCTGGCACCATGGCTTAGAATGAATCTATCACAAGACTGAAGTTCAAGGAACCTGAGACAATTCAGCTGGTAGACAGATGGTCAAAATCAATCTCAGGTCAGACAGGTCCTGATTTTTATCTTCATTCCTTTAGCCTCTGCATCCCAATTTCCCCTCATGCCTCATTTGGAAGGTGTTTCGTGAGTTGTCTGTGCCTGGCTCTGCATTCTCAGCAAGCATAAACTAAACCTACTGGCAAGGCCCATGCTGAGTCAGCAACATTCCTGAATGGATGAGATGCTCCTGCCCTTATATGGGTGTGGAACAGCCAGGAAACACCCTTGAAACCTCTCTGCTACTGATCAAAATGTTTTGCTGGGTTAAATGAACTTCAGTGCTCTTATGGATGTCAGTGAGTTCTCTGGATTAAAGCCCAGTCCTTTACATGTGTTTCTTTTTCTGAATAAGTCACCGGGTTCTTGGATGAACGAACACCACACTTGCTGGAGTTGCATCTGTAACTTCCCCTCATTTTCCCCTTGGGCCCTGCTGTGGTATGTGATTTTTGGGGTTTATTTGTTTGGCGTATACTTACTGTTCATGTGTACAAGCGCCAACACACATGTATATGCACGTGCATACACACATGCTCAGTGCCTGACCCTCAGCAAGCAATAAGCCTCACTTCAAGGACAAAAACTGTAGCAAAAACAGGATATGAAACCGTCTTGAGCCTCCCAGCCAGATAAAAGCAAGGTAAAATAATGTTCTCACCAGATCCAGATGCCCATGGCCTGAAACGTGAAGGCCACACAATTGTGCGTGTGTCCTTATTCATTTTTAATACTCATGCAAGCTTAATCATGGACTGTTATGGTCCTCTAACTTTTCTTTGACCACAAACGGTTTATAAAGACAAACTGGTTTCTTCATTAGTGTTTACATGCATCTAAAATAAAATATTAATTCATCTTATTACCGAATTCGCGGTCACGGGGGTCTGCTGCGCCGATCCGAGGGCGAGAGGCGGGGGGACAGGTCGTCAGTCTCTCGGAGCAACACATTCAGACAAACAACCATTTTCACACACACACACACACACACACACTCACTACTATGGACAATTTAATTATAGAAAAATAATCTGTGAAAGCAGTATTATAATTGTGTATTTCACTGTGTTCAAATTGAAACCTTTTATCTGGAATAAACCTATTAAATTTGATCCTGATTATAATCTTTTTGAGTCATCAGTTCTCATATATAAATATCATATTTTAATCATTTGGAAAAGGTACTGTGGGGAAAATTATCACAATAAAGCAACAAAAAATTGTTTTGCCAAAGGTTTGAGGGAATGTTGATGTTACAGTAAACTTATCAATAAATATATAAACACCAATTTTTTATTTTATTTTTTAATATACTATAACATTGTTGGACTGCAATAACTATTGAAACTAAATGTTTTTTGTTTTAAAATGAATATGGGGAAGAAACAAAATTATTGAAATAAATAAATTTCATAGAAAGACCCCTGTGTAAAGGTTAAAAGGCTTATGTCATTAGAAAAAGAGCAATAGACTTACTTGCTGCTTGGTAACCCAGTAAAGTGAGCTATTGATCAGGCAGCATTAGAATTGTAAAGCACTCGGGCAATATTTAAACTGTAAATGACCTGAAATCCTGTCATGATGGAGGATTTTCTTTATACAAAATATCGATTAAAATATGGAAAGTTTGTTGTTTTTGCCAATCTGTGCGTAGTTGTTTTCTCATGCAGGTTCTGGACCGACGTACTCTGCATCAGGTAAAAGCTGCTTATGCAAATTACCTTCAATTGCAGGCAGACAAGGGAGCAGGATACCTGATTAAACATTCATGTTGCAAAATTGTGCCAAATCTCATGCAAGCCTGCTTGCTCTTTGGCCTTGAGACTCTGTTCACCAGGGCAAACCTGAGTAATCTGCCTTGCTGAGTCACTTTGAATAGGTAATGAGTCTCTGTGGTCTTTTGTATATTCAAAATGTTGGTTGTTTGTATCCAAGTACTTCAAATGTGACCCAGGCAATTTTTCTTTAGAAGAAAATCCTAACATTTCACAATGACTCGTGTGTTTGCTCAGACGCCATTTTGTGTGCACAGCCTAAAAGGAGGCAACACATGGACACAAATCATGACTCATGAACTCTCGGTCAGATCCTTACATTCACATTATAGATTACATACACTTTATAGATTAAAGCATGTGTATTTGGGTCAGTTTTCTGCTCTATCATGATTCCTAACGATATCGATAGATCAATCAATCGAAAAGAATTCACATGCTCGAGCTTATCTAAGAATGACAATTTTAATGCGGTGTTCAAAGTCATCCCCCAAGACGAAGATAATGTTGAAGTCCTGTGATTCCCGGGCACACAGATGAGTCCATAATCTCCAGACCTATAATAAATGATCATAGAAGACTGGCCAGCTCATTAACTACTGCTGGAAAATACCATGAGCTGATGTCTGAATGCATCCTGATGACTCAGAGCATATGCACACCCACCGCCACCAGCGTGTCTGACTTACTAACTAGGCTTCTTTTCCACTGGAGCTATGAACAAGCTCTGTGACGCATTCGGCAAAACGAGGCCACCGGCAATGTGTCACGTTTAACATGTCCTTGCTGACCTGAGGTGGGATGAAATGGGGAAAATGTAGGAGTAAAATCCTGAAAGGACACTCATTGTGGGCATTTAATCCTGCTGGCTGCTGAGGTCAGGATGAGACCGTTTAGGTATTTGATTCTCTACTTAATGATCATGTAATACTACACAATTACATCTGCCAGGAGAAATGCGTAAGCCAGAAAATGGAGAAAGTGGCCTTAGCAAATATCTTTCTTATTGCTGCTTGTTTAAGCCTGTGACATATGAAATATACTTTTCCCCCCTGTTTTTGGAAACAGCACATGGTGTAACTAATGATTGATATATTATAAAAGTCCATGATTAGAATCAAACACTAATAGACACAGTAATGGCATTGTAAGTATTTAAGTAAAGATCAGAATATCCATCTCCTAATATTAATATTTTTGTTTTTTAAATCTAAAACAGTTTTTAAAAATAGCATTAGGATAACATTTGGCTTATAAGTTAATTTTATTTAAAAGTGTCTACTTTAATTTTGTTTATTAAATTGTAAACAAAAGTCAGGAAGAAATAAAACTAAGAAAGTGGATTTCTGAAATATTTGTGCAGTGAATAGACACACCAGCTTCAGTACATTTGAAAAAAGCCTGATCTTCTGCATTGCTGTTAGTGTATATTTATCTCTCTTCCTTGTCATGATATTAATCTTGCCAAGACGTATCACCTGTGAGAGTGTAAGGAAATGGTTACTCCTAATGTATATTTAAAATAAGAGGTCTTAAAGTTAATTTGTTGGTGAAAAGGCAATTTGCAAATAACCAGTCTATACAAATGAGTTAAGTGTAGCCATTCATGTAGAATAGCACATCCTTTTTCTCTCTTCCTCTTTACATTGGCGTATGCTGTTTAAAGTCCTTTGGGAGAAAATCACTGTGCCTGTGTGAACAGGTCACATGGCAACGGAGCAATGAGTTAGTGAGAACGATTGTGTAATGAAACAGGAACAGCAGAATCTTAGCAGCCTTGAACACTGATTCTTTGTCTTTTCTGCATGGTCCTGCTTCCCTTCATTGGTGTCCTACAGTAAACCTAAAACGCTGAAGCAATGCAAGACATCCAAGTTACTGCTGTTCTTCAAAGAGCTGTGCAGATATGCCCCCTTTGCTTATGGAACCATATGCTGGCCACATGTGGGGTCAGCCTCACTTTATTCATCTGGGCTATAAGCTGCAACGAATATTTGTGGAAATTGTCAGTTGTGGCTCAGGTTAAGTCCTGGGTAAGAATTGCTTTTTCACTACCAAATACCAATCCATCCCTCCTCCACTGTCTGTTCTTTTTAATTAACCCATTTTAATGTATGACGACAAGCAACATGACTCAGGAGGGTCACTGAGTGCATTCGAGAGTGCTGTGCTCTATTAAATACAGGCAAAGCCCTCAGAGACCTTTTGTTTGCGCTAGCAAAGCCATGCTAAGCATACTTGATCGGATGAGCTTAGTGTCATTTGTTTAAATCTATACGTTTGATAAACAGGAAACAGCTTTATTGAATTTTATAAAAACAAAATGAAGAATGATTGTGACTAAGCCCTTAAATAAACAGTCTATTGTTTGGTCCTCTTAGTAATATGTAGCTGACAGGGAAAGGAGGCAAAATACTGTCAGCACTCTGCTAGGACTGTTCCGTCTGAATGTGTACAACTAAATTATTTTCACACTTTAGGCACTGCCAAAAAAACAACCCCAATAGCTATAGCCAGTAAGAGAGTATTGACAAATAGGAGTAAGTGACTTCAGAACTTTGTTGTCATACCATCAAATAAAATTGGTTACAGCGAGTCGAACTGTCTGCTGACAATTTTCTTGTCTTTTATGATTATTTCTGATGATACAGATTGAATTTGTTTAAATGCGGATCAACAAATGAGAATACATTTTTTAATTCTTTTCTATAACCATTCATGAACATTGACATAATATTTATGAACTCCATATGAGCCATTTCAAACTTTGAATGATAACACACAAATGTGGATGCAATTAACACGTGAAAAGATTTCATATGAAATTAATATTAAATGGAATCTTCCTAAAAACAATGCTTTAAATAATATTAATTAAGTTGGGTTTAAGTGAGACCGAGTCAAAATCAAGACTATAGTCAGAGTCTAAAACAAGGCTGAACAAGATTGAGACCAAGACCTCCACATATGTCAGTGTTTTAGTTAAAGACTTTTCACTATAAACTAGAGTTGATTCTGCAAATACAACAATGAAGTACATGTGCTATATGATCTTAGGCCAAAGAGGATGTAGATGTTTGAATCATAATCACATGAATGCTTGCTTTATTGAGCAATGAAACAAAATACTAGTCCCAGAAGTCTTTAAAAAAAAGCAAACTTTTAGAAAAGCGGAGTTACAGTATTTACATGCTTGCCAGTTGTTTGAAAATAAACCTTGTGTAGTACTTGCAGTAATTTCATGTCAATTAAATCATTCATTCATTCATTGCTTATTTCCTATTTAGGGGTCATGGGGGTCTGCTGGTGCCTATCTCAGCTCACATAGGGTGAGAGGCAGGTGTACACCCTGGACAGGTTGCCAGTCACAACACATAGACAACACATTCACTCCTATGGACAATTTACAATCACCAATCCACCTAATCTATATGTTTTTGGACTGTGGGAGGAAACCGGAGTACCCGGACTACATGAATAATTACAATATTTCAATATAATCTATATGTTTTTGGACTGTGGGAGGAAACCGGAGTACCCGGACTACATGAATAATTACAATATTTCAATATATGTTATAAATAACATGTAAATAATTTTACCATTATTTTTAATATCCATTTTATCTTTTTGTAAATATATTGCCCTAGATAACTGCAGTTAAAACAAAAATGCTTATGCAATCTACCTGAAACATTACTGGGTAAATGCCATGTTCTTAAAACCTGGACAGACGAAGATAACTGTGTGACTCTGTGTAATATAAGTCTTCACTTTAGTTATAATTTGTTCATTGTTTTTTTTAATTAGTTCCTTTACACCTCACTAATAGTGTCAAATTTGTGCATGTCCTCTACCTAATATGCAAAGAGATGTTTATAAAATCAAATTAGCAGAAATATTAGTAAGGATTTACAAAACGTTTTGACCTCAAATACATGGTTCCTCTTTTATCTGTGTGTGACATTTACTTCCTTAGATTCTAAACTGAAATGCAGAGCTTTCTTCCTGTATTTAATGTTCATGGAGAAGCAGTACAGGCCAGATTAGAATTATAGAAGAGTTTAAGTAGTGTGTAAACTCGCACACATCCCAAACTATCATTCTTAGTGAAGCAGTGTGTCAGAGGAACATGTGGGTGCATGTACATATGAGCAGCCATGATGACTGGTTGTGATATAAGATGGGAGGGTTAAAATGTAACATCTAACAAGATATCATTTATGAAAATGTCAGGGCTGGGTGCTGAATTATAGTAAATAATAAAAACATTTACATGTTTTGGTAGACACCCTTATCCAGCCATCGTACAAAAGAACTGTGAGTGTGAGTATGGGCAAACTGCTGAACACACATTTATTTTAAAACTACTTTTAGTTTGTCCTAAAATAAAAGGATGACCACATCTGTATTCTAATATTATGGGCTAAAAAATGCCTAACCAAAAATCATTGTGTTAATCGTAGTAATCACTCTACGATTTAATTTCTGTCAAAAATGGTTTGGGTTACATAGAATAATCTAACTTCTCTTATTACATCTATTTCAGAGGATTTAAACATTTTTTCTACTCAACTTCATGCTGCCATCTGAGACATGTGCTGCCATCTGTTGGCTTGTCTCAAAATATTTTGATACCCCCTCATGCATGTTTAATTCTTGAAATCATTCATTCATCTTCTTACCCGCTTATTCCCTAATTCAGGGTCACGTCGGTCTGTTGGTACCTATCCCAGCTGACATAGGGCGAGAGGCAGGGGTACACCCTGGAGATGCCACCCGTCCATCGCAGTGCAACACAAACAAACAACTACTTACACACATTCACTCATATGGACTCATGACAACCGTGCTAACCACTACGTTACCTTGTTGCCCTCTTGAAATAACGTTGCCCAAGCGAGCAGGCAAACAATGCAATGTAAAGGATAAAACTATTTTCTATAGAAGTCTTGTGGCACTCAATAGGTTCAAATGAGTGCAAAATGAAACAAAGGTGTGTCGACTGTACAGGCCCAGACAGCTCTATAGCTGCATGTATTATTGATCTGAGAGCATATGCTAGGAGACTATGATAAATTATTATAATTACTTTGCACACAAAAAATGATCAAAAGTAATTATACTTGTTTTATAATGACATTTCTTTAATTAAAGGGAATATTATAGCTTAACACATCTGCTGATCTATTCATTTCACATGATTATTCACATATTCACAATAGCCAACAGCTATTTTACATTCTAAACATGAAAAAGCCAGAGATGAAATGTCTAAAACCATTTTTCTAATAAAAATACAACAACATTGTTTTATTTTGATATATGATTTCACCTCAGATAGAGAAAAACTATAATGATACCCACGTCCATACAATACAGAAACTGCAGTTAAAAGTACCCCAAAGCTTTTGGCGCTATGGGGAGAGGCAAGGTGGATATTAAGGGCTAGGACAAAGAAGTTTTATAGTTTTATAGTTTTTGTAGTAGCAATTATGTAAAAAGATTATTTCATAAAGCCCAAAATTGCTAGCGATGATTGTCTGGAGCTCTGCATGAGTTATCAGATATACTAAATTTAGATTTATATGGACAGCATTTAGCGGTGACTTTTGTCCAAAGTGTCGTACAAAAGTGTGTTTACTGTGTGTATACTGGTACAATAGTTCACAAATCAAAGTATAACATCCCGAACATCTGTTAAAATGACATTGACGGGAAGTTTATTCCACCATCTTGGTGCCAGAACAGAGAAACGTCTTGAGGAAGACCTATTTTGTGTTCTAGGTGCTTGTGGGTCTGAGCGAGCAGGTGCAGTTACTGTTACTGCATTTAGCAGATGCTTTTGTCCTGAGTGATGTACTAACAGTACTTCATAGATAATAGAACATTTCAACACTGATACAATACGATCACAAACAACGTGGAACAAAAACTGTTGAAGAACAGCATAGACCACCCTATCCCAAGCCATTTTTATGTCTCTTGAAGACAGCCAGTGACTCTGACGTTCTGACATTGATGAAAAGTTCATTTGAATCAGACCCGTGCACCTACTGGGATCCAGTAGAGGGGATGCAACAGTTGTGTGGTATGTGAAAACAACGTGAGGGAAGAGATAACTGATTATCTATAGTGAGCTCAAGGTTGTGAACAGTGGTTAAAGAGGAGATCAATGAATTGTCCTAGGTGATTGGACGTAAATGGATGAGTTTCAGCTGGTGAGCTGCCATCCATGGTGATATATCTGCCAAGCAAGATCTGGGCAGGAGATGTGGTGTCTGATAAAGGAAAGGAAAACACAAGTTAAGTGTCATCAGCATAACAACGATATGTGAAGCCATGAGAGGAAATAACTTTGCCTAGTGACTGAGTATAGAAGGAGAAAAAAATAGGACTGACAACGGTACTGAGACTTGTCGGACACCAGTGAAGAGTTTAGTGGAGCAGATGTTGTTCCTCTTCATGTGACCTGATATATAGGCAGCAAGCCACAAATACTGAGGATCTTGAGTGTGGGCAGCAAGATCTTATGGTTAATGGTGTCGAATGCAGCTGAAAGGTCTAGGATGAGACAGATGACAGTTTGGATGATCTGGCAGCATGCAGCTTTTCAACAACTATCAAGAGGGAGGTCTCTGTAGAGTGAGCAGCTTTGAAGCCAGACTGAATGGAATGTTAAAGGTTTTTCTGTGTGAAGAAGAGAGACAGAGTTGATTATGAACAGTGTGATCAAGTCATTTAGAAGGAAAAGTGATACTGTTTTGTAGTTTGCTGATGTCTGAGGGGTCCAGTATTAGCTTCTTCAGCATGGGACTAACCTGTACTCTCTTAAAAGATATCGGTATCTGACAAGAATATCAGGAAAGATGGGCTGGAGCAGGGATTGGGTCCAGTGAACAGGTGGTGGTTTACAATATTGAATAACTTGTGAAACCTCATCTTTAACCTAAGATTGGAACGTGTGAGAAGATATGTCATGAGTGGAAATTACCTAGAGATGTAGTGAAAGTGTTGCATATTTGCTTTTTCTTTTAATCATAAAAGGAAGCAAAGTCAGACAAAGAGGAGTAAGGGGAGCTGGATGTATGAGAAGTGATAAGAAGTTCTTGTGACGCTTGCAAAGGTCTTAGACAAAAGAGCATGTTAGGTGGCAAGATCTGTGTAAATATTTAATAATAAGTAAATATTTAATATTTCTTTCTTTCCTTAATTAATCCCTTAATTTTTAATTTAAGTAATATCCCACTTTTATATTAGCATTCTAAATATTTTACAACAATCAAATTTATTTTGAAATGAAGCACATAGGAAGCACTCAATGTTTATGGTTTTCTAGTACAACCCCCTGGAAAAATTGAGAGGATGTTAAAATTAACCATATTTTATTACTTTACTGATCATCTGCTATGGTGATAGAGTACTACAGATGCAATCTTTGCTTTGAGGATGTTGGTGGAGAAGTATAGAGAAGGCCAGAAGGAGTTGCATTGTGTGTTTGTGGATCTGGA